>LPNX010098142.1:95524-107673 GCA_001517045.1 Pseudotsuga menziesii | reverse complement strand
TCATCAATACGTCTTCATGATGTATATTCAGCTGATCCATGTATTGATGAAATTTAAGTACATGATATGCTGGATTGTCATCATCATTTTCTTTGAATCAGGGAAGAAAATCTCCCCATTCATCCATGGTAGGTACTTCATGTGGAAAGCCAGGAACATCTGAAAAATTGAATGGAGCAAATCTCTGTGCCACCATGGTTTCCATACGCTTACACATCTTGTAAAATTGCCTCTGGATTCTTCGAACATGGAGTCGCCCGGTGAATAAATCTGTAGTCTAACTAACGCCCTGCTCCTGTTCACCATCAAGAGCTGGATCTGATCTTTGTCATTCTTTCCCGGGGAAGATTATCTTCACTCCTCCGTCCCCGGCAACGGCACCAGAAGATGTTATCCCTAAAGTTGGACCTAGACTACAGGGGATCCAAGCTTAAGGAAATCTTAGGTCTGATAAAGACTAAATCAAATAAAATCAAATCAAAATACAGACTAAAATAAAACCTAAGGCTGGTATCATAGGTTTGTACAGTTTTCAGGAACAAAATCACAATACAACATATGTATATACAGCAGGTATATGTCACAGACTATTAAATACAATTATTCACAGAAAAGATCAAAGTGTTCAACAGGTTGGTGAGACAATAATGGCTGAGATGGCATATATGAGTTTTTTCAAATAGCATAACATGCAAAACAATACTTCATGCAAAGGATTCTATGGTCCTGCAATATAAAGTGTAACTACTATTGTTTATCAAATAAAATATAACTGTTATCTTCAATGAGAATTACAACATGGATTATTAATGACCACGGAAGCAAAAGAATCATCAAAGACAACAATTCATAAAATACAATGGCAAAACATCATTATATCACTTTCATAAATAGAACCTGTGAAGCAGTAAAGAGCTTATGCTAAGTGAAATCTGGTTCAGTACACATCCAGCATAGTCCCAAAACTACCAAGCAACCAACCCCCCCCTTCTCTACAGATTTTCTATCTGCCTTTATACAAAAATATATCTTATCTAACAGTAACTATCAATCCTAAAAAGATGGATCTATCCCTACAAAAGTGGGATATCAAATCCCCCTCAAAAATGATTAATACACATGTCCAACAGTTGTCTCTTTATGACAAAATAAAACAAAACAACATTAAATGCTACAAACTTCTAGATGCTTCTGCCAATACACCTCAGTCACTGCACCTTTAATAATCTCAAAGTTCGTTGGTGTCTTTTCTCCTATAAACCACTGCAATCTTAAAGCCAATTCAGCTTCGTCGTAAACATTACGGTCCTTTACAAAAACAAAATGGCAGCGGCAGGCATCCTCCTCAAACGGTGTATCAATCGAGGCTTTCTTTAACAGGTACCCTGGTGGCAAGTGATCTCTCCATTGTTCGATAAGGAACTGCATGGTTGAATCTGAGAGCGCCTCTTTAGTCTGGCAAACTTGTTATCTTTATCATTTTCTTTAACCTGAGCCTTTACTTGATCCAGCTTCTGTTGCATAGCCTTCTTTTCATTTAAAATGTTTCGTGACACCATCAGGAGCTTCTGGAATACTGCTTCTTTCTCTTCCATGTCTTCTCTTAGTCTTTTGTTTGCTACTAACAATTTTTATTAATTTCCTGTAGGTACTTAGTTTGAAACAGTTTGTGACTTGCAAGATTAACAGAGTTTAACCTTTCACATAATATAGACAGAATAATGTAAAGGGTTTTGTAAACAAAACCCTACATTGCAAATACTGTAAGGACTTTTTACAGTTCCTCCAAGCCTGTAAACAATCTGTCAAAACCCTCACTTGCAAACAACCAATATGCGAAACAGAGCACTGGAATAAAGACTTCAAACTGGAAATAAAACCTAAGACTGGAAAACGTCAGACTGGAAATATAGAAATCTCAGGCTGGAAGTATATACCATGTATAATATTCAAAATCACCCTGCAAACCTGGTTTCATAAGTCTTCAATGTAAACCCTTAGTGCTGCAATGAAACACCCTGTATACGAACCAACATTCCTCAATTTAGATATCCTGTACAAGCTCTTCGAACCTTCTGCACATTGTTCTCATGAGATTTGGCACCAACTCGACCATAGAACACATCTCTCTGCAAACTGGAGTCAATTTACGGTGTACAGAACTGGAAATAATGTTATGCACTTCCGGAGGTTTGATCCTGGGCCAACAGATTCCCAGAACAAAACATAGAGCCACATGCCAAGGAATGCCTAGTCTTTAAAACCGCCAAATGAAATTCTGAATGGAAAGGGATACGTGTATACCACCTTATGCCATAATAAATCCTCCATTAATTACAAGAACGGACATATGGTTGACATGACACATTTGTACCCTTTGAATGTCTCCACATTAAACATTGATATGTGACATATATCATTAGAACCACATTCATAACCAAATTTCATGCTATAACATACTAGATTATAATCAAAAGATTATATTTATCCATATTTATATCACAAACCATAATCTCTCGGCCCTCATATCATATATGTATTAGAAATACAATTTGCTGCAAGCTCTCGTTGCGCTGCCAGCTTGGGACTTCTGTTATCAGTTTATGATTTTTACCATACAAAGCATAAATCCTTACACAAACACAAAGTTATTATTTGCTGAATGAAAGTTTGATGATTTAAGGTATCTATAGGAATGCTAAAGAGTAATACACAATCAAACAAATCCAAACAATGTGAAAACTAAGATAGGAAAAACCAATGCAAAGTCAAATTTCGAAAAATAAGCACTAGGAACAACCCTAGAGATAACAGGTCACTCAGTCAAAATACATATCATACCTATTGGTAAATTTTAACATGGCTGAATGTAAGGATTCCCCATTCCCTTTCCTTTCAGGGATCATCCTTGAAGAAGGAAAATGCACACCTCCCATGGACTGCACTATTTATTGACAGTTGATAGGTAGCTTGCTCTACTTGACTCATTCTCAGCCGGATATCTATTATGCTGTAAATTTTTTTTCAAGATACATGCAATAGCCTCATGATATTCATTGGAAGGAAGACAGGAGGATCATCCAGTATATTCAGGGAACCAAGACCTACGACATTCACTATGTTGCAGATTCCGAGCTAGAGCTGGTTGGTTACACAGATTCTGATTGGGAGGGTGATTCTATTGATTAGAAGTCTACTTCTGGATATGCATTCATGTTTGGTGGTGGCGCAATTTTCTCTTCTAGCAAAAATCAGGCTACCATAGCATTGTCTTCAGCAGAGGCCGAGTACCGAGGAGCGGTGAAAGCTTTCATCCAAGTTGTTTGGTTGCAAGGCATTCTTTCAGAGTTTGATCTTGGTAGGAATTTGTCCACTGTCCTATTTTGTGAGAATCAAAGTGCTATTAAGATATTCACAGATCCAGTTACCAAGAAGAGTACCAAGCATGTAGAGATACAGATGCACTACATCAGAGAGTTAGTGCATGACAAGACCATCATTCTGCAATAATACCTGACTGATGAGCAGATTGCAAACATCTTCACCAAGATATTTTAAGAAAAGAAGTTCACTTACCTCTATTCACTGTTGGGGGTGAGTTCATGAGGGTGATCAGACTACTTTCATTGTTCAGCTTGAGGGGGGGGGTTTCCCTCTTTTCCTCAGTTAGATTTTTTTTTAGCATTGTTTTGAGCTACATTATTGTATAGGGTGATCTATGGCCTTTGTTGTTGGGGCCCTAGAATTTCATGCAATTTATGTTTATACTTCTCCTAAGTATAGCTTAAGGGGGGCTGTTGGAGACATTTACCCATCATGCACACCTAATTTGGTCGATTTGACCTTGTTAAACCGCTATCCTAAGTTTTATTGACTTAATCGGCCTTAGATGAGCACAATATGACATTAGCATGAGCATACCCACGCCTACCTTTAGTCATGGAGGCCAACTAAGCCTTGTTCTTCATTCAGGGAAGCTAATTAGAGCACTCTGAAGGTGATATGAGTGTCATAAATGCACCTAATTGCTAACTGATGGTTACAATCAGTTACGCTGAGTGGTGACAGTGCCTCCATTCATTATATTGATTATTTTATTAATATTTAATGAATTGGATTCAACAGGGGCGCCTCCAACCACCTCTGATGACCAATTTGACTTCAGTTAACCTCATCGAGGTTCATTGCAATTATTAATGCACTACCAATTGTTGGTTGGAATGTAGTGACATGTGTCTAAGCTAATTTCAGTTAGACTCAGTCATTCATTGTAGTTCGACTTCATCTAGGACTCAGTTGAGTCAATCAGGATTTGATCAGTTGGTTAATTATCCTGTTTACTGTGGCTTTCAGTCAGTTAAGCTACACCCATTCATTCAATTTGAATGACCTACTTGGGAATTCAAATTATCTTGGAATTCATGCATCTTGCAAGATCAATGTATTGTATTATTCATCATTCATTGATTATACAGAGCTGCTACTTCCATTGCAGCACCATTTTGCCAATTTTATGCTTAATTGTCTGAATTCTTTGTGAGACTGTGTTTTTAGTCCCTAGACTACTATGAAAATTAGTACACTTGGTCCAATATTTAGTGGGATAGTTAGTATAGCATATTCCCATTAATAACCATGCATATTAGGAAAAGAAATACAATATTTTGAGTGTTGTATGCTGGAGTCATTATCCAACTTACACACTTTATTTGATCAATTTTGGCCTAATTACCCACTATCCTAAGTTTAATTGACCTAATTGGCATCAAATGAGCACACCATGACATTATGATGAGCACACCAACTCCTTATTTCAATCAAGGAGGCCAACTAAGCCTTCTCCTTCAATCGGGGAGGCTAACTGGGCTTCCTCCTTCCAACAAAGAGCAATTCTGGGGTGATCTGAGTGTCATAAGTGCATTTAATTGCTAACTGGTTGTTGTTTCACTAAAAAATAAGTTAATTTAAGTTGTAAAGACACCTTCATCATGCAATTTTCTATTTTTGTCTGATTGGGATGAACTGGAGTGAACTAATGCACCTCCAGCCACTTATGAAGGCCAATATCACTTCAATTAACTTTATCGGAGCTACTTGGAGTTAGTGATACACCACCACATATTATTTGGCATGCAATCACATGTGTCTAAGTTACATTCAGTTAGACTCGGTCATCTATTGCACTCTGTTTCAGTTAGGAATCAGTGTGAGTCAATCACGGCTAGATTAGTGGCTAACTAAGCATGTCTAGCATTGGTGACAGTCAATTAAGCTACACTCATCCATGCAATTTGAATGACCTCTTTGTGAATTCGAATTGGCTTGGAAATCATGCATTTTGCATGACATTGTATTGGATTATTCATTATATTATTGATTATACAGACCTACAACCTCCTATTGAAGTACCATTACATCATTTCATGTTTAATTTGTTTTGAATCTCTTGTGAGTATGTGATTTGTCTCAAATCAGAGCCACGGCAAGATGAAGATATTCTTCAAGAAAAAAATGATTTTTGTGGGATCTAGCATGCAAAATTGAGCAAAAGCTCAAATTCCAACACTGCACCAGAATTCAAAGGTTTACCACTTAATACCCCAAGTAAAGGAATTGTTTATCAAGTGTGCTGGATCAATTATGTTGGGTGTGATGAAAACCTAAAGTGTGCAGGTTTTCTAACCTTTCGGTGACTTTATTGTGTTGATTGCAGTTTTTTACAGGTTCTTTATTGCATTTGTTGCAACAGCTCCATGGCTTCTTCACTAGATCCTCTCACCTACTTCAATTACCACCAATGGAAGGAGGATATGGATATTCATCTCCATTCAAGAGGGCTCTATCAGGTCACAATGAACACAGAATTAGAGCCTAATGATGTTGCTGAGAATATTAAATACTGGAATAAGCTGGATGAGGCTTATGGTTTCATGTGCGTGTCTATCTCCAAGGATGTTATTTTTCCACATCTCAGGATTGAAGACTCCGAAGGAGATTTGGGATCATCTCGCTACCTTGTTTGATAAACAAGATAATGTTTGGATATAACATCTTGAGAACGAGTTGATCTCCCTAAATCTAGGAAGCTTAAGATCCATGAATGATTTTTTCAAAAAATTCAAACATTTGGTGCTCCAGTTAAAGCATTACAAGATCGAGAAGGATGATAATCAACTCATCCTAGCTATCCTCTCAAAACATGGTCCGAATGATTCAGTATTTGTTTCAACATTCCATATTGGGAAGCTAAAAATCCCAAATTGGAAGATGCCTTCACTGGATTCCTTCATAAAGACCCTTAGAAATGAGCATGACAAGTTTCTACCAATGGGGATCCTCAAATCATCAAAAAATAAAGCTTTGTTTGCTTTGGAGTCAAAAGATTCGAAGGGAAAAGGGAAGGAATACAAAGGTTAAATTTGATGCTCCAAAGCCTAAAGAAAAGAACCAGTAGCAAGAAGAGCCTTCTGGCTCAAAACAACACAAGAAAAAAAGACATTAAGGCAAGGATAAATTCAAGTGTTCCTACTACGGTGTAATGTCCCCCAAAATGCAAACTTTAATTTTAATTATATACTTATTATTTGTTATCATTTAACAATTTGCTGATAGAGAAAATCCTGCTAAAAGAATCCGAGGAGGATTATGTAAAATGATAAGAATAATTGAATAAGAAAATTATGAAACAGGAAAGTGGAAACAACCACGTTAAATGAGGAAACAGGCACCCAACGGAAAAGGGACAATGTCAGGGCTAACCTCAGGGAAACTATCATAGGTGACAGAAGTGCCTTGATGACACTGAGTACTCCCTGGAAATTAGGGATTCTATTAGCTCCATGAATTCCGTGAGGAATGAGCTGTCATGGAAAAAAAAAAGACCTAGGCAAAGATTTGAATAAAAAAAGAAGCATATGGGGGAGGTAGGACACTGCTTAGTATGCTGAGGGCTTGAAATTTTGCTGTGTGAGCACGTGAGGTGTTAGGCAAAAAAAAAATTGTGTGAATCAGTCCTGGAAAAGTTGAAAGCTGTGGTTAGCCATCCTTTCTGTTGGCGTGTCGTGTTTGGCTCGAGGGTGACCTAGGAAGCGAGAAGCTGAACGTAGTCTACGGTTGGGAGGAACGTGGCTGTTTCCACAGTATTCCAAAATTTTGAAGTTTACAGGTTCCTTTATATTTTCATGAGCTTTATTAAAACTATACAATGTTGCCTACATACTGATCGAAGCATAGGAATTTGGTTTTTTTTTTCTTCTGTTTAAGCAATACGCTTCCTTCCTCTGTAGTCCGCTGGTTTTGAGAAGACTCGTTAATTTTGGAACTATTTGGTTGTTTATGTTGTACGGTGTGACATGGGATGAGACTAAATTGTTTCCAATAGAATAATCTGATGTTTTAACAGGATAACCTACTATGTTGATTTTGCGTAACCCCCCCCCCCCCCCACCCCCCTACATGCATGCCTTATATTTTGTGCTCTGTATGGGCACCTGTTAAAAAAAAAATGTGGAGCTGGGCTCATTAAAATGCTTTCCATACCCTTTTTTTAATGCCCAAGTTTCATACCCAGATATTTGCAGACTATTGTATACCAATAATCTGCACCGACCCCATCCCCTTTTCGTAGTAAACTCCCTTTTTCTGAAACCAGAACCCAAGCGTACTGATTTTCTGGGTTAAGTGTAGGAAGATTTTCTTTCTTTCTTCTCCCGGTACCAATCTAGCCAGGGCTGAAGGTTCGGAAGAAATGGTAGGACTATGTCCTGATAAATGCCCTAAGTGCCTCTCGATTAAGACTAATGGGAGACTTCCTTTAAATCGGAAATATTTTGTTTTCGGTAGTGCAAAAAACTGGAGTCATTCCAGAACCTAAAACCCCAGAGGGGAGCCACATCTGTAGGTTACTTTATGATAAGAAAATACCTAAATTTGTAAACAATAATCGAAAGGGAAAGAACATAAACCTTTTTCAAATGAAAATTTTCACAGTTTTTTACAAAAGCCTCAACTGTATAAAAGCACGAAAAGATAACTTCTAGTATCACTTTGAATAAGTCTAAACTATTAAGGCCAACATACTGCAGCAAAAATCCTACAATACTTGAATGGAAAACCCCTTCATTACCAAGCAAGGGAAAAACCGGGGTCTCCAATTATACCATAGTGTCTTGACAGAAAGCACAGGTAACATGGTTCTTTTATACAAAATGCTCTTAACATTAAGTTACTCCTCTTACAGAAAAGAAAAGAAAAAAAATTGCGGTCAGCCCGAGACGATCTCCAAGCTTAAAGACCCCAAGGTTAATACTAGGAAACCTTCAGTTCTAGAAAATTTTTAATTACCGGCAACACGGCCGAAGGACCCGAGAAGACCACTTCTCTCCTCTTTTCCCACCCCTTTTCTAACGCCGAGCCTAAATAGATAAGGAGGATGCTTAGTATGAGTCTGATACTTTTTACTGGGTTGCTGATGGAGCAAGCCTCGACCCCTGCCTTGATCTCCACTACCTGCAAGTGTTTTTAAAAAATAAGTTAGACCATGGATTGTCCAGCGCGTGGCTCCTTCCTTTTTTAGTCTAAAATACATGTTTTTCCCAATTAATTGCAGAAAAGGGAATGCCCAGCAAGGAAACTCACCCCGCGGGTGTGACGCTGGGAGGAAATCTGCGGACAAAGGAATCTGTGTAGAAATTCAGGCCTGTAGTAGATTAATTTCACTCACAGCAATTAACAATTGATCATGCAAATTATCAACAATGGAGACTGAATATGGAGCTGTAACACAAAATTATATTAACTGAGTGTACAATAGCCAACCCTGTAATAACATAGGCTGCTGAATATATAGAATACATGAGCAAATCGAATGCATAAGGAAGCATCCAAATCTAGCATAAAGCAGGCTTACCCAAAATAGGCAAATCCCCCATAGGTGTAAAAAGCTGATCCCAAATCTATCAAGGACCCCACGAATTAGCAAGGGCACATGGGCAAGCTAAAGAGTGGTCAAATGGTAGCTCATACATGCTTTTGCATGGAGGAAAGAGTGGAGGATGAAAGGGGAATAAAACAGGTTCACCTCACCTAGTCTAGCTTTCCTTATGTGCTTTAAAAGCTGGAAAAGCAGTCAACAAAGCAGAAAAAGCAGAAGGGCGCCTAGGAGGCCAGGAATAAAGCAGATTTGATTCCCAGGACTTTCCAAAGCGCTCCATGAGTCAATAATGGCAAGTTTGACCTCTATGGATAGGCAATTAGCTACTTGCACATGGTGGGACTCATGGACTAGGAAAATAAGACAAAATAAATGAAATAATGTCTAAGTGGGTAAATACTATGGGTTGATTATTCTAACAATCTGGTCTGTGTATGTTTCGAAGTTGTATGAGGTCGCCGGCCTTCCAGTCCAAATAGGATTCACCGCTGAGAAGTCTGTGCATAGCGAAGCTTGAACCCGGACTGTTGTTTTTATTTGGATGGGCGGCGAGTCTCTTAGCATAGGCCCGCAAGTGAAGGTTTCTCCCAACACCAAGTGTTACCCGAGACAAAACTGCCTCCATCTAAAATTTGGACGAATAGTACAATCAGATCCCCGATCGTTCTTGAAATCTTAGTGTTAAATAAAGCGCCAGTTCCTTGGGATAAGGGAACCTACCCTTTGAGTGACACCTCGGGCGCCCTTTTAGAAATGATGTTGTTAGTAAATTACCCAGCCGTTAAAAAACGTGCCTGCCAGTGTGGATTCGACCTCCGTTGAAGCCAGCGCACCAGGTGACGTTAAATCATTTACAGCGACCATTGAATGGCCGTACTAAGCTCGGGACCAGAACTTAATGTTACAACCACGTAGCAAAAGCCACTCTTTAAAAACGCCTGGAAAGGACCCCTTCGATGTTGCAGCTTGCAAGGCGAAGGGGGATAGGTTAAAAACTCCTTGTTCCCAGCACGACCTTACCTCTGTCAGATTTCTTTGATAACGATTTCCACATAAGCTGGAAAAACAAAAAAAAGACTGGTTAATGACTCCTTGAAGCCGTAAAGAGTAAGAATTATTCTTTATATTGCTGAATGTATGAAAAGACCTTATATAAATCATAAAGTATGTTCCCTACTTGCATGAAAGCTACAAAATGTATATTATGATCTACACACGATCCATAAAGTGTACAAAGGATTCCTTATAGTCTGCGAAGTAAATAATGATCATTGTATGAACCATACAAATACAACGGCTGTCATATAGTTTGGAAAATGATTTTTAAAACCTTATACGTATCATAAAAGGTGCTTCAACTCATTTGTAAATTAAAAAGTGTGGATGTTGAATCTTATTTAAACTATAGAGTATATGATGATGTTCATAAAACAACGGCTGTCATATAGTTTGGAAAATGATTTTTAAAACCTTATATGTATCATAAAAGGTGCTTCAACTCACTTATAAACTAAAAAGTGTGAATGTTGAATTTTATTTAAACTATAGAGTATATGATGATGTTTATAAAGAGCATGAAGCGTATCATGATTATGCATTTATATAAAGTGCAGGGGTAAAGAATAAAAGGGGATTTGGTTTAAATATAAAATTACTCACATAGTAAAGACCCTTGCGCCATGGGAACTTTGGGAAGATTTGAAGGTGCAAGGCTACTCGTTATGACCTTTTACTTGGGAGAACCCTTTTTTAGGTGACATCTTTATAGTTGAGTCTGTCAAGCACAACCAAGTGTAGCAATTATGCAAAGAAAGTGTTTCTTACCAAGGTATTCTAGGAGGAAGTTTTTTCCTTACAAGTACTTTTGAGAGTCTTTGAACCAGTAATTGGCGATCATCCTTAAGCTGTGATACTCCACTGCAAAATAAATAAAAAATAAAACAAGGAAGACATTAGTCGTGGCTAAGTAAGAAGTATCTTCATAACTTACGCATTTTCTTCCTATTTAAAAGACTTACTCTCTCTCATACCCCATGGTTGTTATGAACTATGCAGAGGAAAGCACAAAAACTAGAAAACAAACTTATGTCCGCAAAATTACTGTATTAGTGGATTTGCATGAAAGGAACTCAAGGCATATAAATAATAATAAAAAGATAAAAAAATTTGAGGGTACATCACATACGGGAAGGGATTCCACCTTGAACATGCCTGCATGAAGAATAATCTTGATGAGATGACTCTCCTCTTTGAGAGAAACAATATCAATCTTTCGGAGAGTGTTCGGAAGAGAGATAACCAAGATCAGTATATCCAGCATGAAAGAGGTCATGCTCTCATGGAAAGCACCTTGAATCCCAATGCTCTCCTCATAGACTCTAAAGCTTTGAATCACATGATGGCAAGCCAAGAATCCTTCTCATCCCTGGACACTGAAAAAATAATTCCCATCCACATGGGAGATGATTCTACCATCATTTCAAAAGGTAGAGGTACAATAAATTTTGAGCATGGAACCTTTTTTAATGTTTTGTATGTACCCTCCTTGGCCTCCAACCTCATGAGTATATATGAAATGACTCATACTAGAGTGTCCAAGCGAGTAACTTTCAGCCCCAATGATGTAGAAATCATTTCCATAATGTACTGATATCTGTTGGTAATAACTCCCAATTGATCGTTCTATTCATGGCTAATCATTCATTTATACATTCATGTGACGGTTGTGTTTCACCTTCCGTCCAGCCTTTTCGGCTTCCAACTATTCCTATTTATTTATTTACA
The DNA here is from genome assembly GCA_001517045.1 of Pseudotsuga menziesii. Classification (NCBI taxonomy): domain Eukaryota; kingdom Viridiplantae; phylum Streptophyta; class Pinopsida; order Pinales; family Pinaceae; genus Pseudotsuga; species Pseudotsuga menziesii. Next base: position 95,957 of record LPNX010098142.1, on the reverse strand, counting down.
ATATTATAATCCCTAACGGATTATATTCTAACAATCCCCCTCTTAATCCGAAGGGGTGTTCGTAAGTCCGAGCATGTTTCTGAACCTTTCAAACTTTTCTCGTCCAAGCGCTTTGGTGAAGATGTCTGTAACTTGATCATTTGTGGAACAATGTCGAAGATGGACTGTCTTGGCTTCTACATGATGTCGAATCAAATGATACTTTGTGTTGATGTGTTTGGTTCGATCATGGAATCTAGGATTCTTAGCCAGCTTGATTGCAGAAGTATTGTCGACCAATAATGGAGTGGAGTTCTTTTGTTTTTCTTGCAAATATTCAAGTATCTTCGTGAGCCATACTATTTCTTTCGTTGCTTCAGCTGCAGCCACGTATTCTGCTTCTGTTGTTGAATCTGCCGGAACTGATTGTTTGTGTCATCTCCATGAGATAGCT
>LPNX010098142.1:71173-94394 GCA_001517045.1 Pseudotsuga menziesii | reverse complement strand
CTTCGAGCACCAAGCTTGTTTCTTTGCTCCTTCGGAATCAAGGCATAACAGGTGGAACCAAAAACTTTGAGATGCCTGACTGAAGGGAGATGGCCAAACATCATTTCATGTGGAGTTTTGTTATCAAGTGCATTTGATGGACTTCTATTTCTCAAATATGCTGCACATTTTACTGCATCACCCCAAAACATTAGTTTTACATTTTTGAAAAACATCATTGAGTGAACCATATTCATTATGGTTCTATTCATTCTCTCTGCTACACCATTTTGTTGAGGATTGTATGGAACGGTAGTCTGATGTGCAATTCCATGTTGACGAAGATAAGCTTCAAAATCATTTGAAGTGTATTCTTTTCCATTATCAGTATGAAGTGTACCAATTTTTGATTGTGCTTGTTTTTCAATCAATGCATGAAAGTCTTTGAATGTTTGAAATGCTTCTGATTTTGTCTTTAAACAGTATGTCCAACACATTCTTGAGTAGTCATCAACAAATGTCATAAAATACTTGTTCCCATTTGCTGAAGGAGTTGGCATTGGGCCACACAAATCAGAATGTACTAACTCTAATTTCCGACTTGCTCTGAAATTAGATTCATGGAATGGCAGCTTACTATGTTTCCCTAAAATACATGCATCACATTTATTCTTTTCTTTAGGAATGGTGGGCAAGCCAAATACACCATTATTTCTCAACAAACGAAGACTGTTATAGTTTAGATGACCAAATATTGCATGCCATAATGAGCTAGATGACATATTACCTTCTCCATGCTGAGAGAGGTAGGCATAGTTCTGAAATCTTGCGGATGAACCCTTGAGCTTCAGCAGCTTTCCATCTTCGTATCCAGTCATGATGACTTGGTTTTCAGAGGACTTTCTTATTTCAACGATTCCATCAAACATGTGGATGGAATGGCCTTGCTGTCGAATCTTCACCAAGGACAGCAGGCTCCTCTGCAACTCTAGAAGATAGAGAACGTTCTTGAACAACAAATCAAGGAATCCAGGCATCTTCAGTCGAATGGTGCCCATTCCCTTTGGTTTAATACTAGACTTATCTGCAAAGTAAACTATGCCATCTATTGTTTCATTCAGTTCTTCAAAACAGTCTTTTCTAAATGTCATGTGTGATGTTGCACCAGTATCAAGCAACCAACAATCTTTATAAGATGAAAGAGAAGTCATTTCATTAAATCCAAGATTATAATGTGCAACAATACAAGAATCAGAAGATTTACTAGCATCTAGGTCATCTTTCTTCTAGTTATGCTTGTCTTTGATGGAGTCCCATGAAGCCCAACACTGATCTGATGTGTGCCCAGTCTTTCCGCAACGATTGCACTGCAAGTCTGATCTTTTGCTTCTGCCCCATCTGCCTCTAAAATTTCTTCTTCCTTGTCCTCTCTCTTTGCCGCAATCTCCCTTGGAAGGGTCTTTGGATTGGTCTTTGCCAGCTACGGCAGCACCAATACTAGATGCCAAAGAGTGCATATTTACAACTGTTAGTTTAAAATAATAAACTTGATATGACAAAGAGAAAAACAATAACCTTGCAGGTCTACAGTCTCTGCCAAGGTGTACAATGCAAGCTTCAGGTGAGCATACACAAGCTTCTTCAGTATACAAAATATACGAGCTTCAAATACACAGCAGCATTCCTTGTTATACAATATATACTCTACAGAATACCAGAAGCTAATATATTAGTGTGCAAAGGATATAAGCGCACAAAAATTCAAGCACCAAACTATATAAGCAATTATCAGCACCAAACTATATAAGCAATTATCAAGCACCAAACTTGATTTTGCAGAAGCAATTATCAGCAGCAATTGTCTTCAACCAAGCAGTCTTCAACACAGTCTTCAGCAGTCTTCACAGCTTCCACGTAGGCAGCTCTACGCAGGCAAAGAACGCAGACAGTAGCAGTCTTCTTAGCTCTCTGGTTCAAGCTCCAACATTATGTAGCTCCAAATTCAAAATGCTTATTCAGGCTGAGTCTTTACACGTTCCACTGACAGTATAGCAATATTCTCACTTGTAAACAGAAAAGAGGAGAGAATACCCACAATGGAAGGGCAAAGGAGCAGGTCGCAGCTTCTAGATTGAGAGATCGCCTCTTCAATGCGCAGCATATAAAATCAATGCATATAAACCACAATCACATGCTCATACAATAGCCACAACGTGGAATATTTGCAACCACACTCCACCACAGTAATTAGGTCAAAAAAATTAGGGTTTATGCAGTCTCCAACGGTCACAAGTAATACAACAAATTCTGAGCTTTGATTTCTGAGATCGCTGCACTCAATCTCTTCAATCGTGGATTTTATCCAAGGTGTTGGATCACGACTCTGCAATATCAAACCAACGCTGTCAAAATTGTTGCGCAAGAATTTATGGTGAGGCACGCTGAGTGTTGAGGCTGTTTACTTCCACGCAGCTAATTGAGCTTATAGCATGCAAGAACCACATGAAGGCAGTGATGCTTACTATTCAGAAAAGAAATATATCTGTAATGAATTTTTACACTAGCAAACTAAGATATACAATTTCGAGCATATCACCATCACGAGTAGATCCACTGATCGGAGCAGAGAAGAGCTATGAAAACTTCACATGCACTCTTCCTTTAGCTTCTTATTATTTCTCCAATGCAGTCTTTGAGAAGATGAGGCATCTATCTTCAACACACAACACCAGGCATCTATCTTCAACACGCAGCACCAGGCATTCTATCTTCAACACGTAGTTATCTTCAATCTCCATGACCATATATATACTGAAACTCACGGGCTTCTTCAAAACGCAGGCAGCTCCCACTTTATGGCTCTTCACATTCAAAGTTCAATACTCATTCCACTCAACAGTCACGGTCCAATATTGCAGTCACGGTCGCTCAACAGGTAATAACGTGCTTTAGCAGTCACAGTCCAATATTGCAGTCATGGTCCAATATATTTTGCATTAAGTGGTCGCCAATGTCTACGGTCTGGACAAGGAGGGAAGCGCGAGCTAGAAGAACATATTGATATTCAACTTCGGTGGAGGGGCTTCCAGACAGGTAATGGACATGATTGAGGAGAGGTATCGCCACAATATCGCAGCACAAAACTGGAGGAAGAGAGAGCCTGAAATTAGGGTTAGGTAACTCGCCTTGATATGAGAGGTCACAGTGATATGAGAGGTCGCGACTCAGGTAAATCTACGCAGGATAATCACTAGAATAATACACATACAAAACGCTCAACTCATTAGGGTTTCCTCAGCACACAAACTCAATCATGAAGCATACAATGCATGCGACTCGACTGGCAGACTGATGGAGCAGTCTGGCAATGGACTGGCAAGCAGAATGCCAGGAATGGGCAGACTGGAAACAGGCAGGAGTTATGGCAGCCAGGCAGCCAGGCTCTGATACCACTTGTTGGTAATAACTCCCAATTGATCGTTCTATTCATGGCTAAGCATTCATTTATACATTCATGTGACGGTTGTGTTTCACCTTCCGTCCAGCCTTTTCGGCTTCCAACTATTCCTATTTATTTATTTACAATATTATAATCCCTAACGGATTATATTCTAACAATATCGAATTGCATATCCCTTCTTGATCACTCGGAGCCATGGAGGCAGACTGTAAAAGAAAGTGAGAAGATGAGCTCAATGAAAAAAAGACAGAGAGAAAAATAGCACTTTTCAATCCTTCGACAAAGAGAGAGTGAGGACAGAGAGTAAAAGTATCTTTGATTTATAGAGAAGGAAAGCGACATCTGTGGACTCTGCTAAACCGCTCGTGACGGTGGGATTTTTGCTGGCAGATGGGTCACAGACTCACAAATTGGAATTGGAAAGACGATAGCAAATCATCTTTGGAAACTTTATTGGTAAGTTGTCTTTGACAAACTTGATCTTTCAATTTGTGACGACTCATTGGGGGTTGACCCTTGCTGCCAAAATTTTGGTCGCGCATTGGATTTTAGAATATGGGATCGCGACCAGGCCCAAAAATTCAATTTTCTTGTGCCTGTTAATAAAAATTAATGACGGTTTCAAGTTTTTAGTGCCTATCATTTGACGGTTTAACCAATTTTGCTGAGTGTCAATTTATTTTTAATATTATATATAAATGTGAATAAAATAATTTTTTTTATATTCTATATAAATATGGGTAAAATATTTATATAGAAATTTATTAATTAAGCAAATTATAAAATTTAAAACACATAATTTTAGAGATTCCTCTTCGAAAAATATGAAGGCTCAGAGCTGAACACTAATAATATAATTAGAAACAAAATATAAATAAATACAATACACATACACGGAAATAAAGAAGTCTAGCATTTATGTGTTCCTCGATTAACTGGAAATTAAGAGCATCCCACGAGCTGAACCAGCACAATGGCCAATGATTGTTAGCTAAGTTTTAGTAGTTAACATAGGTATTAAAATGTTTTACGGGTTATCTAAATTCATAAACGTCAAATTGAGGTTTCAAATATTTTTTTACCTGTCAATGTTGACGTGTTTATAAAAAACTTACATGTCAAATACGTGTAAAAATGAAAAAAACTTTCAGTGGAACGTCAAATTCTAGGCCAGATCGTGACTGGGAATCGAGAAGATGGTAGGGAACATTCCCCCAGAAACTGGATTAGTTAGTTGTATTTGACCAACTTGATCTTTCAATTGGTGACATTTTTAGGCAAAAGGAAATGTGGCGCACTGGCGCATATACCTATATGTTGGAAATGGTTATTATATATCTAATCACATCTCAAGGCGTGTGAGGGTGTGTTGTTAAGATTGAATGGCAAAGGTGACTTCTGCAGGTGTGGGTACTCGCGATAATTATGTTTGTCAAATATTTATCGGTTTGAACACATTTGTAAATGTGCGCCGACATTCACAAACGTCGTTTGGCTGAAAGGTGGCAAGGCATGCACATAAATGTATCTGTCATATGGTGTTTGTATTTGTATGGATCTTTGTTATTCTGGTCAACCTTCAAACATTGAGATTCGACTTCATGCTGGATTAACCTTCCAAATATAGGGACCTCACCATCGTTTATTTTTTATTCTAAATATGGTAAGTACTAAATAAAAAAACTTTTGATGTGTGGTTTAAAGAGCATGTAATTTTTGACTTAAAACATTTATTTTTATTTTATTCAAATTTTTATTATTTAAAATTTATTTTTAATTATAAAAATGAATTTTTTTATCGAGTTGTATAAATAGGCGACATTTCCTTCCTTCTATTTCTGCCTGGTTTTTATGAGTTTATTTTCACGGAATTTTCAAAACATGTAAAAACACTGCTAAAGCTTAAAATCATGAAACAAACAACATAAATTATAATATTTATGGGTTAAATTCATTAGATTCCGGCTAAAAATAGGCTTGAAAGTCAAACACTTTATATCTCCCATTCCAACTATTGGATAAAAATAGTGGAAAAAATCTAATATTTTATATCTTTCATTTTAATCATTATAATATGATAATTGAAAAAAAAAATAAAAAGTTCTCAACATTTTATTCCTTCCAATCTAACCATTATAATAAAATTTGAAAAAAAATAATAAATAAATAAATAACTAAAAAAATAAAATAAAACACTAAACTTTAAAATACTTAATGTATATTTTCATTTTTAAAAATGGTTGACAAAGATACATGCATACACATTAAGCTCTCTTCCCACTATGTAACCAATAATGAAGTCAACTATCAATAGTTTCTATGTATTAATTCAGATTGACTCATCATCCATCATCATAAGAAATTTAGACTACTATTAAATTTACTAATCTAGAATACTTATCAAGCTAAGCGATTTTAAAATTAGAACTTTTTCTAAAATTTTTAGATGTCACACTTAAAACCTTTTCTAAATTTTAACTTAATGTACTTTTGATAAATCATTTCACACTTAAAACCTCTTCTAAATTTTAACTTAATTTACTTTTGGCAAATCATTTCATATTGTTGAATATGGTCAAACTTTTTTTTATTGTTATTAGTTTTGCTTTTTTTAGAAGATTTTGCAAACTTTTTGAAAGTTTTGCAATATTTCAATATTAAACAAAACATTTAAAAACATAAATTAAATTTAAGAATTTCTAAATTATAATATTCTAGTTTTTCTTTTATTGATGTAGGAAATTTTTGTATGGGACATAAATCTATGAAAGGGGGTTTATAATTGTTAGACATTAAAAATAAAAAATTAAAAAATTAAAACTAAAAATTCTAGGTATATGTGGTATTAAATGTAATATGGCTACGCTAGTATGTCTAATGGGAAGCTAACTATAGTGGAGAGTTAACTTTTCTTGAATGTGACACTTAGTAATTTATCCAACTCTTTAAAGACAAGACAAACAAGAAGCAGTGGGAAGCTATTGCACAAGCCTCATTTGGCTGTAGCGGGCTATTGAACAAGTGTCTAATAAAATTACAATGCAACTCTCAAATCGAGCTTTTGATGTAAATAGACATCGTTTTTAGTCGTAAGAGAGCCATCAACACTCTTCCTCCTTTCTATCGCTTTATCATTACATGACCAATCTTGAGAGGAAGTACAAGTAGACTTTGGGTCGAGCTCCTCCTTATGTTATCTATTTGATAGATTATCATGTTGTAATGTTCTTGTAGCCACAGATGTGCCGACCGAAAAAAGTGTCTCTGATGTCCATTTCCTTAATACCTTCCCTATCAAGCATGTGGGGTTTTCTAGAGTTAAGAAGGTCTTGGTTCAATGGGAAAGAAGGAATTTTCATACAGGTTCAAATCTTCAAAGAAGTGTTTGACCCCTTGTAGTCATCTCACCTATGCAAGCAAGCGATAGTAAAGAAGGGATTTGTTCCAGACTAGTGTTGTAGAGATGCCTATTTTCCATTGTAATATTTCCATAATGGTTAAGGGAACCCTTTCCACAATGATAATTAAAAGCATCTTGTCAAAAAGTACACTTGGTCCAAGATTTAGTGGGATAGTTAATATAGAATATTCCCATTAACAACCACACATATTAGGAAAAGAAATACAATATTTCGAGTGTTTGTAACAAACTTAAATAATAACCAAAAACAATAATAATAATAATAATAAAGATCAACATATATATAAAATAAATAATAATTAATAATGTCTTTATGAAAAGACATGACTCTTAATGAAAGGGTATTCCGCCAAAATATAAATAACGGGCCCTCAATTGTAATTTAGAATTATCTATCAATTTATTCATATTTTATTATCTATGGATATGTGGGTTATTTTAGAAATTACTTAATTGAGAATATCCATCTATGGATGTTACAGTGGTATCAGAGCTATACGGACCTTGGACAACATTATTTACACCTTATGTGGATTTGGGTTTCCCAAAAAAATAGGACTTTGTCCTTAAAAAATAAATTAAAATAAGGTAAAAGTAACCCCCCTAAAAAAGAGGTAAAAGAAAAGAAAATTAAAGAAAAGTTAAAAAAGAAAAGATAAAAGTCAAAAAAGGAAGAAGGTAAGAGTGAAACCACATGTGGTTTCTTAAAGTGGGTTTGGGTTTGAATATAAAAAATGCATAGTAATAACTACAAAGAAGCAAGTGAGATTTGAACCTAGGTGGGGAAGGTAACACTTATTCCTCCCACCCACCCAATCTCCTCGCATTTTACAAAATTATTGGAAAACAAAAGAGAAGAAGAAGGAAGGTTGCCATAAAAAAAAGGAAGGTAAAAAAAAAGAGAAAAAGAAATGAAGACAAAAGTGAAGTACAAACACAGTCACAAACAATGGAACCTACATATTTGGAAATGAAGTCACAGCTACAAACAATAGTGGACAAGTTAGAGAAATATAAGGAGATCAATAAAAGTATACAAGCTGACATTGAGACACAAAAGTGGTTTAAAGAGTGGAGAGACAATGAGAATTGCTGCTTATGGAATCAAAATCGATAACTAGAACGAACCATAAGTGATAACAAGAAAATGTTATATGATCAAAGAAATATCATGTTAAAAAATTCATAATCAAAACATAGAAGACAAGATGAAAAAGTAAAAAAAATGACAACAAATCACCACATGGATGCGATAATGAATTAGAAGAAGAAATAAAGCTTCTAAACAAACTCATCATGGAAAAAGATGCTGAATTGGCGCAAGTCTAGATGAAGTTGAAAAATCAAGAAACATAGTTACGTCATCATAAACAGTAAAAAGAAAAACTCCAGCAGCAGTATGACTACAGTAAGAAGACAAATAAGTTAGAACTGACAAAAATCAACAACGTGTTATCAAGCAACTCCAAAGAAATTTTCAGATTAAGAAATCAGAACAAGACACTAGTCACAAAAATTAAGAAGTTGAAAAGTAGTCAGAAGACAGAACAATCTACGAAAGACATTGAAGGAAAACTTCTAGACAAACAGGAATAACATTGTTGTATCAGAAGGCGTAATGAAGATATTAAGGAACAACTTAAGAAGTCAGAAGACGATAGAAAATCACATGTAGAAGTGATTAAGAAGTTTCAAAATGATAACATGCAATTAGAAAACATGTTGGAAAAGATACAAAAGGAAACATTAAAACCTCGAGAGACGAAAATACAACTTTCTACTCAGATCAATGCTAAAAAATTGACACTCATAAAAGAAAATGACATTGTGAAAATTCCATATCGATACCCTAACCATAAAAACAAATATTCTAAAAAGTGGAAAATGTTGAAAGATAGAGGTACCAATGTGATCATATCTCCTAACGATAGATCAGTATGGAATGCCAACAGTCCACAACAAATCAATTTGGGATGGATTTATTCATCCACATATCGGAAGTTGTGCTCAACTCTTAGTAGTTTGTATCGACATGTTTCGTCAGCTATGACACCACAAAAAATGATGTAGAAACATTATAAGGCTTTGAGGACAAATCCTTTCTAAGGGGCTGAACTACAGCGAGCTCCAGCTCCTAGTTTTGGAAATATTGATTCAGAAGCATATGAAATTGCTCCAAGAGCCACCTCAGGAGATGCGCCTGTTTTTTCCCCATCACCTGTTGGAAATACTTCACTTACAAGTAAGAATTTCTCAACACCTACATCAATAGATAAAGACGTTGATCCAAGTAGAGAGCTACCTGAAGAAACTGGGTCTAAGACTGTGAAATGGTGTGTAATATGGGATGAGTTTGTGAACTCCCAATATATATATAATCCTTTTGAGTCGAGTATATGATTACACCTGGAAGTGTGTAAAAAATAAGACAACTTTTGACTGTATGGAAGCAATAAAAATGAGGAAGCAGACCTGATCTCCCTTGATTTAGGGCTAAGATATATTGCTTTTAAGAACTATTCCTTGAAGGCTATAATGGCTGAAGAGTACTGCAACCATGTTGATTCATATGATGGTGTTGCTGTTGTGAACAATAGAATATGCGACAAGAAAAGTGACTTGAGCTTGAATGATTTCCAGGGAAAGAAGTCTTTCCATGCAGGCTATATGACAACAACTAGATGGAACTATCTAGTGCACTACCTTGTAAGTTATGTTTTACAACAGAATCCTTGAAAGAGTCTATCTGTGAGAAATGATGAAGATATCATATCAGATTTTTTTCTCTGCATCTTGTGCACCCTCAGAAGTAGAAGAAAGGGGGTTGTGTAGTGCTTGTGGTAAGAGTAGCTCATGCCTTCCAGACAATACATACTCTGGTCATTCAGGGGATTTTCATTGTCTTGTAGAAGGAATTGGAGATATCACTTTCTTAAAAGATTATACTGCCTTGTTGTATTCTCTAGAAGGCATGAATAATCAATCATGGTCAACAAAGTCCATAAGTGATTTCATGTACCTTTTCCTAGAAGGAGGTTGCAGGCCCATCAACAACTATCCTGGACATTGCAAATTTGGCTCTGTGCCAGTAAATACAATAATGACCCGAAATTCCCTCTCACATTCAAAGAAGCTGGCTATTGTGAAGACACTACTAAATGCAAGCTGGACAAGGGTAGAGTGAAGAGGTTCTATTTTTGTTGCAAGGGGAGGCTATCACGCTGGTTTATAAGCTAAGTGTAAAGACTCTTATGTGTTTTGATGACTGAATTATGAAATATATGCAACTATATGCCCTTTAGATTATGGACTGGTTTCATTTCTAATTTGTGTTAATTACTCACTAAGTATATTCATTTCCTGTTTAAGGGTTTTACACTTGAAATGCTTTCTAACTATGGGTGAAACTCAGTACTGTGTTTATTCTGTTTGGATTATGGTTCATATGTTATGCATCATAGTCATTCAAATGCTCATGATTTAGTGTTTGATTTACTCTTATGACTTTTTTCCCTATTGTCTTCAAACTGTACAATCAAAACCCTAGAATACCTATTTTACTGAATTGATTTATTGAGATTGTGTTGGCTTGTTCTTCTGTAGTCTGAGAACAATTTCTGGCACTAACAGGGGATCCTTAACTTGCAAGGGGAAGTTTCAGAATGTGCATATCTCTATTGGATATTATAAATTTTGCTTCGACATGTTTGTCTTTCTATTAGGAGAATGTGATGTGGTTTTGTGCGCTCAATGGTGATGCACACTTAGACCAATCATATGGGATTTTGATGAACTTTAGATGCAATTTTCAGTCAATAGGAAAAACCACACATCAAAGGGCTTACAACCAAGGTCTCTCAGCATCATTAGTTCATATCGCATGGAAAATATCCTTAAGAATGATTCACATGGTGTTATTCCTCAACTCCATTCGATTCAGATGAAACTATCAATAGCCTTGACTAGTCCCTTATATATAAAACCAATTTTGGATCAATATTCATGTGTATTTTGTAAACTAGTGGGATTTACACCTTCAAGACTATAGGGCCATTCTATTCTTCTCTTTCAAGGAAGCATCCCTCCGAACATCAGGCCCTATCACTACCTATTTCACTAAAATACAAATATTGATATGCTCATTCAGGACATACTATTTTTTATGAAATTCTTGATGAGATTCATGGTGCTCATTTTTTCTCCAAGTTGGATCTTTGTTCTAGGTATCGCCAAATTCAGTTTCACGAGCATGATATCCCTAAAATGGATTTCTGCACACATGGTGGCCACTATGATATTTTCGTCATGCCTGTAGACCTCACTAATGATCCTTCCACATTCTTGGCATTGATGAATAAAATATTTTGTACCTACTTGTGGAACTTTATTATGGTATTCTTTGATGAGACTATTCTCATTTATATTAAAACATGGTCTGAGCATATCCAACATTTGGATCTTGTACTGTAACATTTCTATGATGATCATCTATGTGCCAAATAGTCCAAATGTGTTTTTTGGAAGGATTAAGTAGAGCATCCTAGGAATATTGTTTCAACACAAGGGGTTTGCATGGATCCTGTGAAAATAGATGCCCTGAAAAATTAACTGCATCCTTAGACACTCAAGAGCCATCATGGTTTTTTAAGGCTGAATGGATACTACTGCAAGTTTTTCAATGATTACGGGAAGATTGTAGCTCCATTAATAGCTCTATTGGAAAATGATACTTTTACATGGACACATGATGCCGAGTATGCATTTGACAAACTGAAACAAGTTGTGTACCACACTTTTTCTAGTTATGCCTGGTTTTTCCAAGCCCTTCACTATTGAGAGTCATGCTTGCGATAATAGATAGTTTTTTTCTCCTTCAATATGAACACAACATTTATTTCACTAACTAATCCATTTTCAGTAATAATTTATCCACCTCTAGATATGAGAAGGAAATGATTTCTATTTTGCATGCAGTACAAAAGTGGTGAGCATACCTATTAGGGAATCATTTCTGCATCAAGACTGATCACCAGAGTCCAGAATATTTCCTAGAACAATAGGTCTCATGATCAACACAATAGAAATGGGTTATAAAAGTCATGTTTTATGATTATGAGATCATTTATAATAAGGGAAAGGAAACTCTTGTGGTAGATTCTCTTTCTTGCACATTTGATGACCATGTTTCTCCTTCAGCTATTTCTATGCCTATCCTAAATTAGTTGTAATTTGTCCAAAAAGGATATGTTAATGACCCTTAATTATTTGAAATCATCCAATGGTTGGATAATAACCCTTATGTTGTACCACATTACTCTTGGGATGGTGCTTCTTTGAGATACAAGGGTTGTTTAGTGGTTCTTTAGAGCACTAATCTTAAACAAGTTGTCTTCTATCAACTCCATGATTCTCCATCGGTAAGGATATTTGGGTTCCTCAAAACATATGACAGGGAACAGTGAAACTTATTTTGGAATGGAATTGAGAGGGGAATTCAATAGACAGTGCATGAATGTGGTACCTTCCAGCACCACAAGGGTGAAACCACATGCCTTCTGTGATTGGTTGAACCATTTCCCATCCCTACACAGATTTGGACAGATATTTCAATTGATTTCATTGAATGGATCCCTAAATATAGAGGGGATACAATAATATTGGTTATGGTTGATCACCTCTCCAAATATAGTCATTCTTGTGCCCTCAGCCATCCATATACTTCCTCCTCAATCACACAAAATTTCATGTACCGAATCTTCCATATTCATGGAATCCCTTCTTCCATTGCCTCAGATTGCGATGCAACATTCAAAAGTCATTTTTGGATAGAGCTATTTCTCCACACTCGCACCAAACTAAATATGAGTTTAGGGTATCACCCACAAACATATAGTCAGAATGAAGCTATCGACAAATTTTTGGAATATTATCTCTATTGCTTCACCTCTGAACAACAACACCAAGGCACGCAAAAGGATAAACATCGGTACTCTCATCAGAAAATAAAGAGAACCCAATAAAATTGTGTAGACATTATTTATAGATAACTCACCTAAGGGCGTAGAATTGTGTTTATACTGTTTAGTATCTTGTGAATAGTAGGATGTGTGTGAATGGTATTCATCAACCATAGGTTTGTAAATTGGGAATAAACTAAATGATAACTCATTGAAATTGTGCATTAGCATGCACTTTAAATTTTAAATAACACACCTAACAATCTAGCCACACTAGACAATTTAGTAACACCTGAAAATGCACTCACTTGAGTAGGCCATCTGGATCATCTCTATTGTTGATGGTCTCCATCAATCTCTCATGTTGTAAATGAGGTAGAAAGTATCATACATGGGACCTATTTTTGTTCGAAAGTGTGTGCAACTTGATGTTTATACCAACTACCAAGTTGGTGAAGTGTATACAATAGATCCTGGTCTATAATCCTGATATACATACCCACCCTTCCTTTTCTTTTGTGTTTCTAATGTCAATGACTCTCCTTTTATAACCATCGATAGAGTTGGGAATTCAATATTTTCATCATCTGTAATAGGTTCGAGAATGGTTTTTTTCCCCTCGTAGAAAAGCGAAAACCAATAGTCAGAAACCCATTAATTATTTTTTGGGGCAACCACTACATATATCTGACCTACGAAAGGAAATAGTTTTAGTTAACAATACATTTATTAAAAAGGGTTCTGCATGTAACATAATAAAATTCCTTTAAATGTAAAGGCTTGTTGTGGTTTAGGTACTACAAATTTAGTTTTTTGTACCTTCTTATATGAGATCCGATATGTGATCATAGTATGTAGAAATATATGTTTGATAATCTTCAAAATGGTTTATTTCCTTAACCCCCTTAAAATCGGTTCCAAGTGTCACTCGATCCCATGTATCAATCATATCTGTATACTCATAATCATCCCATTCATCAATGCTATAGAAACTGCAAAAAAATTCTTCAATCTTGTCCAAATTTGTAGAGACAAGTTGTCTGAGCTTCTAATTGAATGAAACTTTCGAGGTCCATGCACTATGTTCACCCGATTTGGGTTGTATCGGTCCGCATTTGTCACCTCCCAGAATATTATTCACACTAGGTTTTTCTTTGTTTCATGTTCTCCCATTACAAATGCACACCATTTCACTATAGATGCAGTGTCTGGAAGGCAAGCATCTATAAAATTCATCTCTTCCCTTCTAAGGAATGTTTTTATGCATGCGCCAACAACATCATACTCTCCTTTTCCATGACTAGTTTCAAAGTAGTTCCATATATTTGGCACCGTGTATTTTATGTGCATCAAACACAATCATTGAAATACATGTGCATTATTGAACTATCACGCACAACCATCCCACCAAATCAAATGTTGAATTTTTTTTATATCCATAGCTATCACATGATCATAGAACAATTTAAAGCAATGTTGCATGTAATGGATATCATGGGTTATGTCATCACTTGCATAGAAGTTACTTTCTTTCAATATCACACCATTCTCTTCATTGATATATGTCCCACGTCGATAAGTGATATGGACCATTATGCTCACCTTCTCTGAGTGATAGTACTCACTTTGTATTTCATTTTCTGATTGTAGGGGGTAATTTTTTGCAAATTCAACCACTTATAGTATTGTTCTGAAAGGGAATGTGTGTCGGCATATTATGAATTGATCATCTAGCCATCGTTCCATATCGACATGCTGAACAAACTGTTCGATCTTTCCATGGAACTATGAAATAAATTCACATACTTGCACCTAGTGGGGAAAAAAAGTAAACAATGTTATAAAAAAACATAAAAATATTTACATCAATATTAATTTATGTTAATAAAAAATGTTACAAAACAACATAAACAATATATTCATTCAAATGAATATTATTTGTCTAGAGTGTCACCTGTGAAGTCACTAATTTATTCTTCCTTATTTCATTCCCATCATGCAGCTTATATGTCTCATACTGATAGTTCTTCTTCTCAACAATTGTATTCTTTAACAATTGATATTCACTCTCATAGATGCAATCATACTATAATCATAGCCCACCACATTTGTTGCAAGAACCCTCTACACATTGTTTTAAGTAATATGTCTTCCCATCTTTCCTCGGACACATTATGTTATGGATGAATTCTCTAGATGACATTGGTGGTACTGTACTTGAGACTTCTTGCACATGGTTAAGATGCAAAAAATGACGTACATGTGAAAATGTATGATAATATATATCAAACTCTATGTGGTACCTACAAAAAAAAGTGTTCTGGATGGTATTGATTCTAACATACCAATGCTTGTATTTTTTGAAAGATCTTTTATCGAGCCTTAGCTCTAAATTTTAAAACTATCCAACAATTAATTTTGTTTCATGTCAAGATAATGTTAATGCAGCAACAAGAGATTTAACAATGTGATTACTTGATTTGATATTCTTCAATGTGATTATGCCTAAATTTCTTCTAACAGTTTCCATACTCCTAGATTTAATCAAATCTAAAAATAATTGGCATTTACCTGCTTCAGCTTTTTTATCAAAATATTGTTTCATTATTTGAGAACAATTATGAAGATTAATGCATTTAGGAACCTTACCTTCCATGGAACTGAATTCGCTCGCATCCACTTGTATGCATTTAGGAGTTCTCTTTCACGTTGCTGCAAGATTTGTTTCCATTTGAAATGTTGGAGTGACGTTTACATCCACTACACGCTAAAAATTTTTATTAGGAGATTGAACCACCTGGCATGGTTGTTGTGCAGCCACATTTGCATCATCAGGAGCATAATGATTGAACTCTTCAAACAAATTTCCACTTAATAATGCACCAAGATTTTTATCTTCCCCATAACCGGCTTCCATTAACATTGCATTATCCTCCTCAAACTCTACGTCAAGTATATTTGTTTTTCCCTGAGATGTTGAGGTGCAATTATTTGATGCAAAGTGTGGTGTTCCATCCAATGAACTTGATAATGAAATGTTGGTCGTTGGAGAATGTATGGTATTGTACACTGTCAAATTCCTCCACTTTGACTCTTTCTATGGGGTATCGAGCATTGTATTTTCTATTAAATTGTTCTGCTTCACATGTTGAGCGGGAATGGTAAGTATTTTCTCATCGTTTGAATGCTGACGATTTCTTGATTCTTCCCCCCTCTTTTCTGTTTTATTTTTCAGCTTCTTCCAGTGTAGGCACCTTCCTCGTTGATTTTTGGCTTCTATTACGTACATTCCCCATTGAAATCCACCCAAACATGTACAATACCTATCGATTTGTGTAATAAATGATGAAATGATAGGTTAAAAAGTTCTTTGTGCACGGGTTCAGAGAAATTCTATCTTTTGCTACAGTAAAGCTGGCCCACGTCCCGCAACCCATTTTTTTTTATAAAACAAATATCCCATATGTGATATAACACATGTTTTTTTAATGCATATGTGTTATATCACACATGTGTTATGTATACAATGGTTTACACCTAATGGTTTCTATGTAAAACGTGATTATGATATATCTTATGTGATGTAGTGCATATGTCATAGGAGGAATTAACATTACATTGATTAAGCCAAAAGAGGAGAGGGGAGTCAAAGGATGGAGATAGATGAGTGGAGGGAATGTTGGGAGGGAGAGATGGGTATGGGAGAGATATGGTGGCAATGAAGGGAGGATAAATATAAGGGGAAGGGAGGGATGGGTAGGGAAGAGATATGAAAGAGGGAATGAAGGGAGGATAAATATAAGTGGGAGGGAGGGGTGAGGAAGGTAAAAGATATAGGGGGGATGGGAGAGGGAGATATATAGGATGGAGGAATGATTAGGTGAGGGAAAGATATAGGATAATGGATGGATGAAAGATATAGCATAATGGATGGAGGGACAAATTGGGTGGGTGCTTAAAGAGTGACAAGGAGGAGAGGAGGGAGAGGGAGGATAGGGATGGATGGAGTGGTGGTATAGAGAGAGGTATAGAGTGAGTGAGTCAGAGAGACAAATGGGGGGTGGTTAAAGAGTGAGAGGGAAGAGAGTCAGAGAGAGAGAGAGAGAGAGAGAGAGAGAGATGTCTCAGGGAGAGATAATGATGGATAGATGGATGGTTAAAGGGTGAAAGAGTGGGATAATAACAGTGAGAGAGAAGGGATTTAAGGAAATGAAGAATGGTCAAGGATGGTTACACCAAGGGATAGAGATTAGGGAGTGTGTGTGTGTGAGAGAGAGAGAGAGAGAGAGAGAGAGAGAGATTAATATTAAGGAATGGAGATAAAGATGGAGAGATGAACGCTTGAATCACTGGATTGATTTAACAGGCGAGCAAGAGGGACACATGGTTCGAGAGGGAAGGGGGAGAGAGAGAGGGTTGATGGTTGGTTTTAGAGGAAGAGGCATGGTGAAATATAGAAATATCGATGGTTAGATAGAGAGAGGAAGAGAGGGAAGGAATTTGGGGGGAGAGAGAAGAGGATGGAGAGAGGCAGTGATAAATTAAGGTAGGGAGTGAGTGAGAGGATGAAACATGTGGAGGTAGAAGGAGAGGGAGGAAGGGAGGGGATAGAGAGAAAGGGTTTTAGCGGGAGGGAGGGGTAACTAAGGAAGGGTTTTAGATGGAAGGACAGGTGAGAGAGAGAGGGTTGATGGATGTTATTAGTGGCAGATGCATGGTGAAGGAGAGAAATATTGATGGTTAGATAGAGAGGGATGGAGAAAGGGTGTGTGGATGTGTTTAAGAGAGACAAATGGGGAAGGTTAGTTATAAAAGGAGAAGGGGTGTGTGTTCCAATACCAAGAGGTGTGTAATTTTGTTTGAAGGGGGAGTGGTGAGATAAGCAAGGAGGGGGGATTTGTGCACAGAGGGTGAGAGTGGAAGAGAGGGAGGGAAAGGGGTGAGATAAAGGGTTGAGGGGTGGTTATAGATGCAGAGGGATAGTAAAGGAGAGAAATAACAATGGTTAGATAGAGAGGTATGGAGAGAGGGTGTGTGGATGTGTGTGAGACAGGAAAAGGGGGTAAGGTTGGTTATAGAGGGAGGGAGGGTGTGTCTTTTCAAT
This sequence comes from Pseudotsuga menziesii, assembly GCA_001517045.1. NCBI lineage: Eukaryota > Viridiplantae > Streptophyta > Pinopsida > Pinales > Pinaceae > Pseudotsuga > Pseudotsuga menziesii. The sequence goes on along the minus strand of LPNX010098142.1, from coordinate 76,473 downwards.
AGCAAGAGCTGTGTAAGTTTGTTTGAGGAGGGATTAGGGAGATAAGGAAGGAGGGGGGATTTAGACAAAGAGGGGGAGAGAGGAAGAGAAAGTAGGAATTATGGTAGAAGAGAGAACGGGGTGGAGAAAGGAGGTATGGGGAGAAAGTGAGGTATGGAGTGAGTGAGAGGATGGAACACATGGAGGTAGAAGGGGAGGGAGGCTGGGGAGAAGAGAGAAGGGGGAGAGAGGGATGAGGGATGGTGAAGGAGAGAAATAGCGATGGAGAGAGGGTATGTGGATGTTTGTTAGATATAGTTGGTTATAGAAGGAGAAAGTGTATGGTTTTTTAAGACCAATGCACATGTAAAATTGTTTTTTAAATTAACATAGTGAAACACATATGTGACATAACACATATATGTTATATCACATATGCAATATAAAATGCATATGCGTTATAACACATATGTGTTTTGTATTTCATATCTGTTATATCACATATATGACATAAAACACATATGCGTTATAACACATATGTGTTTTGTATCGCATATGCATTATAACAGATATGCATTTTGTATTGTGTATGCATTATAGCGCATATGCATTTTCTATCGCATATGTGTTTTGTAAAATTTAAAATTTCAATGGGAACAAGCCTTGGTATCATGTTGGGAAATAGTTTCTGAACACCAAACCTATTGGCTAGGACAAATAAACTAGGGATATTTCTTGTATCTTAGAACTCTATGAATATGTTGAGTTTTGATGGCGTTTTTTTGTATGACAAACACAGTATGTTTTTATGAAAATATAGAATATTGTAGAATACGATCTAAATATTCTGAATATGTAATTTTTCCTAACAATGTATGTTTTAGTTATTTATTATTATTTTTCTAAATGATACATGACAGTTTTCAAAAATAGATTCATCGATTGTTTTTTATATAACTTTTGATTTCCTTCACCATTTCACAAGAACACTATATGGTGCACTAGAGGAGAGTGAGCTCTACAATCTTATATATACAAATAAAGAATTTCATTAAGTTTTTCCTGTAAATTTTTGCACCCACACAGTACATTTTCGTTTCACGATTTTTATAATTCAATAATTATTAATAAAAGTAATAATTGATGGAAAATTTTGAAAAAATAGTGTTTCACTAGTACCATATGTTCTTTATATGTCTGCAAGAGTTTATCCAAAAAATGACATCATTTACATCATATAGTGGTTCACCCGCACAAACATATATGCTATCATGTGCCAAAAGTTTGTAAACCAAATTTAGGGAAACTAATTTTATAATCATTTAAACAAATTTTACGTAGATAAAAGTTATATATTATGAAATCTTATTCAATTACCTAACTTTTTTATATTTACATCATCTTCAAATCGGTTAGGGAAGTACCTCTAATTGTCACCTAAATTCAAAGGTTCCATACATTTTCATTGTTATGTGGCATCTAAAGTTCCTTTAAAGGAATCCATGATTATGCATCATTCCTTAATCTACATCCCCTTTGTCCTTATGAGCATCCATTGTTGATCTTCCTAAGCTTGACTTTGCATTGTGAGCTTGCCATTGAGATGGATGATTGAAGTGGCCGAGGCCCAAGTGGAGGACTTGGTTTCTCCGTTTCGATAAGGTGCTGGAAGAGGTTGTCACTTGTATCTCTGTTATAATCAATAGAAATATCCATTTCTCATCCATTGTGTGTGTGTAACTATGTAGGATCTTTATTCATGGATGATGCAGTTACTTTGATTTATATATGCTAGAGTAGGCCTAACACTTTAACACATATCATGCTTTCCATGCTTGTTGTTCTTGAGGATTAAGTGTAGGTACAAGCGTGGTTGAAAAGATCAATGGGGATTAACTACAACCTTCTGTAATAAAGTACTCCTTCCATCCCTTAGTGTTAGTTCTTTTTTTATCTCTACTGAATATGGAAATGGGTTTATTTCTGGTGTCATTCAGCCTGTTGTGGCCCATCCTAAGCCATAGGAAATGTATCGAGTAGAAAACCTATCGTTATTTGTGGTAAAAAAATGCAAATAATTATGGCAAATATAGATTTTCACTTTAAAAAAACTTGGTTGTCTAAGTAACATTGTTGTGCTTATCCTTGTAGTTTTTTGGTATTGTTGTGGACATTACCATGGCTTTGATGGTTAGAGGGACATTATTGTGGCTTTGATGGTTAGAGTAAGGGATTCAACGTGAAGAGGTAGCACTTAGTGTTTTGATGTGTAGAGTAAGAAAAGGAGATAGGTTTTATGTGGTATTAACAACTAATAAAATGGGGAAACCCCAATGTATATGTGGAGAGGAGATTATAGGGTGGCTCATGAAATTTAGGAAAATACCGTATTTTGTATACATAAATCCTCTTGAATACTAAGCTAAACACTATCTAGAACAAATGAACAAACTATTTAAATTAATTAATAGGTAGAGCAACATCATTTATGCATTAGGAAATTTCAGGTCTTATATATATATATAATCTCCCTAGACTCTATATTGATTAAGAGATGGTTTCAAACTCTCAAAATCTATTTGACTTCAAAATATGACATTTCTATGAGTGCTTACCAAATTCTCCCAAATAAAAGTGACTATGTTGTTGTTGTTGTTATTGGCATCTCAACTGAAGGAAATAAAAACTGAATAAAAATTGCATTTTTTTTTTATAGATTTTCATTAAGCATAAATTGTCTTCCACTTCTTCATAATATTTTTGTACTTCCCAAAAGGATATTTTTTATTATTTTTTATTTTGTTATGAATGAACATTGTGTCATTTCTCCACACATTGTTTTAAAACCATATGCAAGGCCCTCCTACAACCACTGGTTGGTTAGGGGGCCTTGTACATGGTATTAAAACCATTTGCAAGGCCCTCCTAAACCATGTACAATAAAACCATGGGTTGTTTAGGAAGCCTTCCTCATGGTTTTTAAACCATGCCCTTCTAAACCATGTACAATAAAACTATGGGTTGTTTTGGAAGCCTTGCACATGGTTTTTAATCCATGTGCAAAGCCTCCTAAACCATGTACAATAAAACCATGGGTTGTTTAGAATGCCTTGCACATAGTTTTAAAAGCATGTGCACATGGTTTTAAAACCATGGCCAACATTTTTTTGCGGATAATTCAATTTTTTGTATTTTTCCTCACTCACATATTTTTTAACGGATAAATAAATTTTTACTTTTTTATTTTTTTGTTAGGTAGGAAGATTACAACAAAGATTGTTTTTGTGCTCGACATTGATATTAGTTTTTATTTTGTGGTACAAAATCTCACCCATATTATTCATTATCTCTATTATTTTTTGCCTACATGTTACAAACGTTATAAATGTTACATCACGTTACAAGATCTCTACCATAATATTCACTATCACTCTTATTTTTTGTCTACATGTTACAAACCTTACTAAGGTTACATCACATTACAAGATCTCTCCCATAATATTCACTATCACTATTAATTTTGCCGACATGTTACAAACCCTACTAAGGTTACATCAAGTTACAAGATCTCTCCCATAATATTCACTATCACTATTAGTTTTTGCCGACATGTTACAAATGTTACTAAAGTTACATCACGTTACAAGATATCCCCCATACTCTGCTGTAGAGTGCCTCTATGGGCAATCAACAAGTATTAGAACCATTAGCTTTGATTTAGGTTGAAAGATTTGCTGTAGAGTTCCTCTGTGGGAAATCAACAAGTATTAGAACCATTAGCTTTGATTTAGGTTGAAAGATTTGATTTTACGGTAAGTTTTATATTTTATATTATAATTATGTTGGACGTTATAAAGATCAAGTAAAATTTTATGGATGAAGCTCAATCTAGATTATGGGGAATTAATTATTTTGTAGATATGTCTTTTCCAAATCTTATTATGCCCATAAAAATTAATTTTGTATACAAAGTAAAGCTAGTAAATAACATTTATAAAAATATTAACTAAATAAAAAATTTACATTATTGATGTTAACCTAAACTTCAAACAAAATGGCATGTGGCAATTAAACACAACATGAAGGTAAAGTACTCCCAAGTAAAACTCATAAGTATCACTTATAAATATTAACTAAATATAAATTTTACAATGTTTATCTTAACATAAACTTCAAAAAAATGACATATGGTAATTAAAAACAATATTAACTAAATAATTGTTTTACAAAGTTGGTGTTAACTCAAAAATGAAAATAAATATAACAACCCATTTAAAGGGGATAAAAAATGGAATGAGTTCTGGGATTGTTGGAGTTGTAAAGATAAATTAAGGTCTTATTTTTTGTTAAACCATGAGAACTTAGCAGCATTCCAAGAGTATATGCAACAACCTTTACATCAATGAGATATCTACCTTTTTATCTTTACAATAACCAATCAATATGTCCCTACTTAGTAAAAATGACAAGTAACACTTATACAAATATTAACTAAATTAAAATTTTACAATGTAAGCCTTAACCTAAAATTCAAAAAAAAAAATTAAAAAAAAAATTAACAAAATAAAACTTTTACAAATTTGTCCTTAACCTTAACTCTTTCGATCAATGTCAACAAGTTTAAAAGTATTTAGTAATTTTCAAAACATAACATATCGAGATAATATATTTTTTCTTATTCACCATAAATACACTTTCCACAAGTCAGAACTAGAAATACATATGTAGGTAATTTACAACTGTATACACTATATACAGTGAATTTTTTATTTAAATTTTATAAATGTGAGTAATTTACAACTCCATACAATATATACACAATGAAGTCATATAAATTTACAACTATATACAATATTTACAACTATTTGGTAATTTACAACTATATACAATATATACAGTGAAACCACATATTGTTTACTACCACTTATGGTCTACTAGTATATACAGCTAAGCCACTTGCTACCACTTATGGTCTACTAGTATATACAGCTAAGCCACTTGCTACCACTTATGGTCTACTAGTATATACAGCTAAGCCACTTGCTACTTTACTGCTTAGTAGTCTTCTTGTTTGGTACTTTATAGACAGTGAGGCCACGTGCTGTTTATTGCCACTTATGGTATACGAGTATATAGAACAAAGCCACGGCCTGCTTAGGAGTCTTTCTTAGTAATACCACAGGGCAAATCTTCTTCTGCTCATTCTTGGTGGTTCATAAGTTCGTACACAGTCAACACATCGCACATCAACAGATCGTATATATAGCGCCAATACACTTTCACCATCAATACACTTTCCACACACTTCACAACGAAGGATA
>LPNX010098142.1:0-66420 GCA_001517045.1 Pseudotsuga menziesii | reverse complement strand
CAATTTTTTTCCCAACGAGCACGGAGGAATGTTTGATGCCATACCTTCTACAGATCACTATCGACAAAACACGGAATATTGAAAACTATATTTTCTCAAACCCTTAATTTTCCAAACCCCTTAAGATCTATTGTCCTGCAACCGCCCTAAAAATCAATAAAAACCTAAAACCCCCGCGCCTTTAAATTCAACACGGAAAGAAGCAACTGTTTTTTTTTCAACCCGCAAAATTTTCTTATATAGACACCTAGAACATGAAAATTAACTCAAATGAAGATAAAACTACTCAGATACCACGTTCTTTGAAGATGATATTGATGGTATTGATGTCAGATCTTCCCCAAAACTACACAACTGTATCTTTTCAGCCGATCCCGTTAGAATCCTTGAACCTCGATGGCCACCATAAAAGCCCTAGACAGTATCGATTCCAAATCTGGAAAAAAAAATCCCGAAAACCACCCAACTGAATCTTTTCGGCGACTCCCGTTAGTATCCTTGAAGCTCGTTGGCCACAATAAAAGCCATAGACAGTATCGATTCCAAATCTGAAAAAAATGCTAGAACAGGCAACAAGCGGACGGTTTTGTAGGAGGGGAGAGGAGTTTGCCCGGATGGCTAAGCCCATGCAACTCACAGGATGGCATAATATATATCAATTTTTCGGATGAACAAATGCAAAATTCTGGATCTAAGAGTTCAAATTGAGGCTATTTCGGTCAGCTACTATGTGGACACACAACGTAAATCCCTCGCCACTGACCGTGTCGGGATTGAATGGTGGGATGGTCTTGGAGTTTGACTGTGATTCCAAGGCATTGTTCAACACCTACGTGGGCTTTGGTCTCTTACTCGGACTTGACCCTTGACTTAGTGCCCACATTGAATGGCTGGTACCATTCTTGCATGGTCTACTCGCTTCTTCGGTACAACTTCCTTATTATTTGTAAGCAACTTATTAAAAAAATAAATAAATATAGTGTGGGGTTGTTGTTCCACATTGACATATACTTATTTTAATTTTTTTTAGATTTGAAAAAAAATGGTTATTTAGTTAAAGTTAGTGCCTCTGTGTGTAAGTTATGATTGTGGGATGAGTGATTTATGAGTTGGCTATTTAGTATTTGTCCAATTTGACATATATTTATTAAAATGTAGTTTTTTGAGTTGTGAAAGTTAGTTATTTAGACAAAGATAGTGCCTTTATGGGCAAGTCATCGATGGCTTGATGGGCAATTTGATACGAGAGATGGTTTGGATGAGGGAAAAAATCAAATATTGTTAGAGAATTATTTAATCAAGAAGTATTAAAATTGATCTTGACTTTGGTGGTGTATTTTAGTTTTAGTTATAAGAAGAAAGTTAATTGGGTTAATGTAAAGGATGTATTGTTTTAATTTTCAGCCATGTTTAAATTTTATAAAAGTGGTTACAAGATACTTGACTCTTGTAAAGGTGGTCACAATGGTGGTAGAATCACCTTTGGATAACAATTGCAAATAGTTCTCTACCTTTAAGTGATAGTTGTAGGATTTTCTGATTAACAATTTTGAATGTTTTTCTTAAGCATTCTCAATCCATAGTTCCATAGCTAAGTTAGTCATGATGCATCGATCAAGACAAGCTAGTGAATGATTGAAAATGGCTACTCAACCAAACAAATGCTTGATGTAGTTGGGCTAGTAGGAAGTGATAATGATTTCTTATAGGTGAAGGAACTAATATATTGTCCATGTAGTTAAACCCAAATATAGAGTTCTCTAAGATAACTTAAACAAATTTAGCTCGATTCGTTAGACAAATGTTTCAATGTTATGAATTACGAGTAGGAGGTCATTGGTCAAGTCCATATGATGACTACCTCCATAAGTATTGTGGATCTCACTCAATGTCCCTCCCTAGTTTGGTTGTCAAAACTATAACCAATTAGCTTATCGTTGGTACAATCCTTGCACTATGCATAACTACTTAGAAGACTCTAACATTTGCATTTCATTGGGGGAATTGAACACATTAATACAAGAATTGAAATGAGATATAAACGAAGAAACAACTCAAAACAAATAATCGATCCCAAAAAAATTTAAACAAATTAGGTAGAACACATTAATACAAGAATGGAAATGAGAAATAAACAAGAAGATATAATTCTAAATAAATATTAGATCTGATGTGAGTCATTGGCTCAACTAAGTTACATTTATTATAAGTGAAATAAATGAGCTATAGAGAATAGTGGATCGACCGTGATGTGTAGGAATTATTGTGATTCTTTCTATAGCAATAGTTTGAGAGAGATCAATGTCAATATAATAGAGTATTTTAGAAATGGATTTGATATATATTTCTACAATAAAATATATGAGACTTCCATTAGGAGGGAGTTGCATAGGCATTGAAATGATAATAAATAAATCTTATGATACTTAGAAATGAGTGGATTGTTTATGAGATTGGTGTGGACTCCAACATTGACCAACATAATTATTGAGCACATCAATCACTTCAATGATAAGACGTTGTTAACAATGCCAAATGATTTCATGTTGAGATGACATGATATAATGTATGTTATTCTATCTGATGTGTCTTGTGGATCGATTATTAATGTAGGATCAATATTGGAAAATTGAAGGTTGGTTGTAGGCCATACACAAAGGACATATACAGTAATAAAAATATAGAACTAAGTTAGTTTCTCTTTATTTGTCATATCTTATACATATCTTATTTTTTTCAAATAAAACCTACAATTTCCAAGAATATAATCTTAATTGTACTATTGAAAATAACTATTTTTTTTCTCTCACTTGAACCAATACCATCATTTATCTACAACCATTCCCAATCATCAATTTAAAAACTAAAATAGAAATGTAAAAAGAAAAAAACTTTCTCAACCTCGAACTAGTCGAGAATGGATCATATAAAATAGAAAATGAGTTCAACAATTAGGTCTAAGGTCAATGAGTTCATGCCCACACAATCTCTATGGTGCAACCACATGAAGTCAATGTCAAATAACATGTTCCAAAATACTTGCCATGAATGTTACAATTTATAATATAACAACATGAAATTTTATTACAATATGTATTCCCTGCTTCGCAACATGTTCAACTCGAACATTCCAAAAAAGGTTCTCAAATTCTTCCACTGCTTAGGTTGAAATTGATCTTGTACTTGTTGTTATATATGAGAAAGAAACAACCATATTCATCTCCCAACACAACTATTTTTACATTATGTTAAATTCCCTTCTAAGCGTAAACATATAGCTCGTGAATATTTATTTCGCATGAAAGAGAAAAAAAGATAATCTATGGCTTCTCAAATTTTTTATTTACTTGTAACAAGATAGAGAACAAGATAAAGGAATAAATGCAACTCACCTCTTTTTTTCCAGTACTACAACATAACCAAACTTTGTATCTACATATTAAATTCATTAGGAATGCTTAAGGACTTAGATAATTATTTTCAATAACTACATTGCAAAATGTTAGAGCAAGGACCTGTCTTTGATAGAAAGTGGTTTGACGAAGAGATAACTGATATTATGAGAATTAGGAAGAAACAAAGAAAATGGTCAATTGAATTTGACCCGTGTTATCATGTTTTAGTTCCAAAGGACTTATCTATTGTTTTAGAATATGATTTGAAGGTGGAATCACTTCCATCAATTTTTAAAGACATAAATATGCCTAAGATTCAAAATTAAAACATTGTTGGAATTTGAATTTGATCATTTCTCCTAATTTATAGTATGGCAATCTAGGTAGGTTTTAAATTTTGTATTATAGTGAGACTAAGAGTTATAAAGACCAAGTAATATTTTATGGATGAAGCTCAATCTAAATTTTGATCAATTAGTTATTGTGTAGACATGCCCTTTCCAAATCCCATGATGAGGGACAAGTTTAATTTTGTACTTGAAGTAAAGCTAGCAAGTGGAACTTGTAAATATATTAACTAAATAAAAAATTTACAATGTGAGTGTTAACCGAAACTTCAAAAAGGAAAAGATGACATGTGACAATTTAAAATGTCGATATTAACAAAATAAAAAAATTTCAAAGTTTGATTCAACTGAACTAAAAAAGGAAAATATATATAACAAATGTGTTCTACGATTGTGGAATATATAAAGGAAAAGTAAGATCCTCTTTTTAACCATGGGAACTTAGCAAATCTCCCAAGAGGATAAAAAATCAAATGTGTTCTACGATTGTGGAATATATAAAGGAAAAGTAAGATCCTCTTTTTAACCATGGGAACTTAGCAACCTCCCAAGAGTATATGAAACAACCTCCAAGCCACTTATACCAATAACTCATAGATCAACGTCAGCAATACTTCAAATCAAATGAATTCCTACGCTTTTAGGTTCACTGTGACCTGTTAATATGTGCAATCCTACCCCTTGCCACATATACCAATAAAGAATAGATCATATTTATCTGAGACTTCACATCATGGGGGTTCCTACCCTTTTAGCTTCATTATGACAAGTCAATATCTGAGACCCTAGCCCCCTCTAGAATTGAACCTATCACCTCCATAGAGATAACAAGACCAAGAAGGATATTATGGATGAATCTCAATCCAGATTGTGAGAAATTAGATATTGGGTAGGCATGCCCTTTCTAAAACCCATCATGACATAGAAGTGTAATTTTATACTCATAGTAAATATGACAAGTGGAACTTATAAAAATATTAACCAAATTAAAATTTTACAATGTCGGTGTTAATCTAACTTCAAAAACGGGAAACCTACATGTGGTAGTTAAAAACAATATTAACTAAATAAAAATTTTATATAGTTTGTGTTAACCTAACTCAAAAACGAAATTATATATAACAACGTATTTGAAGAGGAAAAAATATAAATCTGGCATGTTTGATAGGATCAATTCCTTCCATATTGAGCCATAAAATTAATCTAATAATTTTATCCTGGATTCATAGAATGACAACTTATGGTCACTCTCAAAGTCAAAATAAAAAATGTACTTCTATGTCTACTGTTAATGCTAACAAGATTAAAGGTGTTCGTAAGGTGTAAAAGAAGATAAGAGAGATGGCAATTAGGATCATGAATATCACATTGTTATCAAGTTTTAATGGTATGCCATGCATAATTCGACCCTGCATGCGAATCGTTTTTCGCCAACATTGTATGATCCTCATTCATTGTTTTTTTTGTCAAATCCGAACACATGTCATTCTAACAAGTAGTATCTTAAAAATTATCATGTTCCACCTGCAAAGTATTCATCCAATTGACAACAACATGTAGCATTGTAGCACAATTAATACAGATCTTGCTCTCGAGATAGTCAACCTTAAAATCATCTTCATCCTTCCAATTACTCAAATAACATAAGTCACCACTCTATCTAACAAAATCAATATTACTGAAAGAACATAAGCCACCACTGTTTATAACAAAACAACTAATCCTAAGATCATCCCACAAATCAAATTCTACAGTGTTAGGACCTCCTGCACCCTCACAACAATTGTTACTCAAGGGACAATTCTCACCATTATTTCTAACAAAATCAATATTACCATAAATATGCTCCTCCTCAACTAGAATACTATTTCTACTAACATCCATGTTCCCAATTTATTTATAAATTTCTTTAAAACAAAAACATTGGAATCCCAAATATCATAAGCCAATTTGATTTTGAATGAGCATAGAGGAATGTTTAATGCCATGCTTTCTATAGAACACTGGAAGATTCCTACAGAAGTATAGAAAACTATATTTTCTTTCTCAAGCTCAAAATATTCCAAAACACTTAAGCCTAATAGTTAGGAAACAACCCTAAAAAACAATAAATCTCTAAAACCTCTGCGACTTTAGATTCAACACCAGAAGAAACAACTACTGTTTTTTTTAGGGACAAAAATTTCCTTTATAGACACTAAGAACATGTAAATTAGCGCAAATAAAGATAAAACTACTGAGATACCACATCCTTTGAAGATGCTATTGATGTCATATCTTCCCCAAAACCACCCAAATAACTATTTTCAGTCGCTCCTGTTATAATCCTTGAAGCTCGTTGACCACAATCAAAACCCTAGATAGTATCGATTCCAAATATGGAAAAATACTATAACATTCAATAGGCTGATGATTTTGTAGGAGGGGAGAGGATTTTGATGAAATGGAGAAGCCCATTCAAGTCACAATGAACTCTAGGAAGGGATGGGGAGGATGGAATAATATATCAATTTCCTCGATGAATAGATAGATGGAAATTTTGGATCTAAGAGGTCAAATATAAGCTATTTTGGTTGGCAACTATGTGGACACGCAATGTAAATTCCTTGCCATTAACCATGTAGGGATTGAATGGTGGGATTGTGTTGGATTTTGACTGATATTTCAAGGTATTCTTCAATACCTACGTGTGATTTGGGCCCCCACTTGGACTTGAACTTTGACTTTGTTCCCACATCAAATGGTGGATATCACACTTGCATGGTATCCATCACTTGCTTATTCGGTAAGACTAAATGACTTGATTTGTAAGCAAAATATTTTATAAATATATAAATAAATACATTGTGCAGGATCTTGTGTTAATGTGAGTCACTTATTGAGTCAAAGCTAATGCCTTTGTGTGCAAGTCATTGATGGTCCAATGGGCCATCTTATTTGAGAGGAGGAGAGAAGGGGTTGTATGGGGTAAGAATAAAATGACTGAAGATAAGTTTTTAGAATCATTTAAAAAGTAGATTTACAATTTATTTTCATCAAAGTTAATACTAGCACAACCACTTAACTTGTCATCGACTAGAGGTCAGAAGCTATGTGCCACAAAAAAATTAAATATGTTATTTGTTTTTCATGTGTATTTGTAATCATCATGTTTTATATGTTTCATCTAGATGTTATCACTCACATTATTCTAGTTAAACATCAATTAGGTTGTCTACTCATTATTTACTCTTTATCCATGCATCAATTACTATTTATATATATATATATAACTGTTTATTTTGAATTTGGAGCGACTATAGCCATAAAATAAATTTGGATGGTATACTTATCTCATCCTCATGCGATATAGGATATGTTTGTTAGATTTTTAACATTAATCTAGCATATCATTAGGATCTTTAATTGATAGAACAACAAGCACAACAATCAAACACAAGAGACAATGAACACAGTGTTTTTCCTCAGGGAAACCATAAATGGAGAAAACCTTGCAACTTCCTTAGAGATAGAATCAGCACCAAAGTAAAACCCCAAAACAGTAAGATGATCTCCTGACAACAATAAAATCTTTCTTCCTTGCCCCAGTGTCTTTCTCTTCCTCAACTATGCGCTACAACTGAGTGTGGATGAGTTGTGTACTAAATAAAGAGTCCAACTCTCTATTTATACTAATCCCGACATGACTAAAACCCTACTAGGGCTGACCTCTCTAGGAGAGTCTAATAACCCTAGTGCCTCGAAACTACGGGGACTTTAACCCTTAGACAATAGGAGGGTTACCCACAATGACTTGACGTGACTTGTTTACATTATAGATCTTCCCGATCGGAACATCATGGCATGACATGACTCAAGTACATTACAAATACATCCTGGAATAAACATCGTGTTACAATACATAAGAAATACAAGTGAATCCATTCTGAAGTTACATATACATCAAAACTCCCTCTTAACTAGGAAGGTATTCTCTTGACATAGTTTTCAGCACAAGTCTTCTTCTCTATATCATTTGGGTCATCGTCAAGTTCTCGTCATCTTTATCTTCAAGTCATATTCATCTGGATCTAGATCATCACTCGGTCTGGATCACCATCACTGGATCTAGATCATCACTCGGTCTGAATCACTACTGGGTCATCATCACTGGATCTGTATCATCATCACTGGATCTGGATCATCACCACTGGATCTGGAGCATCACTCGATCTGGATCACCCCTGGGTCATCATCACTGGATTTGGATCATCACTTGATCTAGATCACCACTGCTGGATTTGAATCATCACTCGATCTGGATCATCTTGGAGACATCATAGCTGGATTTGGATCATTACTAGGCCATCATCATATGTGTTATCTCATGATTCTTCTCATCACAGGAAGTTATACAGAGCCAACCATTTTTCATGCTGGTTTTAGGCCTACCTCCTTGTAGGTCTTTGGTAGCCCTTACATCTGACCTACTCGTCAGAATGGCTAACACTCACATTTAACCTTGACTTGTCAGAAAGGCACGACACTTACATATGACCTTGACTCGTCAGAAAGGTGCTCAGTCCTATACTGAGGGTTCCTGGTAACTGACCAGGTGCCTCATTTCAGAGAATGGCAATAGCCCTTATATCTAATCTACTCATCAGAATGGCTGGCACTCACATCTGACCTCCTTGTCAGAAAGGAGGTAGCCCTTACATTTGATCATGTAGGACCTCATCCTACAGTCACATCAGAATGGTTGGCACGCACATCTGACCTCCTCGTCAGAAATGCGGTAGCCCTTACATCTATGTAGGATCTCATCCTACATTATAATGGTCAGCACTCACATATGACCTCCTCGTCAGAAAAGCGGTAGCCCTTACATCTATGCAGGAACTAATCCTACATCAGAATGGCTGACACTCACATATGACCTACTCGTCAGAAAGGAAAAAACCCTTATATCTAATTAAGTGGGAACACATCCCTCAATCACATCAGAATGGCCAGGCACTCACATCTGATCATGTAAGACTACATCTTATAATCATCTCAAAAAGGCCCTCAGTCCAAGACCAAGTATTCCTGGTAACTCACTAGGCAGCTCCATTCCAAGAATGGCAATATCCCTTATATATGATAATGTAGGAACCAATCCTACAGTCATATCAGAATGGATCAACACTCATATCTAACATGGAAGGAACCAATCCTCTCACCATGACATAGTGGATCAGCCCTTACACATGACCTGCTCATCAGAATGGATTCCAGACTCGTCACTTCCCCTTGGAAGGGACCTCGATTTGGAGAACATCAAGCTTCTCCCTAAAGTACTCAAACTTCACTCTGGCGAATGGTTTCATCAACACATCAACTGTTTGATCGTCTGTCATAATATATTGGAGATTCATTGCTCCCCTCTGCACCATATCCCTGATATAGTGATACTTGATCTCGATATGCTTTGACTTGTCATGGAACACTGGGTTCTCTGACAACTTCACACAACTCTGGCTGTCACAGTGTATACAAGTAGCATCCAATTGAAGATCAAATAAATCAAATAGTAGCTTCCTGAACCATACTGCCTCACAACTAGCTGAACAAACTGCGACATACTTTGCTTCAGCTGTACTCAGTGCCACATAGGATTGCTTCCTGCTAAACCAAGAGATCACACTTGATCCCATACTGAAGCAACATCTTGAAGTGCTCTTCTTATCAATGGCACTGCCTACCCAATCTGAATCAACATAACCCTCTAGGTTAATCTTCTTATTCGAATCATACTTGATCCCATAATCAATTGTATCTCTTAGGTATCTCAGAATATGCTTTGCAGCAGTCAGGTGAACATGTCTCGGATTTGTCAAGAACTGGCTCAAGGTGTTCATAGCAAAGAAAATATCTCGTCTAGTGTTCGTTAGGTACATCAAGGACCCAATCATCTGATGATACATTGTGGCATCAACAGTCTCTGATGAAGCATCACTCAATAGCTTCAGGTTTGATGCCATAGGTGTAGCCATAGCCTTGTAGTCCATCATCCCAAACATCTTTAGGATCTCTACTACATACTTCCCTTGTCCAAGTGAGATTCGATTGGTACTCTGCCACACCTCCAAACCTAGAAAATAATGCATCATACCCAAGTCCTTCATTTCGAACTCGGAAGCAAGCTTTCTCTTCATATCAGCAATCAACCCATCCATACCTGTCACAAACAGATCATCTACATACAGTAGAAGGATCACTGGGTTTCCACCTTCAACCTTGTAGTAAAGGTTGGAATCTGCTTTACTCTTAGTAAAGCCTAAACTGGATAGAAAGCTATCAATTCTACCGTACCATGTCCTGGGTTCCTGTTTCAAACCATACAGGGCTTTCTTCAATTTGCACACATGAGACTCCTTGTCATGTGTCTCAAAACCAAGTTCTTGTTCCACATACACTTTGTCTTCTACAACACCATTCAAGAAAGTAGTCTTGACATCTATTTGGTGTATCTTCCATTCCGTCACTGCAGCCAGAGCAAGTACTGATCTGATGGAAGTGTATCTGGCTACAGGTGCAAAGCTTTCTTCATAATCTATTCCTTCTTTCTGAGAGAAACCCTGAGCGACAAATCTTGCCTTATATTTTTCAATGCTACCATCTACAGCATCCTTGATCTTGTAGATCCATTTGGAAGTTACAGCTGACTTCCCTTCTAGTCTTGGGACAACATCCCAAACATCATTCTTCATGATTGATTGATGTTATTCGATCATAGCATCCTTCCATTCTTTTCGTTCTGCCGCTTCTTCATAATTGGAAGGTTCTTTATCGATGAAATCACATAGTAATGCTACAAACCCGGAGTAGGATCTGGTCCTCTTTCTTTCTCTATGATTCTCTTCTAGAGCCCCATATCTTTCCGCACCTTGGATAATTTCCCATACCCAAGCAGGTTTCCTCTTTTGAGGATTCTTCTCTGGAGGTGGATCTACAGGTCTTTGTGGTTCTTCAAACTCTCGATCTTCTTCTTGAGTTTCTTCATTCATGGTTGTATCATGAATTCTGGGTGCTTCTGCTTCTTCAGATTCTTCAGTAAGTTTCTTTTTGGATTTGTTGTAAGCCGTGTCTTCATCAAATGTCACATCCTTGCTAATGTCAATATTCTTGTATCCTAGGAAATATATTCTATAAGCCTTCGAGCTTTCAGAGTATCCCACAAATATACCCTTCTTTCCTGAAGGATCTAATTTTGTTCTCTTCTCTTTTCGAATGTGTATGGACACAGGACAGCTGAATATCCTAAGATGGCTTACCTCTGGTTTCTAGCCGGAGAAGACTTTTTCAGGAGTCTTGTTCTCGAGTACTCTGTGTGGAGTACAGTTCTGTACATACACCATTGTTCTAGAAGCTTCTGCCCAAAGATGCATAGGAATATCTTGATCATGAAGCATAACTCTTGCAGCTTCCATGATAGTTTTGTTCTTCTGTTCTGCAATTCCATTCTGTTGTGGATCATAAGGAGTGGACAATTCCCTCTTAATCCCTGAGTCTTTGCATAGCTCTTTGAATTCATTAGATGTGAATTCTCTGCCATTATTTGATAAAGGTCTTGATCTTCTTGTCTATGTGATTCTCGATCAAGGCTTTGAATTCCTTGAACTTGTTGAATACTTCATCTTTGGCCACATGATGACTTGGCCATCTATGAATGCAACCCTCATACCTTTTTCATTTAATGCGAATATGGAGAGAAGGTTCTTCTTGATTCCTAGGGCAAACAATACATCTTGCATTTTCATAGACTTTCCAGAGTCTAGTTTATAAAGAAGATTCCCCACTACCTTTTATTGGATATTGGTAGTCATCTCCAAGCTTTACCAAGTGAGGTGATTCATGTTCTGAAAGTTTCACAAAGGATTCTTTGAATCCTGTCATATGCTTGGAAGCCCCACTGTCTATAAGCCAATCATTGCTTCCATGTGTGATATTTCCTATGAGAGCAGAAATCAAGACATATTCTTCATCACTTGAAGAGTCTTCACTTTCATATCTGGTTTTCTTCTTGGATAGTTCATCATCCTCTGTAGCATGAGCATGATGTCTTTTCTTGTTTCCCTTTTTCTTATTTTGTCTTTTATGACAATCTTTTGCAAAGTGTCATACTTCATCACAAGTATAACATCTGCCTCTAGAGAAATATTTTTTAGAGTTAGTCTTAGAAAAATGCTTACCTCTGGAGTGATGAGAACTTCTTTTGATTTTCTTGGAATGTACTGTGAGAGCTTGATCTTCACTTCCCATCTTTTCTTCTCTGGCTGCTATCCTAGCTTCTTCTTAAGAGCATTCTTCCCATAGTCTGCTGAACTTGACTAACTTATTTCTGGCACATATCCCTTGAATAAAGGAGTCCCGTGATCTAGGGAGACCATTCAAGGTGGTCATTACAATCTCAACATTTTCCACTTATTCATATACTGCTTCCAATTGTTCCTTGATTTGAGAAACTCTTGTGAAGTAATACTGGATGGTTTCTGCATTCTGAATCTTCACATTCTATAGTTGGTTTCTCACAGTCATCTTCTGGTTTATGTTCTTCCCTTCAAACAATTTGGCTAGGGCATCAAACATGGATTTAGGTGTCTTGAGGGAGGACACCTGTGGTATGAGATGATACTTGATATAATCAGAAGTGATTCTCTTTGCCATAACCATCTTGTTTTTGTGCAAGGCCTTAGCCTCATCTCCCTCTGGAACTGGAACCTCCTTATTGATGTAGGAGTCCAACTCATTCTCTTCCAAGACGAGGGAGATCCTATACTTCCAGGCTTGGAAGTTATCAGCTCCCTCAAGCTTTTCATCAAGCTTGGTATGATGAGACATCTTAACTGAGAACCTCAAATGGAAATACAAAATATTTAGATCTTACAAGGTCAAGATGTCGGATCTGAATTTGGAGCTGAAATTCTGCAGTGCTCGTTCAAGAGCAAATTAGGGTTTTGCTTTTTCGGAGTTCTGTCCAACCAAATGCTTTGAATTTGACCCCTAACTTTGATTTTAGGGAGGAGATCAATCCAGGATTGGGCTCACTGAAAAATTCCACTTCTGTGGAAAGCCCTAATTTCCAGCAGTAGTGTCATGTCCAAAACTGAAAAACCTCAGAATTGGATTATGCTTTGATAGAAAGATGCGGCCCAAGGAGGAGAGTTATTCCAACCTACTTTTGCTGAAAAACTGTGGAGAGATATCCACAAAGTAGGAAGCCCTAGTTCCTGCAGCTGCATAGTGTCTTCTTCTCAGGCTAGCTCTGATACCATGTTAGATTTTTAACATTAAGCTAGCATATCATTAGGATCTTTAACTGAGAGAACAACAAGCACATCAATCAAACACAAGAGACAATGAAAACAGTGTTTTTCCTTGGGGAAACCATAAATGGAGAAAACCCCACAACTTCCTCAGAGATAGAATCAGCACCAAAGTAAAACCCCAAAACAGTAAGATGATCTACCGACAACAATAAACTCTTTCTTCCTTGCCCCAGTGTCTTTCTCTTCCTCATCTATGCACTACAACTGAGTGTGGATGAGTTGTATACTAAATAGAGAGTCCAACTCTCTATTTATACTAATCCCAACATGACTAAAACCCTACTAGGGCTGACCTCTCTAGGATATTCTAATAACCCTAGTGCCCCAGAACTATGGGGACTTTAACCCTTAGACAATAGGAGGGTTATCCACAATGACTTGACATGACTTGTTTACATTATAGATCTTCCCGATTGGAACATCGGGGAATGACATGACTCAAGTACATTACAAATACATCCTGGAATAAACATCAGGTTACAATACATAAGAAATACAAGTGAATACATTTCGAAGTTACATATACATCAACAACGTTGAGGTCAACATCCATCGTGGATCAAAAGAATATAGAATTACATGATGACAAGACTTTGGTGGTCCATTTTAGTTTCATTTATAAGAAGAAAACTAATTTGTTTAGTGTAAAGGAGATATTGTTTTAGTTTTCATGTGTGTTAATGTGATTGTACTACACCGCTTTAGGAAAAAAAGAATTTACAAACCCTAAATAATCATAATTCCATGCCACTTATAGTTCACATCAACGTACCACTTTTATATGCTCTGACATATAGTACGTGCATCATGGACACATTCCTTATCAAACTTAAATAACATAAACAATGATGCTTCTTGTTTTAAATAGCGCACCGGTTGAAAACCAAAAATTTTAACGCATTGGTACATTTTAGCCAAACACACTCGCTTGAGAATATATTTTTTAAAAACTATAAAAAACTCTTCACATTGTGGTATGATACAAAATCCACACCACGTTATCTAATGCGTTGAGTTCAAACAAATGCATTGTTTATACTTAAAACTTATGTATAATACATTGAGGGTGTTCCCATTAAACATGAACACACCACAACTCCTCTACCTCGTAAATGAGGTGATTCCATGTCCAAAATGCACCGATACTATGGTTTAAAAATTAACTAATTGGAAAATGGTGTATGTAACAATATCCACACCAAGTTACCTAGTGCGTTTATCTTTAAATGGTGCATCTGTAAAGTGGGAAATTTAAAAAGAACTCATTACATCCATGGTGTTTTCTGTATATAAAAAGCACCATTTTCGATGCAATTTGTATATAAAATCACTGTTTGTAGTGGAGTTGGGGTATAAAAGCACCGTGGGAGGTGCACCTCTATTATTTGGGCACACTGCACCTACAAAATTATTGCTTTAAGGAAAAAAATATATTATTGATTTTTTTAAATAGAATTTTAATTGAATAAAATATTACATGTTTTTAGATTTATATTTATAACACATTCATGTTATATGTGAAGCAAACACATGAGTAGCGACAAGCTGCTCCATAGGAGCATGCACAATGGATCAATTCAACATGGTCAAAGACTAGGAGGCTAGGGAGAAGGACAGGGATTTTTACCTTGCTCCCATTACTATTAATACTCAATATCTTGAGGGTTTTCAAACTTCTCAATTTCTATCAGGAGGATACATGCCTCAAGGGTAACTCTAGATTGTTACTTCAATTCATCCGATGTTGGGATCATCATTAGTAGGCATTTCATGTTGGTCTTGGTTAGTGATTCCAACCCACCAACGAGGAAATCTATTTAATCACTGTGATATCTAGGAGAGCGCATTATTTTCCCCAGTTCCTTGATGTCTTAATTGGTGCTGCAATAGAGAGTCATCTATCTTACACTTTGAGATATATATAAGTGACGAGGTTGTCCATACCTATGATTTCAAGTGAGTAGTGGGTAGTTTAGAATATCTGCTTTTGGTCGAGAGGAGTTTAATTTCCTCTCTATTTTTCTTATGACACTAACACACTCCATTAATGATGGGAAGAACATTATTTTCCCTCTATTGCATTATGGTGACTCTTTAATGCAGATACCTACATGCATGAGGTGGTTTACCATTTTTTTGTGGTAGTTTTGTTATGCTTTGGATAGATGTCATGCATTTATTTTTGGGTGGTCCAACTTCCCTTTATTATAACATATTTTTTCTCTATTTTTTTAAACGAATTTGGCCAACATGCCATCATTTCAACACCTTCCTTATAGGTTGATGAAAAAATTGTGTATGCACACATGGGGGAAGATGATGCCCAAGAGGGGGGAAATGACTTCCCACCTAGGATTATGTTAGATGTGCTCGAGATGCTAGACAGTGAGGAGTACCATCAAGTAGACATTGGGCCATATCCATATGTAGGCTTGGACTGGACAGGGTTCCCCGAGATCTTCTTTACCCTGGACGAGCCATGGGATGAGAGAGGTAATATTATCATTATGTTTAAATTAGTCTAGTTGCATTTTATTCTCTTTATACTTACTAGAAATGAAATATCTTCCAAATGTTAATTTGTTTTATCAAATTGTATAATTATTATTGTGTACTATATATTTTGCAAAAATTGGAACATTTGATTATGAGGTTGATCCACCTTCTCCCTCTTGGGAGGATGACAATATGGAGAAGACTATCTAGGGATGGCCATCAACTGCCTCCTCCACTTCCTCCACCTCCACTTCCTACTACATCAGATTCAACATCTACTACTCCATATCCTCCTCCATAATCCTTGACATCTAGTACTTCACCTCTTCTTCCTTCAACTTCATCAACATCTCATGCACCTCATCTTCCATCATCTCCTTCATCATCTCCTCTAATCCTACTGGACTAACCTATCAATACTACTTCATCATATCATATAATCCTACTTGAAATACCCTTAAATCCTATTGATTAGCCAAACCGTCCATCATTTCCTACTCTAGTTGAATATATCTTATAGATTCTTAGAGGGGTCCATACGATTCAACTTGATGGACCTATCCCTCTTTCTCCCCAATATCATTTTTTCCCTGGTAGAGGTATTGATGCCCTTGGATAAATTGATGTAGGCTTTGATGCCTATAGGTCTACTTCCATAGGTGGTGATACTTCCTATGGCTTGATTGGTGGAGCTAATGATGCATCTAACTTTGGTCGGAGAGATACTGATGATGCATCCACGGGTGAAGGTGGATCAATTATTTCATAGTCGTTATTGGACTAGAAATATATATTTGGAATATTGTATCATCAATTTGATGTTATATATGTTGATATCTATATATATACTTTTATTTTCATGTTTATGTTTAGGTTTATTTATTGCATCGAGAGGCGCTCTACAACCCAACATGAGGGAGTTCTTGTAACGTTTGTCAATATTATTTTGTAACGTTTGTTACTAACAAACTAATAAAAAATAAAATTTTAATTATCCGCCAAAATAAATTCCGGACATAAAAACAACCTAATATGGGGGACATGTTGTAATGTTCCTACCTAACAAAACAAAAACAAAAATTAAAAATTTAATTATTCGCCCAAAAAAATTGGGTTAGAAAAAAAACACCATATGGGGGAGATGTTGTAATGTTCCTACCTAACAAAATAATAAAAAATAAAAATTTGAATTATCCGCAAAAAATGTTTCCTTCCAGATGGTTTTAAAACCATGTCAGAGGCCTCCTAAACAACCCATGGTTTTATTATACATGGTTTAGGAGGGCCTGGCTATTAGATTTTTAACATTAAGCTAGCATTACATTAGGATATTTAACTGAGAAAGTAACAAGCACAACAATCAAACACAAGAGACAATGAACATAGTGTTTTTCCTCGGGGAAACCATAAATGGAGAAAACCTCGCAACTTCCTCAGAGATAGAATCAACACGAAAAGTAAAACCCCAAAACAGTAAGATGATCTCCCGACAACAGTAACCTCTTTCTTCCTAGCCACAGTGTCTCCTTCTTCCTCAGCTATGTGCTACAACTGAGTGTGAGTGAGTGTGTGATAAATAGAGAGGCTAGCTCTCTATTTATACTAATTCCTGACTTGACAAAACCCTACTAGGGTCGACTTCTCTAGGAGATTCTAATAACCCTAGTGCCCCAGAATTGCGGGGACTTTAACCCTTGATCAATAGGAAGGTTACCCATAATAACTTGACATGACTTGTTTACATTATATAACCTCGCTATAGGAACATCGGGGCATGACATGACTCAAGTACATTATAGACACATCTCGGAATAAACATCAGGGTACAATACATAAGATATACAAGTGAATACATTCTGAAGTTACAATTACATCAACACTCCCTCTTAACTAGGAAGGTATTCTCTCAACACAACAACGCACGTCTTCTTCTTTGTATCATCTGGATCATCATCGAGTCCTCATCATCTTCATATTCAAGTCATCTTTATCTTTGAGTTACCTTCATCTTCAAGTCATCTTCATCTTCAGATTTGGATCATCACTCGATCTGGATCATCATCACTCGATATAGATCATCACTCGATCTAGATCATCATCAATGGATCTGGATCATCACTGGATCTGGATCATCACTGGATCTAGATCATCACTGGATCTGGATCATCACTAGAGAATTATCTCTAGATCTGGATCATCACTGTTGGATCATCATCACTCGATCATCATCACGGGTGCTATCTCATGATTCTTCATGTCACAGGAAGTTCTACAGAGCTAGCCCTTTTTCATGCTGGTTGTGGGCCTAGCCTCCATGTAGGTATTCTTCAGCGCTTATATCTGACACCAAGTTAGAATGGCCCGCCCAGAACTTACATTTCACCATGAGAGGAACACATCCAACACCATGTCAAAAAGGAACACCCAGCACTCACATCTGACCATGCAGGAACACATCCCACAACCCTATCAGAAATGCCCAGCACTCACATCCGATCATGCGGGAACACATCCCACAACCCTATCAGAAAGAATCAGCACTTATATCTAGCCATGCGGGAACACATCCTGCAACCTTGCTAGAAGGTATCTGCACTTACATCCAACCATGTGGGAACACATCCTGCAATATTGCTGGAAAGGCTCTATACTTACATCCAACCATGTGGGAACACATCCTGCACCTTACTGGAAAGGATCTATAGTTACATGCAACCATGTGGGAACACATCCTCCAACCTTGCTGGAAAGGCTCTCAACCCCAGGTTGAGGGTTCCTGGTAACTGACTAGGTGCCTCCATTCTCCAAGAGAATGGAATTAGCCTTTATATGTTATCAAGTGGGAACACATCCCTCAATCACAATGATAATGGCCATGCATTCATATCTGATCATGTTGGAAAACATCCCACAGTCATATCAGAATGGCCCTCAGTCCTAGACTGAGTATTCCTGGTAACTAACCAGGCACCTCCATTCCAGGAATGGAAATAGTGCTTATATCTGATCATGTAGGAACCAATCCTACAGTCACATCAAAATGGCTCAACACTCATATCTGACATGGAAGGAAACAATCCTCTCAGCATGAAAGAATGGCTCAGCCCTTACATCTGACCATGGAAGGAACCAATCCTCTCACCATGTTAGAATGGCTCACAGACTCATCACTTTCCCTTGGAAGGAACCTCGATCTGGAAAACACAAAGCTTCTCCCTGAAGTACTCAAACTTCACTCTTGCTAATGGCTTCGTCAACACATCATCTATCTATTCGTCCACCGCAACATACTGGAGCTTCACTGCTCCCCTCTGCACCATATCCCTGATATAGTGATACTTGATCTCGATATGCTTCAACTTGTCATGGAACACCGGGTTCTCCGACAACTTCACACAACTTTGGTTGTCACAATATATACAAGTAGCATCTAACTGGAGATCAAATAAATCAGACAATATCTTCCTTATCCATACTTCCTCACAACTAGTTGAACAAGCTACGACATACTCTGCTTCAACTGTACTTAGTGCCACACACGATTGCTTCTTGCTAAACCAAGAGATCACACCTGATCCCATACGGAAGCAACACCCTGAAGTGCTCTTCCTATCGATGGCACTACCTATCCAATCTGAATCAACATAACCCTCGAGGTTAATCTTTTGATTTGACTCATACTTGAGCCCATAATCAACTGTACCCCTCAGGTAACTCAGAATATGCTTTGTAGCAATCAAGTGAACATGTTTCGGATTTGTCAGGAACTGGCTCAAGGTGTTCAAAACAAAGCAAATATATGGTCTCGTGTTCGTCAGGCACATCAAGGACCCAATCATCTGACTATACATCATAGCATCAACCTCTTCAGATGAAGAATCACTCAATAGCTTCAGGTTCGATGCCATAGGTGTGGTCATGGCCTTGCAGTCCATCATCCTGAATCTCTTCAGGATCTCTACTGTATATTTCGCTTGTACCAAGGAAATTCCATCTACATTCTGCCACACCTCCATGCCTAGAAAATAATGCATCATACCCAAGTCCTTCATTTCGAACTAGGAAACAAGCTTCCTCTTCGTATCAGCAATCAACCCATCCATACTTGTTACAAACAGATCATCTACATATAGTAGGAGCATCACTGGATTGTCATCTTCAACCTTATAGTAAAGGTTGGAATCTGCTTTACTCTTGGTAAAGCCCAAACTCGATAGAAAGTTGTCAATTCTGTCGTACCATGTTCTAGGTTCCTGTTTCAAATTGTATAGGGATTTCTTCAATCTACACACATGAGACTCCCTATCACATGTCTCAAAACCAAGTGGTTGCTCCACATACACTTCCTCTTCCACTACACCATTCAAGAAAGCAGTCTTGACATCCATCTGGTGTATCTTCCATTTCATAATTTCAGCTAGAGCAAGTACTAATCTAATGGAAGTGTATCTGGCTACAGGTGCAAACGTTTCTTCATAGTCTATTCCTTCTTTTTGGGAGAAACCACGAGTAACAAATCTTGCTTTATATTTTTATGTGCTATCATCTGCAACATGCTTGATCTTGTAGATCCATTTGGAAGTTACAACTGACTTCCCTTCTGGTCTTGGGACAACATCCCAAACATCATTCTTCATGATCGATTGATACTCTTTGATCATAGCATCCTTCCATTCTTTCCGTTCTGCCACTTCTTCATAATTGGAAGGTTCTTTATCGATGAAATCACATAATAATGCTACATAGCCTGAGCATGATCTTGTCCTCTTTCTTTCTCTGTGATTCTCTTCTAGAGCCCCATATCTTTCCACACCTTGGATAGCTTCTCGTACCCAAGAAGGTTTCCTCTTGTGAGGATTCTTCTCTTGAGGTGGATGTGCAGGTTGTAGTGGTTCTTCAAATTCTTAATCTTCTTCTTGAGTTTCTTCGTTCATGGTTGTATCATGAATTCTGGGTGCTTCTGCTTCTTCAGGTTCTTCAACAGGTCTTTTCCTGGATTTGTTGTAAGCTGAGTCTTTGTCAAATGTATATTCTTGAATCCTGGGAAGTATATTCTGTAAGCCTTTGAGCTTTCAGAGTATCCCACAAATATACCCTTCTTTCCTGAAGGATCTAATTTTGTCCTCTTTTCTTTCGGAATGTGTATGTACACTAGACAACCGAATATTCTGAGATGGATGACTTCTAGTTTCTTGCCAAAAAATACTTCTTGAGGTGTCTTGTTCTCAAGTACTTTGTGTGGAGTATGGTTTTGTACATACACCGTTGTTCTGGAAGCTTCTACCCATAGATGCATAGGAAGATCTTGATCATGAAGCATTGCTCTTGCAACTTCCATGATAATTCTATTATTCCTTTCTGCAATCCCATTCTGTTGTGGATTATATGGAGTGGACAACTCCCTCTTAATCCCTAAGTCTTTGCATAACTCTTTGAATTCATTTGAGATGAATTATCGACCATTGTTTGATCGAAAGGTCTTGATCTTCTTTTTTGTGTGGTTCTCGATCAAGGCTTTGAATTCCTTGAACTTACTGAATACTTCATCTTTGTTCTTCATGAAGTAAATCCATGTCTTCCTATAAAAATCATCAATAAAGGAAACATAGTATACATACTCTCTTAGTGAACTTGATGACATTGGACCGCATACATCGGAGTGGATGATTTCCAAGATTCCTTTTGCTTTGCTCTCACTACTTGGAAGTGTCTTCTTTTTGTTCTTTCCTTTTGCACATCCTTTGCATAATCCGTCATGTTTTGCTTCAATTTTTGGAAGACCTTCAACAACTTTTCTTGCTAGTGGTAGTCCTCTGTAATTCACATGTGAAATCCTTCTATGCAAAAGTTCATTTGGATCTACTATGTCATGTACCGAGGCTTGTTCTAGATGGCCCTTAAATTTGTATAGACCTCCTTCTTGTTCCCCAATCACTACTGCATCATTAATAGTCTATCCCTTTGGCCACATGATAACTTGGCCATCTATAAATGCAACCCTCATTCCTTTTGCACCTAATGCAGATATGGAGAGGAGGTTCTTCTTTAGTCCTGGTACAAACAATACTTCCTTCATTGTCATAGAATTTCCAGAGTCTAGCTTATAGGAGGATTCCCCACTACCTTTTATTGGATACTGGTAGTCATCCCCAAGTTTCACCTTGTGAGGTGAGTCATGTTTAGATAGTTTCATAAAGGATTCCTTGAATCCTATAATATGCTTGGAATCTCCACTTTCTATAAGCCAATCATTGCTTCCATGAGTAATGTTTCCCGTGAGAGCAGAAATCAAAACATATTCTTCATCACTTGAAGAATATTCACTTTCATATCTAGTTCTCTTTGTGGAAGGTTCATCATCCTCTGCACCATGAGCATGATGTCTTCTCTTGTTTCCCTTGTTCTTATGAGAGTTAATCTTGTTTCTAGGGCAGTCTTTGGCAAAGTGTCCTCTTTCATCACATGTATAGCATCTTAATTTAGATAAGTTTTTTCTAGTGTTATCTTTCTGGTGGAAGGTCTTACCTCTGGAGTGATGAGATTTTCTTCTTCTTTTCTTGGAGTGAACTGTGAGAGCTTGATCTTCACTTCCCATCTTCTCTTCTCGAGCTGCTATCCAAGCTTCTTCTTGAGAGCATTCTTTCCATAGTCTTCTGAACTTGACTAACTTCTTTCTAGCATAGATTCCTTGAATAAAGGAGTCCCATGATCTAGGGAGACCATTCAAGGTGGTCATTACAATCTCTGCATTTTCCACTTCTTCATCTATTACTTCCAGTTGTTCCTTGATCTGAGAGACCCTTGTAAAGTAATACTAGATGGTCTCTACATTCTGGATCTTTACATTCTTCAGTTGGTTTCTCAGATTCATCTTCCGGTTTATGTTCTTCCCTTCAAACAATTTGGTTAGGGAATCAAACATATCTTTAGGTGTCTTTAGGGAGGACACCTGTGGTATGAGGTGATCCTTGATTGAATCAAGAATAATCCTCTTTTCCATAACCAAATTCTTCTTGTGTAAGGCCTTAGCCTCATCTCCCTTTGGAGCTGGAACGTCCTCATTGATATAGGAGTCAAACTCATTTTCTTCGAGGACCAGGGAGATCCTGTACTTCCAGGCTTGGAAGTTATCAGCTCCCTCAAGATTTTCATCATGCTTGGTATGATGAGACATATTAACTAAGAACCTCAAATGGAAATACAAAAGATTTAGATCTTACCAGGTTAAGATGTCGGATCTGGATTTGGAGCTGAAATTTTGCAGTGCTGGTTCAGTAGTAGATTAGGGTTTTGATTTTCTAGAGTTCTGTCCAAACAAATGCTTTGATATTGATCTCTAAAATTTTATTTTGAGGAGGAGATAAATCAAGGCTTGGGCTCACTGAAAAATTCCACTTTTGTGGAAAGCCCTAATTTTTGGTAGCAGTGTCGGGTCCAAAACTCAAAAAACCTCAGAATTGGATTCTGCTTCGACAGAAAGATGCGCCCTAGGGAGGAGAGTTAATCCAAACTTATTTTTCTGAAAATATGTCAAGAGAGATACACAAATTAGGAAGCCCTAGTTTCTACAGCTGCACAATGTCTTCTTCTCAGGTTAGCTCTGATAACATGTTAGATTTTTAACATTAAGCTAGCATTACATTAGGATATTTTACTAAGAGAATAACAAGCACAACAATCAAACAAAAGAGACAATGAACACAATGTTTTTCCTTGAGGAAACCATAAATGGAGAAAACCTTTCAACTTCCTCAGAGATAGAATCAACACCAAAAGTAAAACCTCAAAACAGTAAGATGATCTCCTGAAAGCAGTAACCCCTTTCTTCCTAGCCCCAGTGTCTTCTTCTTCCTCAGCTATGCGCTAAAACTTAGTGTTAGTGAGTGTGTGATAAATAGAGAGGCTAGCTCTTTATTTATTCTAATTCCCAACTTGACAAAACCCTACTAGGGACAACTTCTCTAAAATAGTCTAATAACCCTAGTGCTCTAGAACTGGGAGGACTTTAACCCTTGATCAATAGGAGGGTTACCCACAATATCTTGACATGAAATGTTTACATTATAGAACCTTCCGATAGGAAAATTGGGGAATGACATAACTCAATTAAATTACAGACACATCCCGGAATAAACATCGGGGTACAATACATAAGATATATAAGTGAATACATTCTGAAGTTACAATTACTACAACACTGGAAAATGGTTTTAAAACCATCTGCAAGACCTCCTAAACAACCCATGGTTGTATTGTACATGGCTTAGGAGGGCCTTGCAAATGGTTTTAAGACCATGTGTAAGGCCTCCTAAACAACCCATGGTTTTAAGAGAGCCTTGCACATGGTTTTAAAACCATGTATGGGGGAGATGTTGTAATGTTCATTCCTAACAAAATAAAAAGTAATAATAAAAATTATATGTCGGTCCTTGGCCATAAATAATATTAAATATTAATAATAAAAATATTATATGTTGACCTTAAATACAAATATGTGTCTTTTGGTTTGAATCAAATCAATGGCTATATATAGGACACACCAAAGTTGATAGCTCCTTGAGTAGAATACTTAAGAAGAGGTTTGCACCTCTAGAGATTTGATCCCTCTCGGTGCTTAATAGAGCCTAGAATTTGGATCTAGGATGGTATGTACTCAATGGTGATGTGTATGTTAGCTCATGTTAGATGATGTTTTTTAGATTTGTGTGATGGTTGTGAATGTTATAATATAATGTGACGTGTTATGTTAGATGATGGCAATGTAATTTTTATGGTGTTACACATGTTTATTTTTATTTGTATGTTTATGATGTTATATCAATGGTTTTTGTGCGCCATGTTAGATGGTGAAAATAATCATGATGATGATATGTTTATGTTTATGTGGTGAAAATGACAATGATGGCACATTTATGGTTATGTTTATGGTTGTATGACGATGTTTAGGTTTATGTTTGTTTGGTGGTATGATTATATATATTTAATATTATAAATTACGATCTTTATTAATGTCATGTACTAATTGATTGAACATGTGTTTTAAACAATGATTTCTAGATGGTGATAATGATAATGATGGTATTCTTATGTCATGAAAAATATGATGATGATATGTTTATGTTTATTCTTATTCTTATGATTATGATGGTATGATCATGATTTTTATTTTTATATAGGTTTGTTAGCTGCTAAAAATGATGATGATAGTATGCTTATGTAAAAGAACTTTGTACTATTAAAAATGTGGGTCTTTAAATCACTAACTATTTTAGTCGGAAACAACATCACATTTTGCATTGTAAATTATGTTACAAAGGAAGTTGTTGGATAACTTACCAATTTTTGAAAGAATTAGAAAATTTTCAAAGTTTTCTAAATTTTAGCAACATTTTTCTAAGTTTTCTAAATTTAAGCATCATTTTTCTAAGTTTTCTAAATTTCAACATCATTTTTCATACTAAGAAATTCTTGATTTGAGAATAACTTTGATATAGTTAACACTCGTAAACATAACATATCAACTATCACTAACCGTATGTGGGTTCCTACATGTCTTGTTGAGAACACATAACACCTCAATTTGGGATTTGGCTACATGGAACCACTCATGTCGGAGCCTTCAAGTATCCACCCCAACCTTCTAGAACTTCAATGCGAGTGGGTGAGGACATCCCCTATAGAGCTGGGTGAGAGCTGAACCAGTACCATCACCATTAATATTTCTTGTCTGATCGCAGCTGATATGAAACATGTGGGCATCGAGATTCTACAACAGGACTGGTTAAGGTGGTAAGATATGGATGTGGGAGGGTTCATTCAATGGCTCTTTATTGTGATATGTGGTATTTCTCTCTGTTTTTCCTCCTTGGCTCTTCTATGTTGATTCTCTCTACAACAGAGAAGATTGAATTTGCCTCTGGTTTTGCCACAATGTTACCCACCTAAGCTTTCTAGTTTAGCCATGTGTTTTATATGTTGAGGCAAAGAGGAATCCATTGAAGAGGAAGATGTGGATGGGGGGAAAATCACCGTGACTTAATTTTGATGGTAGAGGAGGGATATGAGGCCAAAATATCCATGCTAGTCTGATTCTTGGTCAATGACTAGAATGATCAAGGTTAACGAATATCTAGCAACCGACAGGGTCGGCGGAAAAATTAACCACTAATGGCTGATAAAAAATATGATGGACACTCTTATGGAGGATATGTTGGGAAATTTGATCTCTGCACACAGCAAGGTTCTCTCCGCCAAAGCTAAGTTGAAAGACTAGGATGACCAACTCAATATTTTGGATGCCACCTTTTCCTGGAAGCACCTAGCCAGTGGGCTATGACGAGAAAGAAGCACAACTGTGGGATGATGCAATGCTATAGATGGAAGGTCGATGAAAAGGGGATCTGATCTGGTTCAAAAACAACTACCTTCATTCCTTTTCCCATCCCCTCAACAATTGAACCTCTATTCAAGTGTATTTCTACAACAAGGAACCAAATGGAAAGTCTTCTCCACTTCTGGTAAAAAATGTTGTAACCACTTCTGATGATGACTTCCATGTTGAAATATTGTAACTTTGAAGAATATTCTAAATGTATTTTACTGTTGTAATCTATCATAGATGTTTTATTCCTCCATTGGGATGTTATTATTGTATTTTGACATCATATGGTCATGAGGTAAAGCCTCCATTGTAAGTCGGGTAAATAGAACCCTCATGAATATAAGATAATATTGTTTTGTATCTTCCTAGATGAATTCAGCCTAGTAAGTTTGTTAGGTCCGACTTGTTAGGGAAAAATACAAGTGTATGAAAGAGTATAAATAGAGGACACATGTTCCTCATTCGACACACACACTCACTTATGTATAGTGCATAAGAGAGAGATATATATACTAGCAAGGAGAAGGAGCACATATTTGTGTTTTTTTCTTTGTACTTTTGATACATCTATATAGAGGAAATTGTTTTAGGTTTTCTTTCCAATGAGGGTTTCCTAGGATAAATATCTATGTCCTTTTGTGTGTCTATGCTCGTCTTTCTTTCAGTGATCCTTTTGCATATGGTTATGATTTTATGATGCTAAATGTTATTAGATATTGTATAACCATTAAAAGATTAACATGGTATCAGAGCCCCCCTGAAATAAGTCGTTGTCCAATTGAAACAATACTAAAACTACAACTACTGAAGATTAGGGTTTCATGATTCAAAACCCTAGAAGACAAAAACTAGTCATGTTGGCACTTTTTCTCTACATCAATATTGGAGAAGGATCGAGAGATGAAAATTTTATAGGAAGAAGATGAAATATTGATGTACCCTCTTTCTATGTTTCATCCTCATATTTGCTATAATCTAGGAAATATGACTCCTCCAACTTAGGGTTCCATACTCTCTCAAAATTTAGACTTAAACAGTTGACCTAGGGAAAATTGCTATATCTCGAGATAGGAATGTCCAAATGAATTTTTTCAAGATGTTGCAGATAGGGAACACAATTTAGTTTTTGTGGTAAAACTTTCATACCTCGAAGGTGAATAAGTGACATGTCGAAGTCCGTACAAGTTATCTATGATGAATAGTACTGAAATAAGTCATCTTGGGAAACTTTACATAAGTCCAACTTGGTGAAACCAATTCTTATTTAACCTATGGGGTGGGAAAAAGGACCGATCATGCTCACATCGCTAAAGATTCCTCAACTAATGAGGAGCATGAATTCTATTGGTGAAGGAAAAGATCATACTCTTATCGATTTCAGTATTTGAATAAGAAAAATTCAAATTAGTGACACTCAAGACCAGTACATAGGTTCCCAAAATCATTAGAAGGCTCTGGGAAATAAGGATCAAGAAGGAATCTACAAAACAAATAAAGATAAGTATTTGAATTGTCTTTTATTGTATACCTAATTGCTTATATGATGTTGTTTAGTTGTGTACATATCTATGAAATGTATTATGCATGATAGAATGGCTTCATTAATGAATAATATAGTACTAATATGCATGTTATGGGTAACTATCCTATGGTGCTATACAACACTCCATTGCTATGTATCTAGAATGAAACCTCTTTGTTGACATATTGGGATTAGTGCACCATCCCAATAATATTATGGTAGAGCTGAAAAGTAACTGGAAAGATTATGTGTGTATACGAGATATAGATGAATGTTGTATTGGCTAAAATAATTGCATGATCTTATACATAAGATTTTGTAATTATGAATATGATTTATGAAATGTTTCTAACCATGTAACTAGTGCATTCGAATAATAATAAATATCACATACAATCACCTACAAGAAAAAAGGATGATAATACTTGTTTTGAAGAACAAGTGACGACAGTTCAAGATTCACTCCAGCAATCATACATGGAGATGAACCTAAAGCTTCAACAGTTAGAGACACCATGACGAAAGACAGAGATCAAAATAATATAAGAGAGAGGTAGATCCACCTCCATATATGAAGACCACATTGGGAATGAGAGATAATTCAAGACGAAGAAAATAATGATGGGAATTCCAACTAAATTAAGAGGCCCCGAATACACTCTAGTTATGTGGCACTGTTGAGTGACATCATTGATGCAGACCCTTCCAGCTATGAAGAAGAAGCCAAGGAGAAATGGAAGAAACTTTGATGAAAGAGTACAAGTTGATCATGAGTAATGATGTCTAGGATGTGGTTCTGAGACATGAAGGGAAGTCTATAGTGTCTTCCATGTGGATATACAAGAACAAGTATAGAAATCAAGGTTCATGGTTTCTCTCAAAAACAGGGAGTAGACTATGGCAAGACATACTCCATTGACCAGACACACTTATCCAGTGGAGTAGAAGTATATATCGATCAAAGAACCACATGTGTAGAATATGATTTGTACGAGCTCAAAAGGAAACCATAGATAAGCACATCTAGTTACATAAGGAGATTGAATATGAATATCTTAACCTTTGCTACAAGGCTGAAGATGAAAGCCTATAGAAGACAACAAGCTCATAGATGGATGTAAGAGGAATTTTTTAACAAAGTTCAAGATAAAGTATATTGGTATCTAGTGACATGATATGGATACATAAAATATTAGTTGTAGAGGATGATCCCTGCCACTCCATTTCAGAATGTTTCGATACATAGAGTACAAAATGTAAAAGGAGGATGATGCTCCACTTAAGGGGGAGTGACTAAAGAATTTATTCGAGTTCGGCATGGTATGAAACGATGGACAAATTCCTGATGGATTAAGGATTTACCAATAGTAAAGTGGGTTCCATCCTTTAAGGATGAATGCAGAAGACTAGGATATGCCAATGTCTCACAGGATGAACTCATTGTAGATTCAAAGAGGAAGTTTCGAGGATAGAAAGAGAACCTCAGGATGTTTGGGATCGTGTATCATCGCATAAAGAGGCAGAGTACATTGCAACATGTGCAACGTGTAGTGAAGCAATGCGGATTCACAAACTATTTTAAGGGAAAGTATGTTGTGGAAATATTAAAAATAGTTCATATGTTGGATTCTAAATCCATGACCACACCCATGGATACAAACTTGAATTTGTTATGATATGATGAATCATCAAAGTTAGTGGATGTGACTGAGTACAAATAGATTATTGGGTCATTGATGTATCTGACAAATACTAGGCCATATATATGCTTTGTTGTGACCACCCTGAGTTAGTATCTAGTTAAACCAAGATGTGTTCATCTAATAGTTGTAAAGCATGTGATGAGGTACCTAAAAGGTATGATAGAATTTGGTCTATACTATGATGGAGATCATGAATAAAAATTGTATGGTTATACAGATGTAGATTGGGAAGGAAGTGCCTCGGAAAGGAAGAGCACCTCAGGTGGACATTATTTTCTAATATTCGGCATGATCTCATGGTTTAGCAAGAAGCAATCCTGTGTTTCTCTTAGCACAACTGAAGCAGAGTATATAAGAGCTTGTTCTGCTACTTGTGAATCCACATGGACTCGAAAGTTGATGTTAGGTCTATTTTACATGGATTTGGATACCATTGTGATTCTAACCAGAGTTGTATAAAGATGACAGATAAGCGAGTGTTACATGAAAAGTTGAAGCACATAGAAATTAGGTATTTTTATATATTGAATATGGTACAGAAGGGAGCTATAAATCTCCAGTATGTGAGTAAGGATGAGAAAATTGTTGATGTGTTGATCAATCCTATGTCTCGAGTAAAGTTTGAATACTTTCATGACAAACTTGGTGTAGTTCAAAAATATCTTCCTCATAAGGAGGAAAAGTAATGATGATATAGACCTTCCTCGTAACGAGGAACAATGATCATGATATAGACCTTCCTCATAAGGAGGAACAATGATGATGCTATAGATATTCCTTATCAGGAGGAACAATGATGATGATATAGAAATTCCTCATAAGGAGGAACAATGATGATGATATAGACCTTCCTCATGAGGAGGAACAATGATGATGGTATAGATATTCCTTGTAAGAAAGAACCGTGATCATGATATAGACCTTTCTTGTAAGGAGGAAAATTGATGATGATATAGACCTTTCTCGTAACAAGGAACGATGATGATGATATAGAATTTCCTCGTAAGGAGAAACAATGATGATATGGACCCTCCTTGAAAGGGGGAGCAGATTGATAATGATATGCACCTCATTGAAAGGGGGAGCAAGTTGATGATGATATGGACCCTCCTCAAAAAGGGGAGAAGGTTTATGATGACGTGGACCCTCCTAGAAAGGGGGAGTAGTTTGATGATAACATGGAATTTCCTTGAATTGAGGAGTAGGTTGATGATGCTGCAGTGGGATTGTATCATCCCTGGAAATTAGTCCTAAAAGTGATGCATATACTTTACTCTCTATGAAAGATGAGGATTGCATCGTCATTGGACTTGTTATAGCCTTTTTTTTTGTTTCTCATTTTAAAGCATTTGCTTGTTTTTTGAAACATGGTTTTGTTCATTTTTAATTTTGGATTTTAGGTTAGTTTAAACCTTTTTCTTTAATTTTTATGTTTGTATTTAGTTGATTTCATAGTGTTTTTCCAATTTTGGCTTTATTTTGCAAAATTCATAGTTCAAGGGCTTGTAGGATGTTTTAATGAATTAAAGGCCCTAAAAAATATCATAAAGTTTTGTTCTAAGTCATTCAACCAAAGTTAACCCTTTGTTATGAGTTGTATTTTTGAAAATGATTGAAATAGGTTTTATTGTAGCGCAAGCTTGAAAAAGTTACACACGCGTGCTACAAGAACATCACGCTATTTGAGAATCATGATTTTTGGTTCAATTTTTTGGAAATTCGCACATAGGAGAGGTCAATCACACTTGTTAATGGATTTGATATGTGTTCTCGACCAGAGTGATCATTGTGACAGGTGTTAACAGTTCAAGCAAGCCATCAATAGGGTAAGTTGCGGTCGTCTAGAAGTTATGATACATAGTAGTGGAATATTGATAATTATATGTGATGAGGAAAATTCGCCTTGAATTACGCATCTCCTGGGGTGCATGAAGAGCATATGAGTTCGTGGAAAAGTTTGGCAGTTTGTAATTAAGGTTGGAAGAAAGTCGATAATTTAGGGCTTTGAAGGGCGACTGTTTGGCACTATCGTGGCGGTCAGAGGAGGATTAAGGAATGAAAATGGACACCTAGCAGACAGGAAAATGCAATTCCTGTAGCTGAATTCACTATTTTGACAGGTAGGGGGTGAATTGCTATCATATTCCCTGTATTTGGGTTTTCATTGATAGAAGATTAATTATGGAATTAAATGAAGAATGCTAGTATATAAACCGAATTGATGCTGAATGTCAAATTTTCTCTATCAATATAATTAAAATACTTATCAGTATAAGTGATAAAATTTAATTTGGGGGTTTGGTTTCCCAACATAGCATAGTCTGTCAAATTGCCAAGATCTGAATAGAGTTAGAGTTTCTTTTACTGAAAGAAGCAATTTGACAGTCATTTAAAATGAAGAGAAGTGGTAAAACAAACAGAGCTAAACCCTCAAACTTGTCTTGGGTTCAGACTTTTCCAAACTGTCCAAGATTGTTTTTAGAGGCATGATGGTTAAGTGCTTTTGAGAAAATTGATTGGTATAACACAGAGGTCTCTTATAATTTCGCTCAGTGCTTGGATAAAGATATTGTTACTTTTGACACCTTGAATATTGAGTTGACCAAAGAACTGATAGCAGAAGCCACAGGGATCCTAGATGAAGAAGAATGTTGGTTTAAAAAAGTACCTTTTACCTTTGATGCACAAAAATACTTACTTCCAAATGTGGTAGAAAACTGGGGTAAAGGAGTACATATCCAGAAATTTAAACCAGAATGGAGAGAGCCAATAAAAATTCTACAAAGTTATATCACTTGTGAAGGAATATTTGCATTTGTTTTTAAGTATAATTTCAAGTTTTTGCAGCATCTCAACCATGAAGCAAAGATGAATCTTCCATTATTTTTCCTTAAAAGTCTACAAAAAATGTCTAGCAGGGTAAAGGAGCATCAATACCACACTAAACAGTCTGTATTTCATCATGGGCTTATAAAGCTTGTCATTAGTACTGTGCTTCGAAAGAAGGAGAAAACATGGGATTATTTTTTATCTTGATCTAGATTTCAAACAGAGAAGGAAGATCAAGATCAGAAAAGACAGTTGAATAAAGGTCATAATGTGGTTAAGAAGCTGAAAAAGAGAGTCACAGTCAAGAATGACGAGGATAATGTACCAAAAAAATATAGAAATCAAGGAGATGAAAATGTTGAAGTTGAACAATAGACCAATATTGAGGAAAATGAAATTTCAAAGGCAGAAGTGAA
The DNA here is from genome assembly GCA_001517045.1 of Pseudotsuga menziesii. NCBI lineage: Eukaryota > Viridiplantae > Streptophyta > Pinopsida > Pinales > Pinaceae > Pseudotsuga > Pseudotsuga menziesii. Next base: position 33,978 of record LPNX010098142.1, on the reverse strand, counting down.
AGATGTGGATCCTGTAGAAGATACTTTTCATGTAGAACTGAACCAAGGAGTAAAGGAAAATGTGAAAGAAGAGGAACAAGTTCCTATTATAGTGGAGTATGAAGATGAGGAAAAGTCATTGTCTGATGAAGCTAGGGTTGACACCAAACAGGATGTGCAGAAACAGTATGAAGAAGAGGTAATGTCACGAGGGATAAAAAGGAAGGTTGTCCAGCTAGCTTCTATAAAACATCAAAGGAAAACTTTAAGCATGTTAGGGGAAATTGGGATAGGTTGGAGGCCCAAGACTAGACCTAAGAACAAACTCAAATTGAATATGAAGAAATTGTTAAACCCTAAACTAGCTCAAAATAAAATCACAGTCATTGAAGACCTTTCATCTCAAGAAGAGATAGAAGACAATGAAGATCTAAATGAAAACGAGATGAAGGGTAAGAAGAAAAATATTTCAGAAAATAAATTAGCTTTCACTGAAACCAAAATTTCAGAGATATTTGAGAAAGTTCGAAAGAAGGTAATATTAGACCAGCATCAAGATGATTTAAAGAAACATCATTTAGTTATATCAAGATTTTGTGCAGAGAAAGGAAGGGTTGTTGAGAAATCATCCCAATGCAGTGTTGAAGTCAAAGAATATTCAAAAGTCCCTGTGGCCATGACAGAGCAACTGGAAGAAGATGAAGATATTTTTAAGAAGTTGAAAATCCCTTGGATGCCAGAACAAATGCATCTAGTATCAGAAGGGAAGTGCATTGATTCTGAAAATCAAAATTTGCAGAGGAGTATCAAATAGTACAAATATCAGATCGAGTACCTGCATGAGGCAAATGAGGGATTAGTGACTGCCAATAGAATATTGAGAGAATATTTGGAAGAGGTAAATAGCCACTATCAGGAATCAATTACAGTTTCTAAGGAGGCTTTGAAAAGAAAAATACAGACACAAAGTTTGTATACAGAACTGAAACAAACCATTTAAGAGCTAACACAGTAGAATCAAGAGCTTTCAGAAAGAGTTGAAGACTCGAAAGAAGATCACCATAAAGCAATAAAGAAGTCTCAATATTTAGCAGGGATAACTCTTTTTGTAGAGGCTGCTAAGGACTTGTAAAGTGCTTCAAGAATAGTGGTTATTAGTTAGTTTGTGAAAAAGTGATTTTATTTTGTATGATTATAGATTATTGAACAATTCGGTAGTATGACCTAAAAGTAGTTTTTTTCAGTTATGTAACTGTCTTTGAGAAACCAAGATAAAAGTAAGGCTGGGAAAAGACCGAGGGTTTGAATTTTTTTACAAGGGGAGGCTATCAAGCTGTGGTTTATGAAGCTAAGTGTCAAAAACTCTTATGTATTTTTGAATGACTGATTATTAAATATATGCAACTACAAGCCCTATTTAGCCTATTTGTTGGTTTCATTTCTAATTTGTTTAATTACTCAGTTGATATATTCATTTCTTGTTTGAGGATATTACTCATGAAATGCTTGTTAACTGTGGATGGAATTTAGTGCTGTGATTATTGTATTTGGTTTATGTTTTATATGTTATGCATCTTAGTCCTTCAATTGTGCATGATTTAGTTTTTGTTTTAGCCTTGTGAAGTTTCTACCCTCTTGTTTACAAACTGTACAACTAAAACCCTAAACAAACTATATTACTTAATTGTGTTTTATGAGATTGTGTTAGCTTGTTCTTTTGTAGTCTGAGAACAATTTCTGGCACTAACATGAGTTATATCTTAAAGTGATCAGGATTGATCATCCCGTAAGTTGCTCAGGATTGCATAATTCTTGGACTTATGTCCTAAAGTAAGAGGAATTGACCATCCCATAAGTGGCTCAGGATTGGATCATCCTTGTACTTTTATCCTAAAGTGAGAGGGAGTGACCATCCCATAAGTGGCTCAGGATTGCATCATCCTTAGAATTATGTCCTAAAGGGAGAGGGATTGACCATCCCATAAGTGGCTCAGGATTGCATTATACTTGGACTTATGTCCTTAACTGAGAGGGATTGACCATCCCGTAAGTGGCTCAAGATTACATCTTCCTTGCACTTATGTTATAAAGTGAGAGGGATTGATCATCCCGTAAGTGGCTCAGAATTACATCATCCTTGAACTTACATCCTAAAGTGAGAGGGATTGACCATCTCGTAAGTGGCTCAGGATTGCGTCATCCTTTGACTTATGTCCTAAAGTGAGAGGGATTGACTATCCTATAAGTGGATCAGGATTTGATAATCCTTGGAATTATATCCTAAAGTGGGAGGTATTGACCATCATGTAAGTGCCTTAGGATTGGATTATACTTGGACCTCTATCCTAAAGTGATACAGATTGATCATCCCATAATTGGATCATGTGTTCTACAAGTTATGTTTCTACTGATGATGATGTTGATCAACAGATCAAGTGTTTCTACAAAGTATCAAGTGATTGATTACCTCAAATGATCAAGTGACCAAGTATTGCAAAGGATCGAGTGATCGAGTTCTGTAGAATATGAAGATCAAGTGTTCCCGCAAAGGACCAAGCAATCGAGTACTGCAAATGATCGAGTGATCGAGTGCTGTATAAAAACAAAATCAAATATGAATACTTAGTGCTATAGAAGATGATGTTCCATCACTGAAGATGTTGAAGATGTTCTAGTATCTGTTCTAGTTGCCGATGATTGTTGAAAACTCCCAATGATGTATATATGTATCACCCTCATGTTGTTGAAGATTCTCTCTCTCCTTTTTCCTACAATTGATGTTTTTGTTTCCAGTATAATACCCTTCTCGTTAAGGGGTAGTGTTGAAATATTGTACATTTTAAGAATATTCAAAATGTACTTTACCATTGTAATCTATTGAAGATGTTTAATTCCTCCCTTGGGATATTATTATTGTATTTTGACATCATAGAGTCATGAGGTAAAGCGTCCATTGTAATTCAAGTCAATATAACCCTCTTGAATATAATATAAAATTGTTTTGTGTATTCCTAGCTGAATTCGACCCAGTAAGTTTTTTGGGGCTGACTTGTTAGTGAAAAATTCAAGTGGAAGAAAGAGTATAAATAGAGGATATGTGTTCCTCATTTGATACACACACTCACTTATATAAAGTGCATATGAGAGAGAGAGAGAGAGAGAGAGAGAGAGAGAGAGAGAGAGAGAGAGACCAATAAGGAGAAGGAGCACATGTTTGAGGTTTTGTCTTTGTAAAAGAAATACTTAAAAAATACTGGAGAAAATAGTATACTGGAGAAAAGGGTGTTCTTTTAATTAAGTATTTCTTTTACTTCCTACTAGAGATAATTAAGTATTTCTTTTACAGAAGAAGAACTGGAGAAAATAGTATACTCTATCCATAAAGGAAAAATCCCAGGCCTAGATGGGATAACCATAGAATTTTTTCAAGGATTCTATGACCTAGTTAAGGGGGACCTTCTGAAGGCAGTGCAAGTATCTCAAAGGGTACAGAAGGTTCTGGGAGCCCTGAACTCCAATTTCTTAGCACTTATCCCCAAGAAGCAAAATCCATCCTCCTTTGAATAATTTAGACCAATGTCATGCTGCAAGGTGGTATATAAAATAATAGAAAAGATTATAGCCTAGAGGCTGAAGCCGATTCCAAGTAAGGTCATAACAAAAGAGAAATTTGGATTCCTGTTTAATTGTCAAATTGACGATGTGGTATCCCTAGTTCAGAAAGCGATGCATACCATTAAAAGGTCAAAACGATCATCCTTTGCCTTAAACTTGATCTCTCCAAAGCATATGATAGGGTGAACTGGACCTTTCTAACACTGGTGATGATTCATATAGGGTTGGACCTAGATACAATCAACTAGATAATGGGTTGCATTCAATCATCCTCCTTTGCAGTACTCATCAATGCCTCGCCATCAAAAAATTTCAGGGTATCAAGAGGCATTAGACAAGGGTTCCCACTTTATCCCTTTCTTTTCCTTCTAGTCGCTCATGCTTTGAGCAGAATTATCGAACAAGAAAAAAGAGAGGGATCCTTTAAAGGTTTAAAGGTAACTCACTCAGAAGAATTATCTCATATCCTGTTTGTGGATGATGTGGTGATAATGGGGGAGGGTTCTTGGGAAAACGTCAAGGAAACATAGAAGATGTTGGATCTATAAAAGAAATCCATAGGAATGCACATCAATGTGGAAAATTCAATTCTATCCGAAAATGGTCTGCAAGAGGAGGTAAGGAGCAAAATTAGAGTAGAACTTCCTTACATTATTAAGCCTATGGAAGAAGGGTTCAAATATCTAGGGTTTGTTCTCAAACCTAATGCCTACTCCTTCAAAGATTGGATGTGGTTGTGTATAAAAAATTAAGGAATAATTTGGTGCTAGACATATAAATTCTTATCTATGGGAGGTAGGCTGGTTCTTTTGAAGGCAGTCCTCCAAAGTATCCTGGTTTACTGGGTCACAATTGCATACATACCAAAATGCATCCTACAGAAATTAAGAAAAATATTATTTTCCTTCTTATGGTCTGCTAATAGAAATTCGGAAGGAGTCCCCTTAGGAAAATGGAAAATGCTATCTTTTCCAAAATATTTAGCGGGGTGGGGCATTAAGAACCCATTTTTATTTTGTCAATCCATGGTAGCCAAAACTCTATGGAGCCTTATCAAGAACCTTGAGACTCTATGGGGGATATTCCTAACTTCCAAGTATTTCCCAAATGGGTCTATTATTCAATGGATAAGGAAACGGGACAAATCCTTCAAAAATGGATCCGTAGGATGGAAGGCACTGGTATTAGCCTTCCCACATGTCAAGAATTGGTTGGCATGGATGGTAGGTAATGGGAGAGAAGTAAGGATAGGAGAATATCCCTTGGAATTAGTAGGGGAGAGATTTAAACACTCAGATGGCCTAAATAAAAAACTAAGAAGCTCAGGGATCTCCACTCTAAAACAAGCAAGCCGAATGTCTTCAGAAAGGGAAACTGTTTGGAAAAAATCAAAGGATTTAGGCTTAGAGGAAGGACTTAAGGAGGAATGGGAGGAATATGTTTCACTATTCAAGTCAATTTTTATTCATTTAGACAAGGAGAAAGAAGATAAATTGGTGTAGACCAAAAACACGGTGAATGGGAACTTCTCGGCCAAACTAGGCTACAAAACATGCGTTTGGAACCAACATCAGGGAGAGAATATGGAATAGTGGAAAAACTGATGGAAGGATGAAGGACCCTTAAAAGTTAAACTAACTCTGTGGTTGACTCTTAGCAACAAGCTCTTAACATTGGACAATTTGCAGAAAAGGGGTCGAAAGGGACCAAATCGATGTGCTCTATGCTTTTTAGATGAGGAAAAAGTTACTCATTTGTTCCATTTCTGTTATTATGCAGAAGCTATGTGGAAGAAAGCATGCTTCGAGATGAACTACCAAGGGAGCCCAAGTACCTCTCTTAAACACAAAGCAAATGCATGGTCGAAAGATAGATTGGTACTTCTATATAGTGATCTTTGCTCCCTTTTAATTCATGGAATTTGGTGGGCAAGAAACACTACCATTTTAAAAAATAAGTTGATTCCAATTGAAGTAACCTCAACTCTTGTGATTCGGTGGGACAAAGAACATAGATCTCAAGAGAAGGAGCAAAAAAATTAGAGTACTGATCCCTCCAGAAATAAACAAACCACTACCTTGGGCCTTTTTTGATGGTACCAGTCAAGGGGATCCTCCATTGGGAGGCTTAGGAGGAGTGCTCTACCTCTCAGCCAACCAAAAGGTCCAAGAAAAATACACTCCTGGAAATTTCTCAAACAATAACGCGAAATTAGAAACTATGCATATGATCCTGAATGTAGCCATCATCAACAACATTTCTCAACTGCAAGTTTTTTGGGACTCAAAGACAGTGGTTGACTGGGTGAACGAAAAAATTCAAATAAATTCTCCACATCTTCAACACTTACTGAATGCTATTAGAAGGCTACTAGATTTCTTCACAGGATTCATCATTTCTCACATTTATAGGAAGTTGAATATGGAAGCTAATGGCCTATCCAAACAAGCTCTGTTACTAGATCCTGGCAATCTGGAAACAAAGATAATCATAGAAAATTAAAACCTTGTACTGTATAATTCATTTTTGTTTCTATGTCAAGGTTCAAAACAGGCTCATAACTCAAGAGCCTCTATTTTTTGTAAATAACTAAAGGCAAGGCATGGATACTAAAATTGTAAAGATGCTTTGGTGTCAAGACGATTTTTGCTCCTTATATAATGGAAAGTTCCTTTGGAATAGTTTATAGTCACTTTTTATTTAAAGTGACAGATATTTTCCAATTGGTAAATATAACTTAATTATTCAAATGATAAACATAAATGAATAATTTTTTATAAGTGTAACCAAACATCACAACAAAAAGTCAAGTATTACCATCTAATATTTTTATAATATATAAATATGAACATCACAACAAATGTAAACATCAACTTCAATATGACCTATCAATGTATCATTCAATATTTTTATTTTTTGAAAAAACACTTTACAATGACAAATATGAGATCTCTAGAAGGAAGTAAAATAAATACTTAATTAAAAGAAAGTCCTTTTCACTCAATTGTAAATCCAAAAGTTGCATTCTCCAAACTTCTTATTATTATTCATGATATTCAATATATGATATAACATTATCCACATACATGGGAACACATTTTATACCCTATAAAACATTTAGGTGAAGGAACACTTCACTATAGTGACTTGCCCACACATATTACTCTTGTTTTCTAAAAGTTTATTTGAGTCAATTGTAAGGAAATTTGTATCTTCACATATCCTTGTGCAATACCTTGATTTTGACTCCTCACATGTATCAACTCAAAATTTGTAAATTTTCTAAATATGTTAATGGTATTGATGTTGACATGTTCATGATGATATTGAGGATTTGATAACACTGTCATTGATATTGATATATTATGTTGAGTTGATGATATCAATGGTATGGAAAACATTATAATGATATCTTGGTATTAACAATGCTAATAATATCATTATTATGATATTGACTGGATGATATTAAACATCTGTTTGATATCAATGATTATCATGATATTAATTTTATGTAGATGATGATATGGGGATATGGAGTTGATTATATGATATTAATGATATTGTTGACATCGATTGCGAATGATTCATAATAATTGATGGTGTTGGATGTTAAAATGGTTAACATATATGGTAATTTAATTCCAATATTATATTGATTATGATTATTTGGATGAAGGTTCAATTAGTGTGATAGAATCAATGAATATCTTAATTTTCCATTGTATTGTATATGGGATATATTTAAGATGTGGTGATAGATATTAGTTGAATAGTTCAATGATCCCTTGTGGTGTAAATTGAATGAAAAAAATGAGGACTAGTTATGATTAATACACGGTTAACATTTATTTGTCCATGCTCAAATATTTTGTTCAAATTGCAATTATTTGCATTGGAACTTATGTACTTAACCAACTCAAATTTTTTAAACACTACATCCAAAAGTCAACTTTCCATTTCCACTTCCATAACATGAAAAGTAAAAAATATGATTAAACATTTCCTCATAACAATAACAAAAACATATCTCAGTATATAAATGACAAAATAAACATGTAAATATCACTCTTCATTTTTATCACCCTCATTATCTTCCTCGGTTGGCATGATAACACTGTTGTTATCATAAACATGTTTAGATATAGGGCTGTGTCTTAATATGAACCACGAATCTATATCCAATGCATATGGGTGAAAGAACACCTGGTTGTCGTATTTTAGGAACACATAAGTCTCCTTACTGTCATCCCACATATTTCTAGAGTTGATACATATCAACGCACTATCACAATCTTCATTTACATTATTCCTATCGAATGTGTGCCACCAACTACACCTAATACTAACACATTGGAAATATGACAAGTCCACTTGAATGATCTCCTATATCTTTCTGGCATAATCCAACATCCCTCCTATTAGGTTTCGATTATGGTGGCTAGAATTCCTAGATTGATCGAACTCAACTTCCACTCCATAGTATTGTGTAAGACGCCCATAATCAACATCCTTAGTGCAAACGTATGTCAATAATCTTACATAGAAGGGAAAAAATGCACCAATAAAAAAAGGTTAACAAATGATGGAGTCATTTGTCTAAAAACCCAACCATTAATTTAATTAACATAGATGTTATGGTTCAAATTTGCATTATAAAGTTATAAATGCACATAAAGACATTGTTACCAAGTTGCTTCACCCGATCCCAATGTTTAGTGCATCCCCCACTTCAGGAGGGAAATGACCAAATGCACCATATTTCTATATGACTTGGTTTACAACCCAACTGTTGGGACATATCATTGGTATATTTTATTTTAAATTATCTCGATAAATCATGCTTCTACCATGCAACTACATGAATTATTTTATTTCAATGTCATATTTCCTCTTTTTCTATTCATACAATGCGAACCATAGGTGTGTTTTCTTTGTGTTGTAAATAATGAATTTGTTGATTGCATTAATTTATGAATTTGTTGTTGTATTCATGGAAACATAACCACATTCAGTACGCATGGAATGAAATATAGATTTTGAATTTTGTTGTGAATATTTACTATGTGGAAATGTGAATATCAAAATATAGTGACTTACTCTTTATCATGTGCCCTTTTACATTTGTTTCTAGTTCCTTCCCTTCCCTTCTATTTTCATAAAGTTCATCATACCAAATCACTAGGCCTGGTGTGTGGTTGATTTGATTGATGTACTCACTAGAATAATAGAATTACTCATATACTATGTACCATTCTTCCATCGAACCCTCGATGTTTTCCCTTTTTCAAACAAATCCATTCAATTTTTTCATGTACCTTTTCAAGGATAACATCTAGTGACATGAAACCACCCTACCTAATTCAAATTCATCGACTAGGCGAATTAGAATATGAACCTACAAGTCCATGAAACTTGTTAGTAGTTCTTTCTTAAACATACAAACAATATTTACTATCTCTTGATGCCATCGGTGGATGCTAGCAATGTAAATCTACTTTGATGTGATCCACCGTAGAAATGTAGATAGTCTAGATATGGCACACCATAAGTCATTGGGAAAGTCATGTTTCACAAACCCAGATACAAACAATGGATAATGATACTACAAAGTAAACACAAATAGTTAATTTCATTTTAAATTATGTGGTAGAATATATAAATAAAAAATAAGATCATTTTACTCGCATTATACATACCCTTGGAAGGATGAGCTAGTTAGATGATTTCAAACCTGACATCTTTTCATATGCAGTGAAGTAGTACCACAGATTAGGCCCATATAATGAAGGTTCTTTCACACCTATTATATATTTCTTTACCAAATTAAGATATTATTTATTGAAAATCAATGGGACATTGTATTTTTTAAAAGAAAAAGAGGGTCTATCCTCTCCCCTTTTTTTTGTCTTAGCCAATGCTTCTTTTTGGTATATGAAGAAATAAGATCCATCCTGTAAGACATTTTGGATTATAAGTGTATCCATAGAACATGAATTGTTTTTTTAAATATATGCATGGGATCTAGTACGTAGACAATATTAATATCCTCCCAATATGGGATCTCATAAAATACCATTTTCCTTTTAATCCATTTGGGCATTTTCTCAACAAAGGTGTAGAATAATTTAGGATCATTTAATATTGGTTCCCAATTTGAATTGAGCATCTATGAAATTTCCTTATCCTTCTATGTTTCATATTCCCTAATCCATTCAACCAATGTCATTATCTTAGGCATTTGGGTTCTCTTTCATTTACCATTGAAAGGAATTGTTCCTCTTCTTTAAGGGTGGTTTTGTGGGAGGAATACCCTAGAGGAGTTATACATTGTATTTGATAGGAATTCAGACCATCTCTCCTTCATATAAGGTCCACAAATTTACATCCATGATAAATTTTTGTTACAAGAATTGCAATGTTATGGTATACAAAGTATGTGGTTAGTGTTGAAGCTCGAGACAATTACATCGAATTAAATATGCTAAAAAATATTTATTTCAATATAAACAAATCAAACAACATATTTACCTGAGAAAAATCCTAACCATGGATAATCATGTGTGGTGTACGCACATATGCTATACAATTTAAAACTTCTCTCTCATGGGATGGGTCTCAATACATCATATACTTGTATCCCTTCACACAATTCCTTCTACTCATCGATGAAGGTAAACATCCATATTCTTCACTTGTATTTACTATGGACTATAAGAGCCATCATAAGATGTTCATTATTGATGGAAAACCATGGGGGGGTATTGTTATTGATCACTACTATATTAAAAATAGTATAGGTGGTGTTTGGTTGGGAAAATGGGTTGATGTCATCAATGGCTATGATCAATCGGAGGTTGTGTACATATGAATCCTTGAACTTATTGGGCCATGTATCCTATATATGATTGATGGAAATTGGATATGTTGTGATTTGCATAACTCCTTACTCACTTAGGTGCGATGCATGCCATGAATAATAGCAAATCCTTTGCAATGAAAGATCCTTTGATTCCTTGGGATTATAGTCTTGTTCCTCAGTATCTTATGAGGATGACCATGTTTTTTTATTTATTTTTAATTCTTTGTACCTATCACACCCACATTTTTTACATTTCTATTTGTTTGTATATTCACCTCTATATAGAATACAATCATTGGGTTAGACGATATGATATGTACTTAACACCCAACATTTTCAATATTTACTTTGCATCTTCACAACTTCCAGGAAAGACATTTTCACTGAAAAGTACTGAAAGTTTGAATAAACTTTAGTTAGTGAGCAATATAAATTTGCCATTTCATTTAGTGTTGATAAAATCAACCATTTTCAATGTTGATTGTGAGACAATATGACTCAAAATATAAGTTTGTTGATTATTAGTTACCTCAAGAGTGCCGATAAAAATTCATATGACACTTAATACATTGCTTTCAAGTTTTATATTAACATTTTTGTCCCAAACTATGTAGACTTTGGTTGGACAAGTCCAAAGAGAGGGGTGTTGGAAGCTAATTTAAGGATTTCACTACAATAAATCACCATTTTAGGGGTGGTTTTGACCTACGATGGTTTTGCTAAACCCATTCCCCCCCAAAATGTTTTTATGTCTTTGGTGGTGGTTTTACAAATCCCACCTGAAAGTCCTCAGAATTGGACTTTTGGGGGTAGTTTTTTAAATACCCCCCTCTTAACACTAGAAAATTACCAAAGGTTGTAAAGGCTATTCCCAGGCACGGGGTCTTCACTTGTTTACCAATATCCTATCATGTTAGTTCATATTGTGGGTTTTAAAATTATAAAAAATCAAACCAATATATTGTAGGTATTGGGGGGATGAGGGGTTTAAGGTGGGGGTGGGTAGGGTGGTTTATAAGGATTGAGGTATAAAATGGGGTGGGGAGGAAGTTTTAAGTATTAGGAGGGGATTTCAATAAAAAGAGTTTGGGTTAATATCTCTTGAAATTAAGGGTATTCTTTAATATCCCACGATCGCACATGCTATGTGAGAGGTTCACTAAGTGAAGTCCCCGTGTTCCCAGGTAATAGAAAAAACCACTTTTAAAGAGAAAAATGGATTTTTCCTCTTTCGAGAGGGATCTCTCACAAAATATTAACAAGGCCAGATATGTATAAGCAAAACAGTTTGTAATTGGTAAGATTGGTAGAAACTGAACGCATGACCATTGGGCTATGGAGTCAATATATGAATATAGATAAACAAAAAAATTGCATGGAATTTTTAAATAGAGGCAAGGTAGCTACTCAGTCACAGTCAAAATTTGATTGTCTGGTGAAAAAGGAAGAACATGAGCATGCCATTAACATAGAGCATTGTAAAAATGAATTATGTATCAAATTTAGAAGAAATATTTGGTGGACATCTGAAAAGAACAACTATAGCATAGTAAATATGAATTCTAAAATGTTATACTCTCATCTCAAACATGAAAAAAAACATAATGGAAATATAAACTGGAAAGACATTCACATGAGAAGGGAAAATATAGACTGCAACATGAAATAACACATGAATCTATGATTAAACCTCAACTTTCGACTCTATAATTTTATTAAGGAAATACTCTGAATACATAAACATCCAAAATCTCATGGGTTCCAACCCTTGCTTATCAAATGTATGAATACTTATACAATTACTCCTTGAGCTAAACAATAAACCTAACTGTCTAACGGTTTCAACCGTTTATTACATGTGTCAAAGCATTTATCTACTACAAAAGAGTTTTGAGATAACAAAATTTCTTAACTAATGATTTTAAAATAACATTCTATCATAAATATTTATTTCAATGAAAATCCTCTGCGTTTTCTTCCTTGATGTTTTCATGGTTGTAACTTGTATTTAGTTTATCAATATTGATGAACTGTTCTCCACAGCTCGGGCTTAGAAAACTCTGCAACAACCATGTCATGTGCCAGAACTCTGAGTTCCATGTCGTATGTATATGAAAAATTAGGAACCTTTGCACACGAGACTTTAAAATCAAATAATCATTCAAACTCTTTGACCAATTTATCAAACACAACTCTTCTAGATAGATCCTGCTGCATATATACAAATTTGATGTGGTATATGACCTGCAATTTACCAATCTATCCAGATACTCCTTTTGAGACAATAATGGTCCCTTTTCCTCCTAGAAGAATGGAATTCCCCTGTTTACCAAATCTTTCCAAAATAATATTCTCTAGGAAATATATTATCACTACATCCATAGCTCTTCGAGTAGGTATTGCTTCAATCCACTTTGTAAAATAATTAGTTGCTGTTAAGATCCACTTATGCTATCCTAAGGATTTCAGATTTATTTCCCCAATGAAATCCAACCCTCACTATTGAAAAGGTTCTTCTACTGATATGGGATTAATATGGAGTGGATCAACTTTCCTATTTCCATCAATAATATGACATTGATGACATTTGGTAGTTTGTTTATACACATCTGAAAATAATGAAGTCCAATGGAATCCTACCCTATAAAATTTATTTGCAATTACCTTCCACTAATGATGTCCCCCACAATCTCCTTCATGAAAATCCTATGCTATTTGCTGAGCTTCATTCTCCAGAAGGCAATTCATTTAACACTCCACCAGGATCCTTCCAATAAAGATATTGATTTAAAATATAGAATTTTGGATCCTTCAGCTTCACAGACCTTGCTCTAGTTTTACTTAACCCTGTAGGAGGTTGTAAATTTTGCAACACATAAACAATATCAGCATACCATGGGGAAATAGAAAAATATGGCATCACTTGTACTTCTGTGTCGAACTGATTTAATTGATCTGAGAGAAAATTTAGCTGCAGAGAATCACAATTGGATTCTGTCATCATTTTAGCCAATCCCTATCCCTTAATCAATTTTATGGGCCTAATTTCAATGTCATATTCCAAAAGCATTGCTATCAATTTTTCTCTTCTCCCCTCCGGATCTAATTGTGTAAGTATGTTTTTTACCACAATGTTGGGTACATTAGCAACTACATGTGAATGGAGAATGTAAATTCTGAAATCCTTTAGGGCCTTAATTAAATTATATGTGTGTTTCTCCATGATATCATATTTTAACTCTCCATCTCTTAACATCTTATTGAAAAATGCTATAGGTCGTTCTTCACCATGATCATTCTTTTCTAACAGAACAACTATAACAATATGCTTTGAAGCATATGAAAATACAAAAAATATTTATCAAAATTTGGAATTACCAATATAGGATCTTTTGAAATAGATTTCTTTATATCCTTGAAAGACTTCTTAGCATCCACTGTCCATTTTATTTCATTATCCTTTTTCAGCATATTAGTAATGTTCATCAAAATTTCAGCAAAGCTAGGAATGAATCTCCTCAAGAAATTTACCTGCCCAATGAATGACTATACTTCCTTCTTACTCCTTGGTTCATCCACCTTCAAAATTTCACTCACCCTATCTAGATCATTCCTTATACCTTCTTTGGAAAGAACATGGCCCAAAAGTTTTCCTTCTTGTAGAGAAGAATGTGATTTCCTTGGATTTAATGAAATGACATACTTTCTACATTTAAGGAAAACCTTTTACAAATGTTTGATATGTTCCCTATTAGACCTGGAATATACAGTAATATCATCCATGTAAATTACTACAAACCTGTCCCTTTCATCTGCAAAAGCAATGTCCATAACATGTTGGAAAGTGGCTCCTACATTAATTAATCCAAAAGGAATCTTTGCATACATGAATGTACACCATGGTGTAGTGAAAGCATTTTTCTCATGATCTTCAGGAAACACCTTTATTTGATTATAACTTGAAAACCCATCCATAGTATAAATTCTCTCTAAACCTACCACCTTCTGCAAAATCTGGTCCATCTTTGGTAAAGGGTAATTGTCTTTCGAAGAGAGTTTATTTAAATTTATGAAGTCTATGCACAGTCTTATTTCACCATTCGTCTTTCTAATAGGAACCAAATTAGCAACCCATTTTGAGAATCTCAAGGTTACAATTATTTTTTCATCAAATAATTTTTTGATCTCCTTTTCAATGACAGGCAATAGCATTGGATTAATCCTTTTGAGTTTCTGCCTAAATGGTTTTTCTCTAGGATTAATTGGAATAGTATTCTATATAATGGAGGTGTCATACTCTTTGAGGCCATCATAACTCCATGCGAATACATCCATGTATTTTTTAATCAAGTTCACATACTCATATTTTTCTTTAGTAGGGAATTTCTTGGACAATTTTACAATTTTGGGATTCTCCTCGGTACCAATGTTTTTATCTTCAACAACGTTTTCAGCACGTTTGACTTTAGGATCTTTGACAACATCGTTTTTGTTAAAAAGATTCTCCAAGGGAATTAAGCCTCTGGGAATATAATTACTCTTCGATTAGACTATATACTTTCCTCCTAGTGAGCTTTTCAACTTCTTTTTTTCAGCAACTCCTTCATATTGATCAACATCTTGAAAATTTTCAGAATCAACACTTTGTTTTTTGATTTGGGTATTTACAAATTCACCAGACAATTCCAGAAATCTTTTGATTTCCATATTATCTTCAAAAACCTTCCAGTACTTGGTATTGTCTTGTATGGAAGGCCTGTTTACAATGTGAACCTTATATTTTCTTTTACCTACAGTAGGAGTCTTAAATTTTCTAGCAACAATTGCCAAAGAATCTACCACTATATTATCATGTCTAAGAATAACTTTGACACTGTGTTCTATGAAAAAGTTCCCAAACATATCCCATACTTCATTCCTATAAGCACTCATTCTGGGATGATTATTTTGATAACTATTATTCACCTTATTTATCACAAGTTCTGAATCTCCAAAAAATTTGACTCGTTTAGCTCTCAAATCATTCAGTGCATGGAAACCCAGCAACAAAGCTTCATATTCTGCTACAATATTAGTACATTCAAAGGTCAACTTGTAGGAAAAAGATTTAAAATATCTAATAGGGGAAATTATATATACATCTGCAAGAACACCCACTTTAGCCGCCGACTACTAACAACATAAGTAATATTTTTTCACTTTACAATCTCTTGTTTTCATTAACGGGAATTGTAGCATAAGGAATATCCATTTGAAAAGTTCCTTTTATTTTAAAGTCCAAAGTCTCAATAATAAAACACCAAATTTGGGATGGATATCAGCCACAAAAACATCCATGATGATAGTTTTAGATGGTAATTTATTCAAGGATACTACCATGTCTTTTATCAAACCCAGACATTTCACCCTTTTGGAATCAAAAGAATACAAATCTTTATAAGGCCTTGTAATCTCTAACCCCAAACTTTCTACTGCTCCTTTAGGCATCAAATTATCTGAAGCACCTGAATCTAACATAGAATTATGCAACACTATGTCATGCACATTTAAGCTCATATAAAAAGGTGGTACGTTCTCAATCCATATTATCAATCTTAGACCCCAAAAAAATGGTAGGATTGTCATCTGTTACTTCCAAAATATCTGGTTGAGCCTCTCTGTACATCATCTATAGCATGTATTAAATATTAATAATAATAAAATTATATGTGGAACTTAAATGAAAAGATGTGTCTTTTGGTTTGAATCAAATCAATGGATACCTAAGAAGAGGTTTTCACCTCGATAGATTTGATCCATCTCGGCGCTTGATAGAGCCTAGGATTTGGATCTACACTGGTGATACTGTTCCAACTCGTCCTAAAAGTATTTATTATCATCGTCTTGTGCAAAAATATTTTGTTCCTCCTCAGTTACATAGATTTGAGAATCTAAATCACCAAAATAATGACTATGGTCTTCAATAGACTCTGCACTATCATCATTAGCAACATAATTTTCATGGAAGGGGGGTCTTATTTGCTGATCTTCTTGGTTCCTTGGATTACTCATGTCCCTTTGTCTATTCTATGGGAGTGGAGGAGGAATAGGACTTCTAAAGTTAGGGTTTCTCATATGGGGTTCATTTTGTTCTAGATTCAATGGCCTAGTATCCATAGTCAACCTATCCATTAACTTTTCCATTGTTTTCCACATCATTTAAAATTTGATATCATTAGACGAAGAAGCAGAAGAGGTGGAGGGAATAACTTATTATCTACCTTTACTCCTATCAACATATACTCTTTGTTTTATTTTCCCATATGCCATCATATTGGCTTCTACTTCCAAGGAATTTGTAAACATAAGAGGAATTGAAGAGGAAGAAAACTATAGTCCATTGTTGCCGAAGCTTATACTTGAGTTTGCATCCCTTTGTCCCTTAGAGCACTTTGTGTTCTTCCCAAGATTTCCTTTGCTTGTGATATTTCTATCGAGAGATGAAGGATTGAAGTGGTGGAGGCCCAGGTGGAGGACTCAGTTTCTCTGGTTTGTAGACCTGCCGACAGAGGTTGTCTTTCTTGTAATCTCTGATTTATATTAATAGAAATATCTTGTCCTGTCCAATAATATGTATTTAAATGAATATTGAATCCATGGATGCTTTTAAATGCTTATATGTTATTTATTATATATGCTAGAGTAGATATAACACCATTATATAGCATGGTTGTGTTGTTTGCTGATTATTGAGAGAGCAAATTGATAGCACAAGAGAGATTGGAAACGCTCAATGGGGATCTACATCAACCATCCGAAATAAGGTATGTTTAGAGATCCTTTAGTGTTAGATGTTTTATTTCTCTTGCATATTGGAAGGGATTGATTTACGCAGTTACTCTGTCTATTGTGGTACCACAATCCATAGGAAGTTTTCTCCGTAACAGAATTGGGAGAAATTGACTGCAAGTACATACAACAGTCCCAGATACATAAGAGTACAATGGCCATGAATAGGCATGATACAAAATATGACATGTGTGGTCATCACCACATACAATATAGATATATAAGAATCTCCATGATGAAGATATACAAAGGATCATGATCTCCATCAAAGCTGAAGATATACAATGGATCAATATATCTGTAATGGCTGAAGATATCTGACATACACTGGAATCAAGTCACGAGAGCTGAAATCTCATGAACACTAGCACGATCAAGGAGGTAGCATATATGAAATGCCACAAATCTAGAAGGTATTCTACATAATCCACTATGAGTACATGTCCTACTATGTTAATAGAGGTGTTGAGGTCGAACATAGTAGGCCATCGTCTGATTACCAGTCATTAATATATATCGTTAACAGGCGCGAGATCACCCACCGATAATGAAAGTGGGAATCAAGATAGTAGAGTGAAATTTAAAAAGTGTGAATAAATGTGTTGAGGTCAAACACTCGAAATAATCCATCAATCAGGGGTCATTGATGTATTACCAAAAACTGTCGATGGCGAGACAACCTTCTAGTGATGACAATAAGTCTCAAGGCACTCAAAAATGACTCTAGATTCCTATCCCAGAATAAATGATTTGAATTTGATGGGATGAAATCCACTGGAAGGAGGGCACTAAGGCATCCCCCATCATCCAACATGAGGTACTCAGCAAAGATGTATAATGTGGAAGGATTTGATCATAATGTGCATGAACCAGTATCAGAATTGAGAATGGCTGACATGCAAAGTCAAGAAAACTGAGGAATGGCAGAATTGGGCTTCAACTTCCTTTGAACAAGAACATAAAGGTGAATGGTGACTGAATGTAGGTAGCATAGACTCGATCTACAAAACCAGGACATCTCTATGACACAGGAGGCATCGACAGAGGCTCCATAGGGACTGTAAGCTTAACCAGTTGGTGGAGATAAACTCAGAGAAACAAGTATAGCTCCTAAAGTCAAACTATTAACCCAACCAAGGGATGTGATATACAATGCTCTATTAAAAGGAGACACGACTCGACTGCTGCCAAAGATAACATCTTTTCTTGTCTGGCTTTTTGTTTTTTTTTGTTTTTTTGGACTTTTTCAAATATTTTGAAAAGCTTGAAAAAGAATAAAAGTGATTTATAGTTATAGACTAGGAGGAGATGAGTGTCAAGGGGTAAACAAACTAGTTCCAAGTAGTAGAACATACCTATGCTCAATTCAAGGACACATGTGTAGGATAACGACACTTGGGGAAAAGTCCCCTCCCAGTAAAAATGGGGAATCAAGCTACAAAAGATATGTAAAATGGCTCTGCTTGGCTAGACATGAGACAAGCTCGGGCTATATTTGATAATCAAAGTCAGGGAAGCCGTCATAAGGATCAATAAGGCAAGTGAAATTAATGATAATGAAATTACAACTTGACATAAGGGAGTCCTGGGAAAAATGATAGCAAACAAATCAAGAGGAGTATGAGGCTCTTGCGCAAAGTCATGGCGATACTATACAAAGGACTCCCACACCCTAAAGGAAAAATGTCGGCATGGGCACTAAATGCAAAACAAGAGCTAACTAGGGAACCCATGTATGGTCCAGCTCTACCATCCACATCATGTCATTTCTAAAAGCAACAAGACGGTTCCATAACAAGATAGAATGGGTTCATACCTAAGGTTATAATGAAACGGTCATAAGGTCATGAAAAATGCAAATGGTTATGAAACCTAACCTATATGCCAGTTTAGACATAATACCTAAAATCTGCATGAATGGGTCAAAACCACGGTCAAAATCGCGCTCAAAATGGACTCCTACATCATAAAATTAGTCCAACATGGTCAGAAACGGTCCAAAACTATAGAAAGTGGGTAAAAGATTTCAAAAATTTCAAAAAAATTCTATAAATAGTAAAAATTTCAAAAATTCCATATCATTTGAAATTTTTACCCATTTGAGCTCAAAACATCCAACGCAAATTCTGGGAGCATCGTCTAGTGAAATTCGACATCGTTTGTTCCATGTAACTCCTCATGTCCTTCTCTTCCCATTTCATGCAAATTTTTTAGGTTTGAATGGTCAATTTCCATTTTCTAGGCCAATCTAAAGTAGGTGTTTCATCCCACGTGGATATCAAGGTTTTTTCCGCGTATAAGGCTATCCATACATGGAAAAACCTCCCAAAATCGTGTACATACGCAGCGTTTTTGAAAATAGTCACATATGCGGCCATGAATAAGGATTTTTAAGGAAAATAATGATAAAAAATCATGTTTTATGTGCAGGATGGTTCTAGAATGGAGGAAGAGGGAACATGGTGATGTAGAAGAGGTTGTTCAAGGTGACTTAATGGCCCAACAAGCTCTACGTGCATCCGGTTTGTATAAATTTTTGTGTATTGGTAGCTTCGGGGCCAAACCAAGACTCTTGAAGATGCTAGTGGATTACTGGGATCCAGACTCAGAGTCTTTTCACATTGACGGGATGTTGATCAGTATAGAGATTGATATACTAGATGTCTTTTCACATTGACGGGATATATACTTTATTACTAGATTATCCTGACGAAGAAAGGTTGTAAATCTATGATCTCGTAGGCCTGGAGGTGGCTTGACTATTGATGAGTACATTGCAGAGTACTGATTTTTGGACATGGAAAAGGTTGGGATTCAAATCCCGATAGACTTGATCCAGATGCTAGGACTGAGGGCCATACTATTGGCACTCGGCAGGATAGTCGATCTAGCTTCACTCCACCAGGCCTCGCGGCCATTGATGTTCTATGCATTGTATTGTATGAGATCCACAGTATACGACTGGAGCACTGCGTTGTTGAGTAACATGAAACAACAACTCAGTGACTGCAAGATGGGCAGGGTGAGAAAATTTGGTTTCAGTGGCATACTGAGCACGTTCTTGTTGATGTAATCGGAGAAACCACAGTATCGAGCAGTATCAAAATGACTTGGTCATTTCGATACTGTGGTTTCTTCGATTACATCAACAATAACCTATCACCACAGAAATTTGGCAATAGAGAGCACGTTATTCTTTGAGTGTGTACTAGGGATAAGCCCTAGAGTGGACATGCATCGACATGTAGTTTTAGATCCGACCCAACGACGTTGGGAAAATGTTATGTGCAGACTGGGTAGAGGTAGGGTGGCTAAACCCTACCCAACGGACTTCTTTCCATTGTGGCAGAGGCATGTCATTGCTATCAATGACTACCCCTATGCAGGGATAGATTTTCAGGGAGATCTGGACATGCCCCTACCACTAGGAGCAGCATATGGTGACATAGGTAATGAATCCCCAGCCCTCTTTTTAAGTATTTTTAATTATTAATTTTTTTTTGTGTTTTTTGCTATATTGACTCAAAAGACATATTTTGGTGTGATGACACATAGTGACAATATATCATGTGTATGCAGATGTTGGACCATGGTGACCTAATGGTTTCCCTCATCATCGACAGAGGGAAAGAGGAGACAACATCATGGGTGCAGATGCGGAGCGGACGCTCCAAAGCATCCACACAAAATTTGTATGCTTGTCACACAGGGCACCCATGGTGCAAGTCGAGGACTTGCCTGAGGCCATGCAGCGCTAGGTGGTTGGTGTACCATGGGCATGGGTTCGATTATTTTTATGGCGAGCTAGAGCCGTGGTGTGCTACCATGATCAGAACCCCCCGTCCTCCTCATGCTTAGAGACCTAAGAGTATTTCTTTTTGTACTACCGTGTATTATATTTTGGTGGCTCGGAAGCCCCAATTTTGTATTATGACGCCAGATTTTGGATGTTTAATGAATTTTTTTTATCATGATAGATTTTATTTATTTACATTTGTGTAAAAATGTATGTTTGTGATATGCTTATGGTCTATGAAACAAATGCCAATCTAACACATAGTTAGCATATGAGTTAGCAACTTGATTAAAAATTCTTGAAACATGTATGTATGTTATATTCTCAAATTGTCATTCTAGCAATCTCACACGTAAGAATCTTCATAATAATGTTAGATCCCTAATACGATACAAGCCATTAAGCTGTGAAACCACTAACTACGAATCAAGATGTACCTTGAGAGAGAGAGAACACCATGTGAAATGGCATTCTGCGATAACTCGATAACAATAGTATATTCAGCAACATTGTTTGAAGAAAGCCATAAACATACACCTCCTGAAGACAATACTTGACCCGTAGGAGTATAAATAACACAACCAGTTGAAGCTGAGTTCTGAGTGTGACTGCTAGCACCATCAGTGAATCCTATGTAAATGGAAGATTCCCTTGACATCTGCAATAAGAAATGAAAGATAATCAACAAACCCGATCACCATAAGAAAACCTAACTATGCAATTCAAAAATTGTACAATAATATACAACAATCATCCCTGGCTGA
Source organism: Pseudotsuga menziesii (assembly GCA_001517045.1). Lineage (NCBI taxonomy): Eukaryota > Viridiplantae > Streptophyta > Pinopsida > Pinales > Pinaceae > Pseudotsuga > Pseudotsuga menziesii. Next base: position 12,137 of record LPNX010098142.1, on the reverse strand, counting down.
AGATCATGCATAGTATTTTTTAAGATAGAGCCCATTTCTATGCTCTGCCAAGGCTATCCCTTCATAATCCACCAGCTCATAAGCGCCCTTCTCTAACACATGTTTGACTATGTAAGGACCATCCCACATGGGATTAAACTTCCCTTCCCCCAAGGGTTCTTTATCTTGATCCCACAAAATGACCAAATCACCTTCACTAAACTTCCTCGAATGGACTGACTTATCATATTGGACCTTAACACGACGCTTATTTAATTCAAGAGCCACTAAGGCATCTCGACGCTGCTCATCAAGCTATTCTAAGTGGTCCAAACGTTCCTCCAGCATGGAAGTGTCTAGTAAGAGCTCCATAGCTAGCTTCAACAAATGGATTTCACATTCAGTTGGCAAGACAGACTCCACCCCATGTACAAGCTGATATGGAGAGAAACTAGTGGCAGTCTTAATCGCGGCTCTGTAGGCCCATAAAGTAGGATATAACATGATATGCCAATTCATATTACTTTGTGTGATGGTTCATTGTAGAATGGACTTAAGTGATTTATTCACTGCTTCAACCTGTCCATTTGCCTGAGGGTAATAAGAAGAGGAGTGCTACTACTTATACCCTAACTTTGAAGCCAATTATTCCATCATTTTATTATAAAAGTTCCTACCATGGTGTTGTAATCTCATTGATCACATAGGGTTACCAATAATAAATACTAAAACATACATACATAATAGAGACAAGAGATAAGAACAAGTAGATAGAATAGCAAATTATATTAACATGAGAGGGTCCATACAATGCAGAGAACTAAACTAAGTTCTCATCTGGCTCAAAAGCCTAATATATACAATTTACAAACCATTACAAAATAACTACCTGTTGATTCACTCAACCGACACGACCTTAGGTGGCGAACGTAATCTCTAATTAGTCGGCTGATCGACTAAGTTGGCTATCATTCAAGTCGACATACCGACTTGCTCCTTCAACATCTCCCCCATGAACAAAACATTTCTTCGTCTCGAAGAAACAGGGAGGTACCAAAATTTACTTGTGTGTCTAAGTAGTCATTATTTTTGGAAATCTGTCCAACTCTGCAATATTTTCTATACATCGATGGTTAGTGTAGTTAGACTTGACAAGATCGACATTTTCTCTTGAATGGAAATTTCAGCTATGGAAATTTCGGTTGTAGTCTAGTTGGTTAGGATACTCGGCTCTCACCCGAGAGCCCCAAGTTCAAGTCCCGGCAATGGAACCAATGTTCTAATATCACTAATCACATAGGGTTACCAATAATACATACTAAAGCATACATACATAACAAAGAAAAGAGATAAGAACAAGTAGATAGAATAGCAGATTATATTAACATGAGAGGGTCTATACAATGCAGAGAACTGAACCGAGTTCTCATCTAGCTCAACAACCTAATATATATGATTTGCAAACAGTTACAAAATAACTACTAGTCGGTCCACTCAACCGACACGACCTTAGGTGGCTGACCTAATCTCTAATTACTCGGCTGACCAACTTAGTTGGCTAATCGACTAAGTCTGCTATCATTCAAGTCCACATATCAAATTTCTCCTCCAACACATGGTCAGTGACAAGCTCTTTTGGAATGTCAAATCGAGTAATAATTTGGTTGAAAATGAAATGCACGGCTCGCTCACCATTGGATTTAATCGTGGGCATAGCCTCTTCCCATTTCATGAAATAATGAATAGCCACTATAATGTGATGATGCCCCCCAGACGAAGCTAGGTTGCAATCCATGAAGTGAAGCCCCCACTTGGTGAAGCGAATGGTGGTGATAATAGGATTTAATGAGGAAGGATGTGAGCACATATTATGTGCAAACACCTGGCAAGGGTGACATGTTTTGACCGCATTAACACAATCTTTGAAGATCGACGGCCAAAAATATCCCGCTCTCAAGATTTTTTGGGCTATAGAAATCCCAAATAAATGACCTCCACATGCCCCTCCATGGAAATCATTCAGCACAACCTCAGCCTCATCATGGCTTAAACAATGACACAAAATGGAATCCACCCCATGGCGGTACAAAGTGTTATCCACTATAAGGTAGTTCTTAGCTACATGACGTAATCGTCATCGCTCATCCCATGCAAGGTGAGTAGGGACCTTCAAAGTTTGCAAATATATAATGATATCCCCGTACCACGGGTCCAAAGTTGAGATAAGGAAAATATGCTCATCAACAAACATATCCTCATAACCCTCCTCCTCCTCCACACTTGGAAAATTAGATATGAGCTCCACAAAAATCAACGATTTCTTTGATTTCACCGAAACAAATTCGAGATCAAACTCTTGCAAAATAACAATCTATTTATTGTATTTTTCCCCAATCATCCTTCTAGTGAGGGTGAACTGAAATGGATTAACATGAGCTACCACTAATGTCTAGTGAAGGAGCATGTAATGTCTCAATTTTTGAACCGCATGAACAGTGGCCAAGGCAAGTTTCTCCAAATGAGAATAATGGATTTCCGCATCAATAAGGTTTCAGTTCAAATAATATATGACATGCTCATGGAGCTCCTCATCCGAGACCATACCAACCGTCTCCATGGATGGGACCACATAAATCAAGAAATCACGGCTATAGTTGGGTCGACAAAGCATAGGGGCCAATTGTTATACACCTGGATGGCACCTCTCCGTCCGAGTGCCGACATCCCTCATGTTGGCACACAAAAGGACATCTATGGATAGAGGTTTGCCCAAAATAATATAGCTTGGCTTATGATGAAATACATTCCTTATATACCCATCTAGTTACTTTGCTATTTTACTATGTTGAGTTGTATTCGCAACTCTTCCTTTATACAACTCGCGAGTCATTCACGAGTCTTGGTTGATGCAAGTCACGAATCTATGTATTCGTGGGTTGCTCTTATGATAAGTCACGAATCATTCGCAGGTTGCTCTACTACATACCCGTGAATGTGTCTCTTAATATTTAAACATAAAACACGCACTAATTGGAGATTAGTTAACTCATTTAACTTAATTTCCTTAACGGCTACAACTTCCCCAACCTTCGAGAGCTGCCTTATCTCACCCATATAAATACAGACCTTAGGGAGGGTGTTGGTTACCTACACTTGGAGAGAAAATTTATGTTGGTGGAGTTTATACAGAAGTCTTTGGAGCAGTGGAACTCAGAATCCTTTGGTTGCAGAGGAGTCCTTGTCTCAGGTGTTGGGTTGTAATCTGAACTTCTTCATTATTGATAATAAAGAGAATCCTTCTTCCATATGTGTTTCATGTGTATTGGTTTGATAAATGTTTATGTTCATGCATTTTATATGTGATTTATCTAACCTTATTATATATATATGAATCATCTTGTATCTGGAAGATTGTTTATTAACAGGTGAAAGAGGAGCAATCTTGAAGACTTTGAAGGTGAAGCAGAGCGGAAGAGGACTAGCAAGGATCGATCTTCGTTTAACAAGTAAGTCCTTCTAACCCTCCTATTTCCTATTCTGCACTTTAGAAGTCAATTGTCTGCAAGTAATTGAGTATGTTGGTAACCCCAGACCTTAGGTTATTAGGTATATAATCCTGTACAACAGAACTGGTGACTCCGCTAGGGAGCCTGGACTGCTGTAGGTTGTTTTCTGTTCCCCTGACCAGTCTTTGCCTGTAACTCTGTGTGTGATCTGTTATCCTGGTTCTTATTTGCTTCAGCATTTGAAAGTATTTGGTTTTTCTTGGTTTTTTATAAAAATTCTATACCCATTCGCGAGTTGTCTTTCGAGACAGTCGCGAATACATAGTTGCATTCGTAGGTTGTAATACTAGACGGTCGCGAGTCATTCGCGAGTTTTTTTTATTGACAGTCACGAATACTCCTGGAAGTAGGGATTTTTAAGATAAGTTTTGCTTGTTCTTTTCTTTGTTTAGTCCCTGTTTCTGAGTGGTCTTTCTTTAAGAATGTTGTGTAGTTCATCTGAATACTGTTGGTGATCACACTTCTCGGTTTTTTCGGAAGCTCTTGAGTCTTTTTGCTTGGTTGATTTATTGTTTGCATCCTGGAGTATTTTGTCCTATTTGGGTTGTGAGGTTAAAGTGTCTTGGTCCAGATCAGTGATCAGGGTCTTGAGCTCTGTTTTTCCAATCTGTCTTCTGACAGTGGCTAGTTGTCACCTGCCTTTGTAAGTCTGCAGTGATTCTTTGTCAGTGTTAGCACCCAAGATAGGGTTCCTACCCTTCCTTTATTGGTTGTCCTTTGGTTTTGTCAGCTTGTTTGCTTCAGTTTGTTGCTTTTATACAGTTTATAAGTTTCAGGTTTCCTTAAGCATAGTGCATTGTAGATGCATAGTAGAATTTTGATTATTTTTAAAAGTGAAAAGAAAACATAGTTAAAGCTTTTGCGTTGTGATTTTTGCATAAGTAGTGTTTATTTCAATTTAAAAATATTATATCAAAAACTACAAAAATATAGGCTTAGTTTCTTTCATCGTTGCTTTCAATTCATCAATACATATTTGCAAAAATTAAAAAAAAGTTTTCTTTTATAATGGTAATTTTGCTTTGAATACACCTTTACTTTCATTTATTTCTTGTTTGAGTCAAAACATCATACAATATACCACTCCATTTCCTCTTGAGTAAACAGCATCCCTTTAAAATGAATGCATAAATTAAAATTTACTAGTAAGTTTTGTTTTTAGGGGCCTTTCACCTACTAGCTTAGGCTAGACTTGTGGGCTAGGAAGTGTAAACTTCCCACAAGTTATAAAACTCAGATGTAGTGGACCTTTCTTTAGGTAAATCCTTGACTTTATTGACTGTATCTGGGAAGCTCCTCTCAAACGGGAGTTAAGCACTAGGCCGCGTGGAGGCTTGGATAGAGGAGATAACCCTCCGAATCCTTGTCAAAACGTAACTCAGGACTTTTACGCATCTGGGGATTCTGTCCTAGACAGAGTTTCGGGCTCAGCTACCCTGCCCATGCGTACAAGTTCGGCTGACGACTGTCCCCCCAGACTGTTGATATTTCCAAGGTAGCCTTTAGTCTCTTGTCTTTTTAGGGTTCATACCTAGGTAAAACAGAAGGTTATTTCTGGTTCACCTTGAACGGGCTTGGAAGGTAACCCTTGTTGAAAGTGTAGGAGGGCTGTGGGTGATTCCTCCGTTTGTGCCTAAGAACCACTTCAAGGACACCAAGTAATCGTTCATCAGCTTTCTTCGGGAAAGTATATCTTTTACCCTGGTTTGATTGCTTGAGACTTTAGGAATTTTTAGTGTATGCTTTGTGGTTTTGCCTGTGTTTAGTTAGCCTTAGGGTGTGATTTGTCAAATTTTTAATTCTGGAGGACCAACGTGTTAGAAGGTCAAGAAGGTTGAGAAACCTTCCTCTTATCACCACATTGGAGCCTCCACCTTTACCTCAAAGGCGGAGATTAGGCATAGATGGTTCATTTGAACCTGTAGGAATAAGTGAAGTTCTTGGTTAACCAGAACTTAGTGCTAACCATTTTGATCTTGACACAGTCGAGATAGAAGAATTGCAGGCTGACGAGTTTGCAAGAAACTTTAACACCCCCTTGACTGATTTAAACGATCCTGTGATCGTTCAGGTTAGACCTTTTGATTCACCAGTGTTAGGTGTCCCTGTGGGTAGAGTCATGTCTTCTGCGGAAGAAAGTTCTTTTGTGTTCACCTCAACCCTTCCGGTTGAAGGGGTACGACCTCCCCCGGTAAGTGCCCCTAGATCTAGTTTTCCTTCTACACCTTTGACTCCAGCGAGCCGGGTAGTTCAACCACCGGTTCACTCCAACATAGGAGGTACTTCTGGTGACATGGTTACTGGGATTCCCAGTATACCTACCATTCCTTGTTCCTTCCCTTATACTACTCAGAGTGGTCCGGTGGGATCCTCAGCATATGTCCAAGGATTTCCTTGGAATGGGGGGCACATTCCCCCATCCAGTCCATACATAGGTCCATCTCCTTCATATGTAGGAGTGCAGTTTGGGAGCAACACCTCTTATGGGAAAAGCTTCCAAACCCCTATTTCGGTCCCTTACATGAGCTCTCCCTTTTCATTGTTTAGCAAAGGGATACCTGCTCCTGTCTTTCAGTCTCATGTTTCTATGGGGACGGCCCGAACCTCTTACACTGCACCTCCCACACAAAATCCTGTGGCTTATGGATGGAATCCGTTTCAAAGCAACCTTCCCACTTCACAACCAGTGGCTGGGGGTAACCCCACTTTTACCCATGGGCATTCGGGGGTAGGTCCCTCAAATCCCCAAGTTGGCACATTTACTACCCCGGTTAGGCCCAAACTTCCTTTCCTGGCAACTTTAAACTTACCAGACTTGTTAAAATTAATGAATGACCTGGTGAGGCATGACCCCTTGTGGCCACCTGTTCCTACCAAATTGCCATCGGACATCCCTAAGTTCGAAGGTAAAGCTGGTGAAGATCCTAGGGCACATGCCACCACTTTTAACTTATGGTGTTCTTCCAATTCGTTGAATGAGGATTCAATTAGATTGAGGATATTCCAGAGGACCTTGACAGGTACGGCGGCAAAATGGTATATTGAATTACCTTCTGCTGCCTTTAGTAGTTTCTAGGATTTGGCTAGTGCTTTCCTTATCCACTTTCAGCTTCCAGTTCGATACGATTTCGGAACGGACTTATTGTCTACTTTTATACAAAACAAGGCTACCCACATCTTGGATCATATCCAAGAGTGGAGGAGGCGAAACAGCCTTATTAAAGCCACCATTCCTCCTGAGTTTATGTTAGAATGGTTCCTTAAATCACTGTTGCCATACATATCAAAGGATGTTTCCACATCAGGAGTAACGAATGAAGAAGAAGCCATACTCAGGGCCCAACAGTTGGACTTGATTTATTCACAATCTGGGATCTTGTATGAGATCATCCCTGAGGCACCGAGGCCTTCGCACGAGGCGGAGAAGCCTAAGCCTGGACCCCATGCCGATGGTGTGGTTGGGTCTGTTAACTCTCCCACTGTAGAGTCTTTGACTAAACAACTTCACCAATTGTCTATCAAACATTCTACGGCAGAGGAAGCAAAGGCTGCCCCCTCTCCTCAGAATGCAAATGTCTTTGCTCAAACCTCTCAGAAGGGCAATCAGCAGCCCGACGAGAAGAAAAAGAAAGGTAAGAAGGGAGAGGGAAATCAAAACAAGACAAAGCCCATGAACAATGCTGATGGGGGCAAAAAAGAAAAGAAGAAGGTCAAGTTCCCTTGTAAGTTGTGCCAAGAGGACCACCTTACCCACCTTTGTCCCCTCATGGATCAAGACCAGAAGCTGCTTAAAGCTCAACAACCGGCTGTCCTGAAGGTTCCTTTTCCCCAAGGACAGAACTCTGCATCAGCTTCTAATGTAGCAGGGGGCACTCAAACTGCCCATGACCCTAATTATATCAACATGGTTAGATCTTCGACTTTGTTGCAAACCAGGAACAAAAATTATGAGACTGAGACTTCTGAGAAGGGTAAAGCTGTAGTTGAAACTTCAAACCCTCTCACGATAGAGAAACCTGCTGAAACTATGCCAAAGATACCGAAAGGTGTCTTCAAGAATACTTTGCATAACCCTAATGCTAGGGCTGCTTCAAACTACTTCGTGGTTGAAGACTTAGCTCAAACCCCTTGTGCAATGTTAGCTTTAGAGGTGTTATAGAGTTGTCCTGCCCAGTGGGATGCTCTCTTAGCATCTTTAGGTAGCATGGATTCTTCAAGTCTCATGGCGAAATTCAATCTATATGATGTCAAAATTCACCTGCCTTACCATGTAGCCCTATCAATAGATGTCGTCCATGGTGGTAAGACCATTGGAAGGGAAGTTGTTGATGAGGGAGCCTCTACATGTGTTATGTCCCTGGCTTGTTGGAAAGCTCTTGGATCCCCAGAGCTAGTCCCATCAAACACTTTACTTACTGTTTTTGATGGAAGGTCCTTCCGTCCACATGGTATCCTACCAGCTTTTGAGATTAAGTTGGCAGGAAAAGCAGTGTCTATTGAAGTAGAAGTGATTGATGCTCCCTTGGACTATAATTTGCTTCTGGGAAGGAATTGGACTTATGCAATGTTTGCTGTTGCATTGGCTGTTCTTCGTGTTGTGGTTTTTCCACATGAGGGCAAGTTGGTTACTATTGAACAACTTGATTTTACCCGAAAAGGCCGTTTAGAGTCTAAGGAATCCACTGTGCCATTGGTTGATCAGGCCAAACCTGCTGCATAGAGCTTGGGGGCTGGAATGTATGCATCATTAATGGGCACATTTGACCTTCCAGCCTCGGTGAATTACATTGGTTCTATTAGTGTGGGGAAATCCATCACTACGGTTGTTGATAGGACTGATCCTTGGGTCCTCCCAACTCCCCATGAACCGGAAGTGCCCTTATCAGCAGTAGAAGTGGCTTATCAAGCTATCACTCAATCTGCTGCTGATCCCATTCCAGATCCTCTAACAGTCTCGGATGATCTGGAAGAAGTCTATTTTCCCGCATGGGCGGAAAACTCTTTACATTCCATAGATTGCTTAGATACCGTTTTAGCTTCCGATGAAGCTATTCTGGAAGCTATGAGTGGACGTGATAAGATTTGTGAGGATCTTCATCATCGATCCTATTTTCTTCTAGATCTGAGCAAGATAGAAAACCAAGAGTTTTGCGTGAGACTGTCAGAAGATGTTGATATACCTCTTAACCCTTTGCCTAGGGAAGGAGTGTTTTTCGAGGGGAATATGGAAAACATTTCTGCCACTATACCTATCAACATATCTATGAACCCAGATGTCATGGAAAACATCTATATAGGTGCAAACTACTCTCCGGAGGAGATTGATATCTACACTTCCCTTTTTAAGGAGTTTCGCGATATCTTAGCCTGGTCATATGAGGAGATGCCAGGCATTGATCCATCTATTGTTCAACATGAAATTCGAACCTGTCCTGATGCCAAACCGGTTCAACAGAAATTAAGACCCGTGAACCCGCATAAAGCGGCGGCTGTGAAGGCAGAAGTTGAAAAGCTGTTGAAAGCTGGTTTTATATATCCCATTGCTTTGACTGAGTGTGTGTCCAACCCTATTCTTGTTGATAAAAAGCAAGGGACCATTCACGTTTGTACAGACTTTAGAGAACTCAATAAATCCTGTACTAAGGACAACTAACCCACACCATTTATTGACCAAATCATAGATGCATGTGCGGGAAGTGAGGTGTTTTCGTTTATGGATGGTTTCTCTGGCTACAATCAAATCCAAATCAAACTGGAAGACCAACATAAAACTGCTTTCATTTGCCCTTGGGGTACATTTGTGTATAAGAAAATGCCCTTTGGATTGAAAAATGCTGGGGCTACCTTTCAACGAGCTATGAAATTTTCTTTTCATGACATAAAAACCATTGTCGAGCCATACCTTGATGATTTGCCCGCACATTCTCGCAAGAGGATCCAACATCCAGATCATTTAAGGTTGATTTTTGAAAGATGCAGATACTATAAAATTCGCTTGAATCCCCACAAGTGTGTATTCTGCATTGAGTCAGGGAGATTACTCGGATTCATTGTGTCTAGTCGAGGCATCTAGGTGGATCCATTGAAAGTTGAGGCCATTGTAAATATGCCTCCTCGTCATTCTCTCAGGAAACTTCAAAGCCTGCAAGGAAAGTCCAACTTTCTTCGATGTTTTATCGTTAATTATGCCAATATCACTAAAGGTTTCATGCACTTGCTTAAACAAGACACTCCTTTTGTATGGGATGAGACCACACAACTTGTGTTCGAGGCAATGAAAAAAGCTTTGTTGTCGGCTCCTTTATTATGTCCACCAGATTATTCTAGGGATTTTATATTATATCTGGCCGCGTCAGAGTCGACCATTGGGGTAGTACTAGTCCAGGAGGACGATAAGCTCATTGAGCATGTCATTTATTATCTTAGCCATGCTTTGGCCGGACCTGAGCTTAGATACTCCCACGTCGAGAAGTTAGCCTTAGCAGCTGTTTATGCTGTACAGAGGTTGCGTCACTACATTTTACTGAGGACCACAACAGTAATGGCGGATGTGAATCCGTTCCAATATGTTTTATCCCGATGGATTGCTGGGGAAAAATTTAATAAATGGATAGTCATTCTCTAGGAGTTTGACTTGGATTTCCAGTCCGCTAAGTCTAAGAAGTCCTTAGTTTTTGCTGAGCTTATAGAAGAATTTCCCACTGAAGAAAATGTAGCGGTTGAGGATGACTCATTCCTAGATGAGCACATCTTCCTGATATCCACCTCTGATCCTTGGTACGGGGATATTCTTATATATCTCCAAAATTTGAAGTATCCTGTCGCTTACTATAGGGAGGAATGGCGTAAGTTACGCCTTCATGCCAAAAAATACGTCATTATAGGAGATACATTATATCGACGAGGGGTAGATTCCATCTTGCGTCGCTGCCTTACTCATGAGGAAGCGGAGATTGTCCTAAATGATTCTCATAATGGAGCATGTGGGGGTCATTTATCTGGGTTAGCAACGGCCCAGAAGATATTGCGTGCTGATTATTTTTGGACCACGATCTTTAAAGATTGTGTGGAATCCATGAAGCGTTGTCATCCGTGTCAGCTTTACACCAAAAAAATGCAGTCGCATCCTGCTCTGTTATTTCTTGTTGTCTCGGTAGGCCCCTTCATGAAATGGGGGATCGATTACATGACATGCAACCCAGTCTCGGCTGGGGGGCATAAATACATCATTGTCGTTGTTGACTATTTTACAAAATGGGTAGAGGCAATGCCTACTTTCAAAGATAACAGGGAAACAACATCTTTCTTTGTTTTCAATCAAATTATTGCAAGGTTTGGTATTACCAAAGTGATTGTCACTGACCATGGCAGTCATTTTCAAAATAACATGATGACGAAACTGACCACCATGCTCGGATTTCAACAAGAACATTCTTCTCCATACTATCTGGAAGCTAATGGTCAGGTTGAGGCTGTTAACAAGACTTTAAAAACTATCCTTAAATGGACAATTGATGTAGCCCATTCTAATTGGCACATCATGTTATATCCTGATCTTTGGTCTTACAGAACTAATGTTAAGACTGCCACGGGTTATTCCCCTTTCCAACTCGTTCACGGGGTGGAATCAGTTACTTCTATTGAATGCGAAATCTCGTCCTTGAAAATAGCCATTCATGTGTTACCTGATACGACTGAGCTTGAAGAACGTCTGGTACACTTAGAACACCTTGATGAACAATGTAGATATGCGTTGACTGTGAATCAGGATCATAAAAATAGGGTTAAATCTCAATATGATAAAACGATCAAACCTAGGGTTTTCTCTGAGGGGGAACTTGTCTTGCTTTGGGACCAAGATAAAGAACCTCTGGGGGCAGGGAAATTCAAGGCTATGTGGTTAGGACCCTATGTCATGTTGAAGGTATTAACCAAAGGTACATATGAATTAGATGATTATGATGGGAATAAGCTTCCTGAGCCTAGAAATGGGCTCTACCTGAAGAAGTACTACGCCTAGGATTAGCACTTTTTCTTGTATTTTTAGTGTATGTATTTTTTATGTACATTAGGTTGTCAGTTTTGTTTTTTATATTATCTGCTGGTTGTTGCAGATGTCTTCCGAAATGTATGTAGGTTTCTCTGATGGCGCCAGCCGTCACACTTGTAACCTGGCTTCAGCAGCATGGGTTATCTATTCTCCCTCAGGAAAACTTGTTGCCGCGGGTGGCACTTGTCTTGGTCCTGCTTCTAATAATGTTGCTGAGTATAGGGTTGTCATTGAGCTCCTATGGGATGCTTTGTCACGTGGCATCACCCAGCTTGAGGTTTGTTTGGATTCTCAGTTGGTAGTTTCCCAGCTCAATCGAGTTTATCAGGTACGAAATCCTACATTGTTACGTCAATTCATGCAAATTCGTTTATTGGAAAGACATTTTGAAGTTATTACTTTCAATCATATTCCACGAAATCAAAATTCATTAACTGATGCATATGCTAATTACATTTTGGATTGGCATCCCACACACATTTCATAAAAATATACAACAAACATGTAAAAAACACTTGTAAATAAGCCGACAACCAAATATA
>LPNX010098116.1:43610-59396 GCA_001517045.1 Pseudotsuga menziesii | reverse complement strand
GATGTTGATGGTGATGATGATGATGAGGATGATGTTCATGATGTTGATGATGATGATGATGTTCATGATGTTCATGATGATGATGATGAGGATGATGAAGGTGATGATGATGATGAGGATGATGATGAGGATGAGGATGAGGATGATGATGATGTTCATGATGTTCATGATGTTGATGATGAGGATGATGAGGATGATGAAGGTGATCATGATGATGAGGATGATGATGATGATGATGTTCATGATGTTGATGGTGATGATAATGATGAGGATGATGTTCATGATGAGGAGGATGATGAGGATGATGAAGGTGATGATGAGGATGAGGATGATGATGATGATGTTCATGATGTTGATGGTGATGATGATGATGAGGATGGTGTTCATGATGTTGATGATGATGAGGATGATGATGATGTTCATGATGTTCATGATTTTCATGATGATGATGATGTTAATGATGTTCATGATGTTGATGATGATGAGGAGGAGGATGATGAAGGTGATGATGATGATGAGGATGATGGTGATGGTGTTCATGATGTTGATGGTGATGATGATGATGAGGGTGATGTTCATGATGTTGATGATGATGAGGATGATGATGATGTTCATGATGTTGATGGTGATGATGAGGATGAGGATGATGTTCATCATGTTGATGATGATGAGGATGATGATGATGTTCATGATGTTCATGATGTTGATGATGATGATGATGAGGATGATGAAGGTGATGATGATGATGAGGATGATGATGATGATGTTCATGATGTTGATGGTGATGGTGATGGTGAGGATGATGTTCATGATGTTGATGATGATGAGGATGATGATGATATGGATGATGTTCATGACGAGGATGATGATGAGGATGATGATGATGTTCATGATGTTCATGATGTTCATTATGTTCATGATGTTCATGATGAGGATGATGAGGACGATGATGATGATGAAGATGATGATGATGATGTTCATGATGTTGATGGTGATGATGATGATGAGGATGATGTTCATGATGTTGATGATGATGTTCATCATGTTCATAATGTTCATGATGAGGATGACGAGGATGATGAAGGTGATGATGATGATGAGGATGTTGATGATGATGTTCATGATGTTGATGGTGATGATAATGATGAGGATGATGTTGATGATGTTCATGATGATGTTCATGATGTTCATGATGTTCATGATGATGATGATGTTGATGATGTTGATGATGATGAGGAGGAGGAGGATGAGGATGATGAAGGTGATGATGATGATGAGGATGATGATGATGGTGTTCATGATGTTGAGGGTGATGATGATGATGATGAGCATGATGTTCATGATGTTCATCATGTTGATGTTCATGATGATGTTCATGATGTTCATGATGTTCATGATGTTGATGGTGATGATGATGATGAGGATGATGTTCATGATGTTGATGATGATGAGGATGATGAGGATGATGTTCATGATGTTGATGATGATGAGGATGATGATGATGTTCATGATGTTCATGATGTTGATGATGATGAGGATGATGATGAAGGTGATGAGGATGATGTTCATGATGTTGATGATGAGGATGATGGTGATGGTGATGGTGATGATGAGGATGATGTTCATGATGTTGATGATGATGAGGATGATGATGATGTGGATGATGTTCATGATGTTGATGATGAGGATGATGATGATGATGAGGATGATGATGATGTGGATGATGTTCATGATGTTGATGATGAGGATGATGATGATGTTCATGATGTTCATGATGTTGATGATGAGGATGATGAGGGTGATGAGGGTGATGATGATGATGAGGATGATGATGATGATGTTCATGATGTTGATGCTGATGATGATGATGAGGATGATGTTCATGATGTTGATGATGATGAGGATGAGGATGATGTTCATCATGTTCATCATGTTGATGATGATGATGACGTTCATGATGTTCATGATGTTGATGATGATGAGCAAGAGGATAATGAAGGTGATGATGATGATGAGGATGATGATGATGGTGTTCATGATGTTGATGGTGATGATGATGATGAGGAGGATGATGTTCATGATGTTGATGATGATGAGGATGATGATGATGTTCATGATTTTCATGATGTTCATGATGTTGATGGTGATGATGATCCTGAGGATGATGTTCATGATGTTGATGATGATGAGGATGATGATGATGTTCATGATGTTCATGATGTTGATGATGATGATGATGAGGATGATGATGAAGGTGATGATGATGATGAGGATGATGATGATGATGTTCATGATGTTGATGGTGATGGTGATGATGAGGATGATGTTCATGATGTTGATAATATGAGGATGATGATGATGTGGATGATGTTGATGATGTTGATGATGAGGATGATGATGAGGATGATGATGATGTTCATGATGTTCAAGATGTTCATGATCAGGATGATGAGGATGATGAAGGTGATGATGATGATGAGGATGATGACGATGATGTTCATGATGCTGATGGTGATGATGAGGATGAGGATGATGTTCATGATGAGGATGATGATGAGGATGATGATGATGTTCATGATGTTCATGATGTTGATGATGAGGATGATGAGGATGATGAAGGTGATGATGATGATGAGGATGATGATGATGATGTTGATGATGTTGATGGTGATGATGATGATGAGGATGATGTTCATGATGTTGATGATGATGAGGATGAGGATGATGTTCATGATGTTCATGATGTTGATGATGATGATCATGTTCATGATGTTCATGATGTTGATGATGATGAGGAGGAGGATGATGAAGGTGATGATGATGATGAGGATGATGATGATGGTGTTCATGATGTTGATGGTGATGATGATGATGAGGATGATGATGATGGTGTTCATGATGTTGATGGTGATGATGATGATGAGGATGATGTTCATGATGTTGATGATGATGAGTATGATGATGATGTTCATGATGTTCATGATGTTGATGGTGATGATCATGATGAGGATCATATTCATGATGTTGATGATGATGAGGATGATGTTGATGTTCATGATGTTCATGATGTTGATGATGATGATCATGAGGATGATGAAGGTGATGATGATGATGAGGATGAGGATGAGGATGTTCATGATGTTGATGGTGATGGTGATGATGAGGATGATGTTCATGATGTTGATGATGATGAGGATGATGATGATGTGGATGATGTTCATGATGTTGATGATGATGAGGATGATGATGATGTTCATGATGTTGATGATGTTGATGATGAGGATGATGAAGGTGATGATGATGATGAGGATGAGGATGAGGATGTTCATGATGTTGATGGTGATGGTGATGATGAGGATGATGGTGATGATGTTGATGATGATGAGGATGATGATGATGTGGATGGTGTTCATGATGTTGATGATGAGGATGATGATGAGGACGATGATGATGTTCATGATGTTCATGATGTTCATGATGAGGATGATGAAGGTGATGATGATGATGAGGATGATGAAGATGAGGATGATGATGATGATGTTCATGATGTTGATGGTGATGATGATGATGAGGATGAGGATGATGTTCATGATGAGGATGATGATGAGGATGACGATGATGTTCATGATGTTCGTGATGTTGATGGTGAGGATGATGAGGATGATGAGGGTGATGATGATGATGAGGATGACGATGATGATGTTCATGATGTTGATGGTGATGATGATGATGAGGATGATGTTCATGATTAGGATGATGATGATGTTCATGATATTCATGATGTTGATGATGAGGATGATGAGGATGATGAAGGTAATGAGGATGATGATGATGATGTTCATGATGTTGATGGTGATGATGAGGAGGAGGATGATGTTCATGATGTTGATGATGATGAGGATGATGATTATGTTCATGATGTTCATGATGTTGATGATGATGATGATGTTCATGATGAGGATGATGTTCATGATGTTGATGATGGGGATGATGATGAGGATGATGATCATGATCATGATGTTCATGATGTTGATGATGAGGATGATGAGGATGATGATGATGATGTTCATGATGTTGATGGTGATGATGATAATGAGAATGATGTTCATGATGATGATGATCATGACGATGATGATGATGTTCATGATGTTCATGATGTTGATGATGAGGATGATGAGGATGATGAAGGTAATGATGATGATGAGGATGATGATGATGATGTTCATGATGTTGATGGTGATGATGACGATGAGGATGATGTTCATGATGTTGATGATGATGAGGATGATGATGATGTTCATGATGTTCATGATGTTGATGATGATGATGATGTTCATGATGTTCATGATGTTCATGATGATGGGGAGGAGGATAATGAAGGTGATGATGATGATGAGGATGATGATGATGGTGTCCATGATCTTGATGGTGATGATGATGAGGATGAGGATGATGATGAGGATGATGAAGGTGATGATGATGATGAGGATGATGATGATGGTGTCCATGATCTTGATGGTGATGATGATGAGGATGAGGATGATTTTCATGATGTTGATGATGACGAGGATGATGATGATGTTCATGATGTTCATGATGTTGATGGTGATGATGATCCTGAGGATGATGATGATGTTCATGATGTTGATGATGTTGATGATCATGATGATGAGGATGATGAAGGTGATGATGATGATGATGAGGATGATGATGATGATGATGTTCATGATGTTGATGGTGATGGTGATGATGAGGATGATGTTCATGATGTTCATGATGATGAGGATGATGATGATGTGGATGATGTGGATGATGTGGATGATGTTCATGATGTTCATGATGAGGATGATGATGAGGATGATGATGATGTTCATGATGTTCATGATGAGGATGATGATGAGGATGATGATGATGTTCATGATGTTCATGATGAGGATGATGATGAGGATGATGATGATGTTCATGATGTTCATGATGAGGATGATGAGGATGATGAAGGTGATGATTATGATGAGGATGATGATGATGATGTTCATGATCCGGATGGTGATGATGAGGATGAGGATGATGTTCAACATGAGGATGATGATGAGGATGATGATGATGTTCATGATGTTCATGATGTTGATGATGAGGATGATGAGGATGATGAAAGTGATGATGATGATGAGGATGACGATGATGATGTTCATGATGTTGATGGTGATGATGATGATGAGGATGATGTTTATGATGTTGATGATGATGAGGATGATGATGATGTTCATGATGTTAATGATGTTGATGATGATGATGATGTTCATGATGTTCATGATGTTGATGATGATGATAATGAGGATGATGAAGGTGACGATGATGATGAGGATGATGATGATGGTGTTCATGATGTTGATGGTGATGAGGATGATGAGGATGATGTTCATGATGTTGATGATGATGAGTATGATGATGATGTTCATGATATTCATGATGTTGATGGTGATGATGATGATGAGGATGATGTTCATGATGTTGACGATGATGAGGATGATGTTCATGATGTTGATGATGATGAGGATGATGATGATGTTCATGATGTTCATGATGTTGATGATGATGATGATGAGGATGATGATGATGTTCATGATGTTCATGATGTTGATGATGATGATGATGTTCATGATGTTCATGATGTTGATGATGATGATGATGTTCATGATGTTCATGATGTTCATGATGTTGATGGTGATGATGATGATGAGGATGATGTTCATGATGTTCATGATGATGAGGATGACGATGATGTTCATGATGTTCATGATGTTCATGATGATGATGATGAGGATGATGAAGGTGATGAGCATGATGTTCATGATGTTGATGATGAGGATGATGTTGATGTTGATGGTGATGATGAGGATGATGTTCATGATGTTGATGATGATGAGGATGATGATGATGTGGACGATGTTCACGATGTTGATGATGAGGATGATGATGATGTTCATGATGTTCATGATGTTCATGATGTTCATGATGTTCATGATGAGGATGATGAGGGTGATGATGATGATGAGGATGATGATGATGATGTTCATAATGTTGATGGTGATGATGATGATGAGGATGATGTTCATGATGAGGATGATGTTGATGATGATGAGGATGATGATGATGTTCATGATGTTCATGATGTTGATGATGATGATGATGTTCATGATGTTCATGATGTTGATGATGATGATGATGTTCATGATGTTCATGATGTTGATGATGATGATGATGAGGATGATGAAGGTGACGATGATGATGAGGATGATGATGATGATGTTCATGCTGTTGCTGGTGAAGGTGATGATGAGGATGATGTTCATGATGTTGATGATGATGAGGATGATGATGAGGATGATGATGAGGATGATGAAGATGTGGATGATGTTCATGATGTTGATGATGAGGATGATGTTCATGATGTTCATGATGTTGATGATGAGGATTATGAGGATGATGATGAGGAGGAGGATGATGATGATGATGTTCATGATGTTGATGGTGATGATGATGATGAGGATGATATTCATGATGTTGATGATGATGATGTTCATGATGTTGATGATGAGGATGATGAGGATGATGAGGATGATGAAGGTGATGATGATGATGAGGATGATGATGATGATGTTCATGATGTTAATGGTGATGATGATGATGAGGATGATGTTCATGATGTTGATGATGATGATGATGTTCATGATGTTGATGATGACGAGGATGATGATGATGTTGATGATGTTGATGATGATGATGAGGATGATGAAGGTGATAAGGATGATGTTCATTATGTTGATGATGAGGATGATGTTGATGGTGATGTTGATGATGAGGATGATGTTGATGATGTTGATGATGATGAGGATGATGATGATGTGGATGATGTTCATGATGTTGATGATGAGGATGATGATGATGATGATGACGTGTTCATCATGTTCATGATGTTGATGATGAGGATGATGGGGATGATGAAGGTGATGATGATGAGGATGAGGATGATGACGATGATGTTCATGATGTTGATGGTGGTGATGATGATGAGGAAGATGTTCATGATGAGGATGATGAAGGTGGTGATGATGATGAGGATGATGATGATGATGTTCATGATGTTGATGGTGATGATGATGATCAGGATGATGTTCATGATATTGATGATGATGAGGATGATGATGATGTTCATGACGTTCATGATGTTGATCATGATGATGATGTTCATGATGTTCATGATGTGGATGATGTTCATGATGTTCATGATGAGGATGATGATGATGTTCATGATGTTCATGATGTTCATGATGAGGATGCTGAGGATGATGAGGATGATGATGATGTTCATGATGTTCATGATGTTGATGATGAGGATGATGAGGATGATGAAGGTGATGATGATGATGAGCATGATGATGATGATGGTCATGATGTTGATGGTGATGTTTATGATGAGGATGATGTTGATGATGATGAGGATGATGATGATGTTCATGATGTTCATGATGTTGATGATGATGATGATGTTCATGATGTTCGTGATGTTGATGAAGATGATGAGGAGGATGATGAAGGTGATGATGATGATGAGGATGATGATGATGGTGTTCATGATGTTGATGGTGATGATGAGGAGGAGGAGGAGGATGTTCATGATGTTGATGATGGTGAGGATGATGATGATGTTCATGATGTTGATGATGTTCATGATGGTGATGGTGATGATGATGATGAGGATGATGTTCATGATGTTGATGATGATGAGGATGATGATGATGTTCATGATGTTCAGGATGTTGATGATGATGAGGATGAGGATGATGAAGGTGATGATGATGATGAGGATGATAATGATGATGTTCATGAAGATGATGGTGATGGTGATGATGAGGATGATGTTCATGATGTTGATGATGATGAGGATTATGATGATGTGGATGATGTTCATGATGTTGATGATGAGGATGATGATGAGGATGATGATGATGTTCATGACATTCATGATGTTCATGATCAGGATGATGAGGATGATGAAGGTGATGATGATGATGAGGATGATGATCATGATGTTCATGATGTTGATGGTGATGATGATGATGAGGATGATGTTCATGATGAGGATGAGGATGAGGATGATGATGATGTTCATGATGTTCAAGATGAGGATGATGAGGATGATGAAGGTGATGATGATGATGAGGATGATGAGGGTGATGATGATGATGAGGATGATGATGATGATGTTCATGATGTTGATGGTGATGATGATGATGAGGATGATGTTCATGATGTTGATGATGATGAGGATGATGATGATGATGATGATGATGAGGATGATGATGATGATGTTCATGATGTTGATGATGATGATGATGAGGATGATGAAGGTGATGATGATGAGGAGGATGATGATGATGGTGTTCATGATGTTGATGGTGATGATGATGATGAGGATGATGTTCATGATGTTAATGATGATGAGGATGATGATGATGTTCATGATTTTCATGATGTTCATGATGTTGATGGTGATGATGATTATGAGGATGATGTTCATGATGTTGGTGATGATGAGGATGATGATGATGTTCATGATGTTCATGATGTTGATGATGACGATGATGAGGATCATGAAGGTGACGATGATGATCAGGATGATGATGATGATGTTCATGATGTTGATGGTGATGGTGAATTTTAGGATGATGTTCATGATGTTGATGATGATGAGGATGATGATGAGGATGATGATGATGTGGATGATGTTCATGATGTTGATGATGAGGATGATGATGATGTTCATGATATTCATGATGTTGATGATGAGGATTATGAGGATGATGATGAGCAGGAGGATGATGATGATGATGTTCATGATGTTGATGGTGATGATGATGATGAGGATGATGTTCATGATGTTGATGATGATGAGGATTATGATGATGTTCATGATGTTGATGATGAGGATGATGAGGATGATGAAGGTGATGATGATGATGAGGATGATGTTCATGATGTTCATGATGTTAATGGCGATGATGATGATGAGGATGATGTTCATGATGTTGATGATGATGAGGATGATGATGATGTTCATGATGTTCATGATGTTCATGATATTGATGGTGATGATGATGATGAGGATGATGTTCATGATGTTGATGATGACGAGGATGATGATCATGTTCATGATGTTCATGATGTTGATGATGAGGATGATGTTGATGGCGATGATGATGATGAGGATGAGGTTCATGATGTTGATGATGATGAGGATGATGATGATGTGGATGATGTTCATGATGTTGATGATGAGGATGATGATGAGGATGATGATGTGTTCATGATGTTCATGATGTTGATGATGAGGATGATGGGCATGATGAAGGTGATGATGATGATGATGACGATGATGATGATGATGTTCATGATGTTGATGGTGGTGATGATGATGAGGATGATGTTCATGATGAGGATGATGATGTTGATGATGATGATGTTCACGATGTTCATGATGTTCATGATGAGGATGATGAGGATGATGAAGGTGATGATGATGACGAGGATGATGATGATGATGTTCATGATGTTGATGGTGATGATGATGATCAGGATGATGTTCATGATATTGATGATGATGAGGATGATGAGGATGATGATGATGTTCATGACGTTCATGATGTTGATGGTGATGATGATGTTCATGATGTTCATGATGTGGATGATGTTCATGATGTTGATGATGAGGATGATGATCATGTTCATGATGTTCATGATGTTCATGATGAGGATGATGAGGATGATGTGGATGATGATGATGAGGATGATGATGATGATGTTCATGATGTTGATGATGTTCATGATGATGATGATGAGGATGATAAAGGTGATGATGATGATGAGGATGATGATGATGATGTTCATGATGTTGATGGTGATGGTGATGATGAGGATGATGTTCATGATGTTGATGATGATGAGGATGATGATGATGAGGATGATGATGATGAGGATGATGATGATGTGGATGATGTTCATGATGATGATGATGAGGATGATGTTCATGATGTTGATGATGAGGATGATGATGAGGATGATGATGATGTTCATGATGTTCATGATGTTGATGATGAGGATGATGAGGATGATGATGAGGTGGAGGATGATGATGATGATGTTCATGATGTTGATGGTGATGATGATGATGAGGATGATGTTCATGATGTTGATGATGATGAGGATGATGATGATGATGTTCATGATGTTGATGGTGATGATGATGATGAGGATGATGTTCATGATGTTGATGATGATGAGGATGATGATGATGTTCATGATGTTCATGATGTTGATGATGAGGATGATTAGGATGATGAAGGTGATGATGATGATGATGTTCATGATGTTGATGGTGATGTTTATGATGAGGATTATGTTGATGATGTTGATGATGGTGAGGATGATGATAATGTTCATGATGTTGATGATGATGATGATGTTCATGATGTTCATGATGTTGATGATGATGAGGAGGAGGATGATGAAGGTGATGATGATGATGAAGGTGATGATGATGATGAGGATGATGATGATGGTGTTCATGATGTTGATGGTGATGATGATGAGGAGGAGGATGATGTTCATGATGTTGATGATGGTGAGGATGATGATGATGTTCATGATGTTCATGATGTTGATGATGATGAGGATGATGTTCATGATGTTGATGATGATGAGGATGATGATGATGTTCATGATGTTCATGATGTTGATGATGATGAGGATGATGATGATGTTCATGATGTTCATGATGTTGATGATGATGATGATGAGGATGATGAAGGTGATGATGATGATGAGGTTGATAATGATGATGTTCATGATGTTGATGGTGATGGTGATGATGGGGATGATGTTCATGATGTTGATGATGATGAGGATCAGGATGATGTGGATGATGTTCATGATGTTGATGACGAGGATGATGATGAGGATGATGATGATGTTCATGATGTTGATGATGACGATGATGAGGATGATGAAGGTGATGATGATGATGAGGATGATGATCATGATGTTCATGATGTTGATGGTGATGATGAGGAGGAGGATGATGTTCATGATGAGGATGATGATGAGGATGATGATGATGTTCATGATGTTCATGATGTTCATGATCTTCATGATGTTCATGATGTTCAAGATGAGGATGATGAGGATGATGAAGGTGATGATGATGATGAGGATGATGAGGGTGATGATGATGAGGAGGATGATGATGATGATGTTCATGATGTTGATGGTGATGATGATGATGAGGATGATGTTCATGATGTTGATGATGATGATGATGTTGATGATGTTGATGGTGATGATGATGATGAGGATGATGTTCATGATGTTGATGATGATGAGGATGATGATGATGTTCATGATGTTCATGATGTTGATGATGAGGATGATGTTCATGATGTTCATGATGTTGATGATGATGCTGATGAGGATGATGAAGGTGATGATGATGAGGAGGATGATGATGATGGTGTTCATGATGTTGATGGTGATGATGATGATGAGGATGATGTTCATGATGTTGATGATGATGATGATGAGGATGATGATGATGGTGTTCATGATGTTGATGGTGATGATGATGATGAGGATGATGTTCATGATGTTAATGATGATGAGGATGATGATGATGTTCATGATGTTCATGAAGTTCATGATGTTGATGGTGATGATGATGATGAGGATGATGTTCATGATGTTGATGATGATGAGGATGATCATGATGTTCATGATGATCATGATGTTCATGATGAGGATGATAAAGGTGACTATGATGATGAGGATGATGATGATGATGTTCATGATGTTGATGGTGATGGTGATGATAAGGATGATGTTCATGATGTTGACGATGATGAGGCTGATGATGAGGATGATGATGATGTGGATGATGTTCATGATGTTGATGATGAGGATGATGATGAGGATGATGATGATGTTCATGATGTTCATGATGTTGATGATGAGGATTATGAGGATGATGATGAGGAGGAGGAGGAGGAGGATGATGTTCATGATGTCGATGGTGATGATGATGATGAGGATGATGTTCATGATGTTGATGATGATGAGGATGATTATGATGTTCATGATGTTGATGATGAGGATGATGAGGATGATGAAGGTGATGATGATGAGGAGGATGATGATGATGATGTTCATGATGTTAATGGCGATGACGATGATGAGGATGATGTTCATGATGTTCATGATGATGAGGATGATGATGATGTTCATGATGTTGATGATGATGATGATGTTCATGATGTTCATGATGATGATGATGAGGATGATGAAGGTGATGATGATGATGAGGATGATGATGATGTTCATGATGTTCATGATGATGATGATGAGGATGATGAAGGTGATGATGATGATGAGGATGATGATGATGGTGTTCATGATGTTGATGGTGATGATGATGATGATGAGGATGATATTCATGATGTTGATGATGATGAGGATGATGATGATGTTCATGATGTTCATGATGTTCATGATATTGATGGTGATGATGATGATGAGGATGATGTTCATGATGTTGATGATGACGAGGATGATGATGATGTTCATGATGTTCATGATGATGATGAGGAGGATGATGAAGGTGATGAGGATGATGTTCATGATGTTGATGATGAGGATGATGTTGATGGTGATGACGATGATGAGGATGATGTTCATGATGTTGATGATGACGAGGATGATGATGATGTGGATGATGTTCATGACGTTGATGATGAGGATGATGATGAGGATGATGATGTGTTCATGATGTTCATGATGTTGATGATGAGGATGATGGGGATGATGAAGGTGATGATGATGATGATGTTCATGATGTTGATGGTGGTGATGATGATGAGGATGATGTTCATGATGAGGATGATGATGTTGATGATGATGATGTTCACGATGTTCATGATGTTCATGATGAGGATGATGAGGATGATGAAGGTGATGATGAGGATGAGGATGATGATGATGATGTTCATAATGTTGATGGTGATGATGATGATCAGGATGATGTTCATGATATTGATGTTGATGAGGATGATGATTATGTTCATGACGTTCATGATGTTGATGATGATGATGATGTTCATGATGTTCATGATGTGGATGATGTTCATGATGTTGATGATGAGGATGATCATGATGTTCATGATGTTCATGATGTTCATGATGAGGATGATGAGGATGATGTGGATGATGATGATGATGAGGATGATGATGATGATGTTCATGATGTTGATGGTGATGGTGATGATGAGGATGATGTTCATGATGTTGATGATGACGAGGATGATGATGATGTGGATGATGTTCATGATGTTGATGATGAGGATGATGATGAGGATGATGATGATGTTCATGATGTTCATGATGTTGATGGTGATGATGATGATAAGGATGATGTTCATGATGTTGATGATGATGAGGATGATGATGATGTTCATGATGTTCATGATGTTGATGATGGGGATGATGAGGATGATGAAGGTGATGATGATGATTGGGATGATGATGATGATGTTCATGATGTTGATGGTGATGTTTATGATGAGGATGATGTTGATGATGTTGATGATGATGAGGACGATGATGATGTTCATGATGTTCATGATGTTGATGATGATGATGGGGAGGAGGAGGAGGATGATGAAGGTGATGATGATGATGAGGATGATGACGATGGTGTTCATGATGTTGATGGTGATGATGATGAGGAGGAGGATGATGTTCATGATGTTGATGATGGTGAGGATGATGATGATGTTCATGATGTTCATGATGTTGATGGTGATGATGATGATGAGGATGATGTTCATGATGTTGATGATGATGAGGATGATGATGATGATGAAGATGATGAAGGTGATGATGATGATGAGGATGATAATAATGGTGTTCATGATGTTGATGGTGATGGTGATGATGAGGATGATGTTCATGATGTTGATGATGATGAGGATGATGATGATGTGGATGATGTTCATGATGTTGATGATGAGGATGATGAAGGAGATGATGATGATGAGGATGATGATGATGTGGATGATGTTCATGATGTTGATGATGAGGATGATGATGAGGATGATGATGATGTTCATGATGTTCATGATGTTGATGATGAGGATGATGAAGGAGATGATGAGGATGAGGATGATGATCATGATGTTCATGATGTTGATGGTGATGATGATGATGAGGATGATGTTCATGATGAGGATGATGATGAGGATGATGATGATGTTCATGATGTTCATGATGTTCAAGATGAGGATGAGGAGGATGATGAAGGTGATGATGATGATGAGGATGATGAGGGTGATGATGATGATGAGGATGATGATGATGATGTTCATGATGTTGATGGTGATGATGATGATGTTGATGATGTTGTCGATGATGAGGATGATGATGATGTTCATGATGTTCATGTTGATGATGATCATGATCATGATCATGATGTTCATGATGTTGATGATGATGATGATGAGGATGATGAAGGTGATGATGATCATGAGGATGATGATGATGGTGTTCATGATGTTGATGGTGATGATGATGATGAGGAGGATGATGTTCATGATGTTGATAATGATGAGGATGATGATGATGTTCATGATGTTCATGATGTTCATGATGTTGATGGTGATGATGATGATGAGGATCATGTCCATGATGTTGATGATGATGAGGATGATGATGATGATCATGATGTTCATGATGTTCATGATGTTGATGGTGATGATGATGATGAGGATCATGTCCATGATGTTGATGATGATGAGGATGATGATGATGTGGATGGTGTTCATGATGTTGATGATGGGGATGATGATGAGGATGATGATGTTCATGATGTTGATGATGAGGATGATGAGGATGATGAAGGTGATGATGATGACGAGGATGATGATGATGATGTTCATGATGTTGATGGTGATGATGATGATGAGGATGATGTTCATGATGAGGATGATGATGAGGATGATGATGATGTTCATGATGTTCATGATGTTGATGATGAGGATGATGAGGATGATGAAGGTGATGATGATGATGAGGATGATGATGATGATGTTCATGATGCTGATGGTGATGATGAGGAGGAGGAGGATGTTCATGATGAGGATGATGATGAGGATGATGATGATGTTCATGATGTACATGATGTTGATGACGAGGATGATGAGGATGATGAAGGTGATGATGATGATGAGGATGATGATGATGATGTTCATGATGTTGATGAGGATGAGGATGATGTTCATGATGTTGATGATGATGAGGATGATGATGATGTTCATGATGTTGATTATGTTGATGATGATGATGATGTTCATGATGTTCATGATGTTGATGATGATGATGATGAGGATGATGAAGGTGATGATGATGATGGGGATGATGATGATGGTGTTCATGATGTTGATGGCGAT
This sequence comes from Pseudotsuga menziesii, assembly GCA_001517045.1. Taxonomy (NCBI): domain Eukaryota; kingdom Viridiplantae; phylum Streptophyta; class Pinopsida; order Pinales; family Pinaceae; genus Pseudotsuga; species Pseudotsuga menziesii. The sequence continues at coordinate 43,848 of LPNX010098116.1, read as the reverse complement.
GATGATGATGGTGAGGATGATGTTCATGATGTTGATGATGATGAGGATGATGATGATGTTCATGATGTTCATGATGTTGATGGTGATGATGATGATGAGGATGATGTTCATGATGTTGATGATGATGAGGATGATGATGATGTTCATGATGTTCATGATGTTGATGGTGATGATGATGATGAGGATGATGAGGATGACGTTCAAGATGTTGATGATGATGAGGATGATGATGATGTTC
>LPNX010098116.1:23063-43442 GCA_001517045.1 Pseudotsuga menziesii | reverse complement strand
ATGGTGATGGTGATGATGAGGATGATGTTCATGATGTTGATGATGATGAGGATGATGATGATGTGGATGATGTTCATGATGTTGATGATGAGGATGATGGTGAGGATGATGATGATGTTCATGATGTTCATGATGTTGATGATGAGGATGATGAAGGTGATGATGATGATGAGGATGATAATGATGATGATGTTCATGACATTGATGGTGATGATGATGATGAATGTTCATGATGATGAGGAGGATGATGATGAGGATGGTGATGATGTTCATGATGTTCATGATGAGGATGATGAGGATGATGAGGATATTGATGATGATGTTCATGATGTTGATGGTGATGATGATGATGAGGATGATGTTCATGATGTTGATGATGATGAGGATGATGGTGATGTTGATGATGAGGATGATGAGGATGATGAAGATGATGATGATGATGAGGATGATGATGATGATATTCATGATGTTGATGGTGATGATGGTGATGATGATGATGAGGATGATGTTCATGATGTTGATGATGATGAGGATGATGATGATGTTCATGATGTTCATGATGAGGATGATGATGATGTTCATGATGTTCATGATGAGGATGATGATGATGTTCATGATGTTCATGATGAGGATGATGATGATGTTCATGATGTTCATGATGAGGATGATGATGATGTTCATGATGTTCATGATGAGGATGATGATGATGTTCATGATGTTCATGATGTTGATGATGATGATGATAATGATGATGAAGGTGATGATGATGATGAGGTTGATGATGATGGTGATGATGATGATGAGGATGATGTTCATGATGTTGATGATGATGAGGATGATGATGATGATGTCGATGATGTTGATGGTGATGATGATGATCATGGTTATGATGGTGATGATGATGATGAAGGTGATGATGAAGATGAGGATGAGGATGATGATGATGATTTTGATGATGATGATGATGAATGATGATGATGTTCATGATGATGATGATGATGATGATGATAGTGATGATGATGTTGAAGGTGACGATGATGAGGATGATGAGGATGAGGATAATGAGGATGATGATGATGAGGATGATGAGGATGTTCATGATGTTCATGATGTTGATGATGCTGACGGTGATGATGATGATGCTGTTCACGATGTTGATGGTGATGATGAATGATGATGAATGATGATGATGAAGATGATGATGAGGATGATGATGATGATGTTCATGATGTTGACGGTGATGATGATGATGATGATGATGAGGATGATGAAGGTGATGATGATTATGAGGATGATGATGATGATGTTCATGATGAAGATGGTGATGATGATGATGAGGATGATGATTATGTTCATGATGTTCATGATGAGGATGATGATGACGATGATGAGGATGTTGATGGTGATGATGATGATGTTCACGATGTTGATGGTGATGATGAATGATGATGATGATGATGACGATGATGAAGGTGATGATGATGATGATGATGAATGATGATGATGATGAGGATGAGGATGAGGATGAGGATGAGGATGATGATGTTCATGATGTTAACGGTGGTGGTGATGATGATGATGATGATGATGATGAAGGTGATGATTATAATGAGGATGATGATGATGATATTCATGATGATGATGGTGATGATGATGATGAGGATGTTCACGATGATGAAGGTGATGATGATGATGTTCATGAAATTGATGGTGCGGATGATGATGATGATGAATGATGATGATGTTCATGATGCTGATAGTGAGGATGATGATGATGATGTTCATGATGTTGATGGTGATGAATGATGATGATGATGGTGATGAGGATGATGATGATGAAGGTGATGTTGATGGTGAGGATGATGATGATGTTCATGATGTTGATGGTGATGATGATGATGATGATGTTCATGACATTGATGGTGATGATGATGAGGAGGAGGATGATTATTATGTTCATGATGTTGATGTCGATGGTGATGGTGAGGATGATGCTAATGATATTCATAATGTTGATGGTGATGATGATGATGTTCACGATGTTGATGGTGATGATGATGATCATGTTGATGATGATGATGATGGTGTTCAAGGTGATGATGATGATGTGGATGAGGATGACGATGAGGAAGGTGATGATGATGATGAGGAGGATGACGATGATGATGAAGGTGATGATGATGATGAGGATGGTGGTGATGATGTTCATGATGTTGATGGTGATGAGGATGATGATGATGTTCATGATGTTGATGATGAGGATGATGTTGATGGTGATGATGATGAGGATGATGATGATGATGAAGATGACGATGATGATGTTCACGATGTTGATGGTGATGATGAATGATGATGATGATGATGACGATGATGAAGGTGATGATGATGATGATGATGAATGATGATGAGGATGAGGATGAGGATGATGATGTTCATGATGTTGACGATGATGATGATGATGATGATGATGATGATGATGATGAAGGTGATGATGATGATGAGGATGATGATGATGATGTTTGGGATGATGATGATGATGATGAGGATGATGATGATGATGTTCATGATGTTGACGATGATGATGATGATGATGATGATGATGATGATGATGAAGGTGATGATGATGATGAGGATGATGATGATGATGTTCATGATGATGATGATGATGATGAGGATGATGATGTTCATGATGTTCATGATGTTGATGATGAGGATGATGATGAGGATGATGTTGTTGATGTTGATGGTGATGATGATGAGGATGATGTTGTTGATGTTGATGGTGATGATGATGAGGATGATGATGATGATGTTCACGATGTTGATGGTGATGATGAATGATGATGAATGATGATTATGATGATGATGATGATGATGATGATGATGATGATGATGATGAATGATGATGGTGTTCATGATGTTGATGGTGATGATGATGAGGATGATGGTGATGATGATGATGACAATGTTCATGATGTTGATGGTGATGATGATGATGATGATGATGATGGCAATGATGGCAATGGTGATGATGATGATGATGACGATGTTGATGATGATGGTGATGATGAAGATGATGGCGATGATGATGATGATGATGATGAATGATGATGGTGTTCATGATGTTGATGGTGAGGATGATGATGATGATGTTCATGATGTTGATGGTGATGATTATGATAAGGATGATGAAGGTGATGATGATGGTGATGATGATGACAATGACGATAATGGTGATAGTGTTGTTGTTGATGATGATGATGATGGCAATGATGGCAATGGTGATGATGATGATGATGACGATGTTGATGATGATGAATATGGACATGATGAAGATGATAATGATGATCATGGCGATGTTGATGATGATAATGATGGTGATGGTGATGTTGATGATGAGGAAGGTGATGATGATGACGAGGATGATGATGATGATGATGACAACGATGGTGATGACGACGATGTTCATGATGATGATGATGACGATGTTCATGATGATGATGACGAAGATGGTGATGATGATGTTCATGATGTTGATGGTGATGATGATGATCATGTTGATGATGATGATGATGATGGTGATGATGAAGCTGATGATGACGATGAGGATGAGGATGATTATAATGATGATGAGGATAATGATGATGGCGATGGTGATGATGATGATGAGGAAGGTGATGATGATGATGATGAATTATTTCACTACAAGAGGGATTTATTATCTGTGTATCATATAAAGCACCTATGGGAGCATCAGATGTCGCCATTGAAGGAGCTAAGGTTGCCACTATTGGCATGATACTAGAGAAATAATTCCATATCTCTTTCGTTTCTCAACCATTTAAAAAAAATTGTATGGTGCACTAAAGAACTCCAACCTCTACATGCTATAAAAAACCCATTTCCAAATAATTCCATTAAGACATTCAAATGATGCACCCACAATTGACGTACCATTTTCGAGGTTTCATCTCTTAGATAATTAAAAAAAATTAAAATTATTATTTTTATTATTGGAAAAATAGTCGTGCACTAGTCCTATATGTTCTCTATATGGATACCAGTTTTCATAAGTTTATTCCATCATTTAGACACTCAGACGCTGCACCCACAAAAACATATACCTTATAATTTGTCCAAAAAATAAAAAGTGCCCGTTAAAATTTATCTAACTTTATATAGTTAACAACATTTTCAATAGAAAAAAAATATATATTTGGAAAGGTCATTCAATTTCCTACATTTCTTGTTTTTTACTGATCGCAAGATTCAATGTGTAAGTGTCTCAAAATATCCATGCAAGTTGATGGATGCCTGTTTTTTCAGTTTGTATTGCATCTAACGTGCCAAAAGAGACCCTCAACTTCTTGCACACACCCATGATGGAATTTTCATTTGTCAAACAAAATATGAAAATGATGTTTTCACAAGGTTCAAGATGTTGAATTGCAAACCAACATCTACACTTGTGGCAACAGGATTGAAATTGAGCAAAGAAGACAAGGGCACAAATGTAGATCCAAGTTTGTTCAAAATATTGGTAGGCATATTGATGTATTTGATAGCAACAAGGCCCGACATTATGTATGCAGTCAGTTTGATTTCAAGGCTCATGGAAACGCTAATGTATTCACATTGGTAGACATGGAAAAGGATTTTAAGATATATTAGTGGAACAAGAGATTATGGCATTTTATATTCAAAATCAGATGATTTCAGTCTAGTTGGCTACACAGACAGTGATTTTGCAGGTAGCATTGATGTTAGGGAAAACACATCTACGTATATTTTCCATCTTGGTTTAGGAGCAATCTAATGGGCTTCCCAAAATAACCACTACAAGAAAAAGGGCATTTTAGCCTCACATTAACACCACTATGTGTAAAGGATTTGGTAAATCCTCAATTTTCAAATACTGGTGCAAAAGTGACGATACTGTGGGGATATGCAATTGGTGCTAATATTTGTGGTGCAAAAATAGTGTTTGTAAAAAAATTAATTTTATTTTTAAATGAATATGTGACATTCCATGGTGTATGGTGCAAACCACCAAAACCAATCGCAAGTGGATTAATATTTTGTGGTGTAAAACTCCAAAACCAATCCTACATGGAATGATGTTTTTGTGGTGTAAAACTACACAAAAATTAATATGTGTGTGTGTGGTGTAAACCGCCACAAAATAAAAAAAATGCACAAAAAAATATCACAAGCATGCTATATTTAGCAATGTTTTTCATTATGTCGGGTACCCCACATAATGACATAACCTTGCTAAATATAACATGGTTGCACTATTATTTTATACAATCCACATTGAAATTAAACATATTTTTTACAATAATAACAATGATAATGATATTAATAATATGGTTGGTTGTCTATAATGATACTAATTAAGAATAATTACATTCAATTTTATTGATATAGACTTGAATATAAAAATTTATAAAAATGCTAAAAATATCATAGAAAATTAAATTAATTTTTTCATAAAAGGTATTATTGATTAAATCAAATAAAATGATGTTTTGCATTTACATTTATAAGAATCTAATAATTTCATATAATGCTAACTATAGATTTAAGGATTAATGAATTTTATTTGAAAAACAAATTATCATTCAAAAAATAATTACATTAAATCTAATTGGCTTCCTTAATATTGTTATACTTGTTATGAGATATAATTTAGTTTCTAGTGAATTGATGGCATAAAGATGATATTATATTCTTTTCATTACAATAAATATGATTAACTACATAAATTTAAAAGTATATATTGTAATAGCAATTATATATAAATTTGTAAGAATCTTTTCATAATTTCAACAATAAAACTAAATTATGTAAGAAAAAATATATTAAAAAAAATAATAAAAAAATGGATTATGTAAAAAAAACTCTAATTTGTAATTAAACTTTATTTTATTTATTAAACAACCTAAACAAAAAAAGATACTTAATCAAGTTTGAGGGGTAGCTCACTTGGTTGGGGATAGGGTCTTTCTCCGTTGAGCCTAGCCAAGGAATATTATAAAACTTATTTTCAATCCAACCACATGATAATAAATCTGGGTACACTTGATTCCATAAAATTGATCCTAATTATTTTTTTATCATATATTGCATTATCTTAAAAAAATATTAAAATAAATTTAAAATAAAATAAGAACATTTAAAAGTTAAATCAAATAAAATGAGCTAAATCTCCTTTGAAATGGATCATTTCTTTTCTTCAAACAACAAACCCTTAAATATACTGTCCTCCAGTTTTTCCATCTTGGGGTCCTCTCTGCATTGAAACAAAAAAAACCAACTAGTGCACATAGGTAGAATCTTCTTTGTGTTGCCGTACCATATTTACCACATGCCTTCGGGTGGCATTTCACATATCTAAAACCAGGTGAGAGCAGAAATAGTATTCACTTGGTCCACATTTCTAGGATGCCTCTATTGATAGATGCACTATCGATTCTGGTTGGGTAAGACCATCTACAATTCATACCATAGCTGGGTATGAATACATTGAATAACCCCAGGCATTTATTGACAACTGGGTATACTGTATTTTTTTGTTTTTTGTTTTATCTAAGATATATGTTTTTTTATACTTATGTTATCATATTGGTTTTAGGATGTTTAAAAAATATGTTAGGAAGATTTTTGTGTGGTGTTAAGTAGAGTTTAATATAAGAAGTGACTTAATTTATTATCTATATAATTTTGTTATTAATTTATTATATTTTTTTACTAATTATATAAAAAAGGTTTATTTATTTTTAGTGGAAAATTTTGGTTAATGATAACTTTGGGAAATACTTTATGGTGATTCAAGTCATGTCGCTTGAAGATTTTTTTACAACTCAAGTTTTAAGTCTTTTATCCCCAACACCTTCAAAGTTTTGATACCCATACCTATTGCTCAGCACCTCCTACCCTTATTGATATTTCCACTCAGAGACCAAAGCTATCCTTGAGAGGCCATGTGTGGTACTTTTATCTATTGTTCGACTCCTTAGATGCCCAAAATATTCCTTTATTGTCTATAACCCAAATTTTATATCTTAACTATTTCAAAAGTCCTAAAACCCATACCTAGTGCTAGAAAACTACTAATGGTAGTCATATCTTGAATGGAGGGAAAATATGCCCTCTGAAGGTCATGTGTGATGCTCTAAGACATTATTATTGGCCTTGGATGCCTTGAAGATTCCTTTAGGTTCTAAGGCCTATGTTTCTGCCCCCAACTATCTCTAGGACATGAGAGACATACCAAGTGTTATCCTTGATATACTCACTCATATACTCTCACTTATAGTCCAAGGAAACCCTTGGGAAGTCCTTTGTGGTGGTTTAAGGAATTTGTTTGAGCTTGGATGCCTAGAAGCTATCTTTAGGGATTAAGGCTCGTGCTTCCTCCCTTGACAGTTTCGAGGCCCTCAAAATCATATAGAATGCTTAAAAATATCCTAAAGATGATGACATCATTTATATGAGGCCAAGGATTTCCTAGCACATACATGTGTGTTTCATTAAAATATTGTTCTTGGACCTGGATTCCTCGAAGCTTCCTTTAGGGTGTAAGGCACATGATTCCTTCCTTGATCATGTATAGATATTCAATACCCATAATCACTTGTCAAAATCATCCAATGACATAGAAATCCCTATTCAAGCACTAAAGATACCATCAATAAGTCATGTGTGTATGTTTAGGTTTTCCATCTTGGCTATGGATTTTTAAAATCATTAGATTTAGGGATTAAGGCCCAATTTTCCTCTCTCAAGTATGTTTGTGGCTCCCAAGATCCATACCACGTTTCTAAAACCTTATAATGGAGTGGTTATCTCAGATTAGGTTAAAAGGAAGCTCTTAGGAGCTCATGTGTGGTGGTTGTATGCGTTGTTCTTATCCCAAGATGCTTAAAAGTTTCCTTTAAGTCCTAAGATCACTCTTCCTCCCTCCAACCATATCCAAAGGCTTGACACCTATACTTAGTCCTAAAATTTTCCATGTAGAACAAAAACCCCTACTTAAAGGCCAAATATATCATAGAAAGGTACAATGTATATTTTCAACATGTCATTCTTGTCTATAAATACTTAGAAGCTTCCTTTAGGTCTGAAGGCTAAGGTTTCCCTCCTTAACCATATCAAAGGTCCCAAGGCCCACACCTAGTTTGGTTTAGGCCTCAAGACCTTCACATAGTTATAAAAAAATCATAATGGTGCTATTATTCCCAATCAAAGGCGAAGGATCCTGTTGGGAGGTCATTTATATTTGTTCAAGGGATTATTATTGGACATGGAAGAAAAAGACATTCCTTTAAAGCCTAAGGCCTAGGTTTCCTCCCTTCACCATATTGAATACCTTGTGAACCAAACCCTGTGCTCAAAAAATTGTAATGGTATCCACATTGCCAATTTAAGGCCAAATTTTCTGTAGAGAGGGTATGTGTTTTGGTATGAAGGAACAGTTCTTGGGACTAGATTCCATTAATATTAATTTAGTCCATAAGGATTCTGACATTACCTACCAATTATGTCCAAGGCCCTGAGGCACCATACTCCAACCACATAACTCCATAATATTTCCAAATTTTCCATTTAGAGGTCAATAATATGCTTGAAATGTTAATATGTGGTTGATCGAAACATTATAATTTAACCTAGGAGCAAATGACTTTCCTTAAGGGAATAATGCTTAGGGCTCCTTCCTCAACCATGCTCAAGGCATGGAGACCCATACCTAGTATTCAAACTCTTCTAATGGAACTAGTATCCCCACTCAAAGGAAAGGATAACCCTAACAGTTCTTGGGTGGTGGTTTTATGTATTGTTCATGGACATGGGTACTCATAATATATTTTGAGAGTTGCATCCCATATTTTCTTCCCAAACCATGTCAAATTCCTTAAAAACGATACCTACTACTCAAAATATTCCAATAGCTCCCTAAACCCCACTTAGAAGATAATGATACCCTCAAGAGATGTTATATTGTAGCTTGAGTTGTCACTCTAGGCCATAGATACCTAGAAGATTCCTTTATGGCCTAAGCTTTTGGATTCCTCCACTGAACTTGTTGTAAGTTACAATACCCACACCTAGTGTTGAACAACTTCTTAATGTCATCAATATACCACTAAGAGGTGAAGTGTATCTTTCGTAGGTCATTTGTAGTGGTTTGAGGCGTTGTTCTTGGCCCTATATTCATTAAAGTTTCCTTTAGAGTGTAAGGATACTTTTTTATTCATAGTCCATGTGCATAATACCAAGACCCATACCTATTGTTCAAATCTTTCTAATGTAACTAATATCCCACTAAGAGGGAAAGGATTCCCTAAGTAGGTCATGTGTGGTTATTCAAGTTGTTTTTATGGGCCTTAGGTGTCTATAATATTCCTTTAGGGACTAACGCCAAAGATTCCTCCATTCTCCATGTCAAATTCATCGATACAAATGTTTATTTCTCAAATATTCCTAATGGAATTTGTATCCCCACTCATATTGCGAGGATATCCTCAAGAGGTCTTATATTCAAATTTGAAGTGTCTTTTTGGACCATAGATTCCTACATACTTCCTTTAGTATGAAAATTTGGGATTCCTTGCCCAACCATGTCTAGGGCCCCAAGATGTATACCTAGTTCTTAAAATCTCCCAAAGTCCATCCATATCACTATTGTAAGACTAAGGATCACCTTGATTTGTTAGTGTTGGATTCTTAAAATATTCCTTTAGTGACTAAGGCCTAGTTTCCTCCCATAACCATGTAAAGTTCTCCTACTCCTATCCTTAATGATCAAAATAACATAATTGTATTAATATCCACGCACATAGGACTAAGAATACCCTCACAAGGCCATGTGAAGGAGTTTGAGTTCTTTTTCATGGCCATATATACCTAAAAATTCCTATTTCCTCAACCATGTCCAAGTCTTTGTGACCCTACTTAGAGCTCAAATATTCCTAAAGGCACTAGTATCTATCAAACTATTTAACAAATAATTTATAAATATTGAAGAATTATTACTCAAATAATTAAATTTCAATTCAAGCCACTGTTGTCACCATCTTTAAAATCTGAATAAATTAAATCGATTATCGTTATGATTTTTTAATAATAATAAATTGTAAAATGCATTTATTTAATTGAAGAGACAATGATATAAAAAAAAGTAAACAATTGAAACAATTGTTACAAAAAGAAATGTTATATATGGTACAAAACCTCATAATAAAAACTTAAACAAAATTGTTTAGATAATATAAAAGATAAATACTTGAGCTGGTTACTTACAAAATGATTATTTGTGAAATTATTTTGCTTATGATGCAAATTTTCATAATTAAATTTTATTTGTACATGTTATTGTGGAAAACTACTTGTCACCACTTTATTGCACTATATACCATTTCTCTAATTAACATAAAAAATGTAGCATTCCATTTCCAATAAGATTAAGAAAATTCTATCACCAAATAATACATGTGCCATTAATATAGCCATATTAACACCACATAATTTAAGTGATAAAAGATGGTTTTTTCATAGTAATTAAAACCTTATATTGTCAATGTCCATTGAGGGTGCAAATACTCTTAGGAAGACTTGTGGTGACATTTGAAGTGGCTTTCCTTATCCTATATTCCTAAAACCTATATGTACCAGCAACGTCTGCTACATGTCAAGCATTGTGGATGAGAAGAATTTTGTCAGATTTGATGCAAGATCATGAAGGAGAAACACAAATTTACCATGACAATGATTCAAGTCTGAAGATCAATATGCAGATATCTTCACTAAGCCATTGGCAAAAGAAAGATTTGAATATCTAAGGAAAGGTGTGGGCATCATTGAAAACATCATTGAGAAGTCAAGCTTAAGGGGGACTGTTGAACAATATAAGCTTGCAGACCAACCAGCAGTCTTCCGAGCCTTCGAGGAAACTACCCAGCCGTCTAATTAATAAACTTTGCCCTCCAACAGCAAAAGAAATGGTAAAAACATGTTTGTAAATCTTCTGTAAATAGATCATTTCAGAGAGGCATAAGACAGACTTGTAGCTTTCTTTCTTGCTTAATAAAATTCTGACCAGTAACCCTTATTTCATTTTTAGTTCTTGAGTTTTTAGTTTTCTTTTGGCATTCTCTAGGTACTTTAGTTTCACTCTTTGTTCAACAGGAGGTTTGACAGAGAAAGTGTCAGATAGATGTAGCTTGGGTGGTTGGGAGAAATGAATGTTACCCTCCCCACCCACGTTCTACTATTGTAAATGACATGATATTTTCTTAAGCCCTTTGTAATAAATGTGTGAATGATACGCTGAAACAAAAAAAATGAATGCTACAGCTCCAGATTTTAATTTTGAAGAGATTAGTACTGGTAGATACTCTTCTTTGCTGTTCCAGGTAGCCGCTTTAATTACACCATGGAATATACACTGCATGCATCAAAGGAATGCACCCGCAATTTACATATCGCTCGCTAATTCATGCTCCACGGATCCTTTTCACAGATCTGTGCTCCTTCTATGCAGTGTGCATGAATGGGAGCTTTTCATCACAACTTTGAAATCTGGATGAAGAGGAACCTCTGCTACATTAAATTCACGATCTGCAGCTGTAAATAATTCAGGACACGTATCCAGCAGCTGCTCCACGGCATAGCAAGGCAAGCCGCGTCCCTGCATCTGCCTGCTCTCTAAATTCACGGATCTGCGCTCCAAGCATATAGCACAATCACAGGTTTGGTGAGCTGAACTAGTTTTCATACAGATTTAAAAAGAGGGAGAGGAACCATTCTCTTCACATACACTCTTTTATTATGAATTGCAAACACATATACATAGTTATACTGTTTTATTATGAATTGCAAACATATATACATAGTTATAGCTCTAATATAGAGCTATTCAAACAACAACCCAACTTAATCTCAATCTGATTACATTAAAAAAAGGCCTTATCACCCAACTTAATCTCAATCCGATTACACCCAAATTAATCTCAATCTGATTATATTAATAAAAGCATTATCTCCCATCAGAAACCTTGAATTACATACTTGGTAGATTCACCCATTATTTGTTCAAATATATACAGGTTCCTTCACCTTGTGATCAAGATTCCTTCACATTGACGTCAAATCCACGCTCCTCCGCCGCTGCGCCGCCTTAGATGCCTCCTTTCTGGCGGCGGCGTACAGCCTCGCCGCCAAAGTAACCAAATTCTGGGCAGGCTCGAGGGCTGAGAGCGGCAGCAGAAAGTAGAGCTCGCCCAGCTGGAGCTCCTCCTCGGGCTGCACCGACGGGCAGATGGCGCCATAAAGATCACGTGAGATACAGATGAAATGGCGCGGATGGTTTTGCAGCAGCTGCTTGGCGCTAACTGGAACCGGAAATGCTTCGACCTCTCCATTAAGGTATACGACCCTGATAACGTCAGGACTAACCACATCCCTCCACCGGACGCATGAAGCCATGGATCCCATAATTGTGGAACGCATGGAGGGCGTAGAACGCGTAGGACAAGAACGCGTAGGACAAAAGACAACCAAATCGCCCGGCGTTTCCGGCAGATTTTTCAATAAAATCCGTCAAAATCGATCTGGAAAATTGTTATTTCGTTATTTCGTTAATTATGCAAATTCAACATTGTAATTTACCTCTCCTTAAGAGTAAACGGCCGATTTTAAAACGACCATAAGCAGTTCCCAGAGCATTCCCGGCATCATTATTCCTGGCAGCATTTCCACAAGCAGTTTACAGTCATTCATTCATTCTAAGCATCATAATTTCCGGCATAATTCCTAGCATAATGAAATGGAACGGAGCACTGGTCCGGTATGGAACCCAGCAAAAGGAAGGCGGCAGGCCAACACCTTCTCGCTGCTCTGGTAATAAGGGGATCAAGGTACGAAGTCCCTTGTCTGCATCCGGCAAGGTGCGAAGCTCTTGCTCGATAAAAGGACATTCAAATTGCATTTTAAACACTCTAAACTGCAATTTTCCAAGATTTTTCTCTGCCGGCTTCCGTCAGGTCGGGGGCGACTTGGTTGTCCCGTATACTGCTTGGGCGTAGAACATGCCCGAAAGTACGAGAGATAATGAAGGGTGTCGAAACTTTGGGCGATTAGAAAAATGGGACCCGGGGATTCGGCTTGTCCGTACCGGATTTTATCAATGATCGCCGGCAAAAATAATTGCAGAATAAACGACAACGGCTGTTCGTCCTCTGCCATACGAATTCCTGCCATCTGGAAATCACAGTCAGGGATAAGGTGCACCATGGTCCATGACCCTAGGAAGAGCTATCCATTGAGCTGCAGAGCATTTAATGCTGTTGCAGCAGGCTTGATGACCCTTGGATCTTAAGCTGCTCGAGATCCAACGGTCATCAAGCTTGCTGCAGACCTTGCTGCAGAAGCATTAAATGCTCTGCAGCTCAATTGATAGCTTTTGCCCTTGGATCTTAAGCTGCTCGAGATCCAACGGTCATCAAGCTTGCTGCAGAAGCATTAAATGCTCTGCAGCTCAATGGATAGCTTTTGCCATGACCCTAGCATGTCCTCTATTATTGGAGCATAAATTGTAACCTAATTTTTGAGAAAGTTTAATGTCTTTTATGAGATTATTTTTTCACTTCAAGTTCATTTGACTAGGGTCATGTCCTCTATTATTAGAGCATAAATTGTAACCTAATTTTTGAGAAAGTTTAATCTCTTTTATGAGATTATTTTTTCACTTCAAGTTCATTTGACTTTGTTGACATGAGTGACTCTTTTTACAAACATGCTTATTATTAGCAATTGTTTCAAGGAAGGTATAATAATATGCGGATAAGGTAGTTGTTAGAGGGTAAGGAAAGAAAAAAATGTAAAATTAAAACGAGGTAGTGGGAGATTGCAAGTAATACCTAAATCCATAAATACTGATCTTAGCACTCCATTGTGCTAAACATTTCAGTCCACATCCTACAATAAAACGTTCCCCACAACCCCCAAACAAAAAATCTAATCTTTCTTTGTTGATTTGTTAAAAAGTGACTTGTGAATGTGAGAGATGACACCTCCACGTGCAATGGTACCTTTGATCAAAGTATCAAGCTCTTCATCTCCTCTAATAGCGAGATGCAAATGCCTTGGGGTGATAGGTTTAACCTTGATATCTTTACTGGCATTTCCTGCTAGCTCTAAAACCTCTGCAGTGAGATACTCCAGAATAGCTATAGAGTATACAGCTGTAGTTGCTCCCACCCTTCCATTCGCAGATACTCTAGATTTCAACATACGATGGATATGTCCCATAGGAAACGGCAACAAGAACAAATAGTCCAGTCAACATATTACAGGAATCTTATGGAGTTCTTTCTTACAGGAGTATCTGAATTGTTACAAAGCTTCAATGAAGATGGTTCTTCCAGTAAAAAGCATACCTAGAATTACTTCAGTTGAATCAAGATTCTCACATGAAAATTTATAGAAAATAAATAAATACAAATGCAAGACAAACAACTGAAAACCTTGTCCCACAGAGTTCAACATATTATAAGAATCATATGCAGTTAGAGTATTTGAATTGTTATAAAGCTTCAATTAACATGTTTCTTCCATGAAAAAAGATGCCTACAATTACTTCGGTTGAATCAATATTTTGATATGCAAATTTATAGAAAATAAGTAAATACAAATGCAGGTCAAACAACTGAAAACCCTATCCAACAGAGTGACTGGGGCCTGTATTCTCCAATTCCACGTATTCTTGACTTGGATCTGTATCAAGGGTTGTCAGGAAGATAAAGTATGTTTTTCCAAGATAACATGAATGTCTAGTCTGTCAGGTTTTATATTCTGGGATGGAGGCCATGAAAACTTGTGGGAAAAATTTACAAATTTAGTGCAGTAAGAACAATGACAAATTTATCAGTCTGCCGAGAGAAGAGAGAATGGGAACTCGAATCAAGTACACAAGTTGAGGTGCATTCCATTCTTTGGAATACATCAAAGGATGTAAATCAACCACTATCACCTTGGAAAAAACATTTAATACATAAAGAAAGACAATATTTTGTTTGGAGAATGGGGATAGGGAGTGAAAGAAATCATAAAGAACATGTAAGTAGAAATGTTTATTTGCTAAATCAATAGAAGGAATACTGAAGAAATTTGACTAAAACATCAACATCTCATTATGACATTTAGTCAAACACTTTGTATGAAAACTAGATTTAATGTTCATCAGAGTTATGATTTACTAGATTTCTGAATACTAAATCTACAGATAACTTGAACATAAATACTCAAGCATACACCCAATGAATCTAACTGAAAATAAAATATACATGAGAACACAGATAATTTTAGGGCCAAGCCCAGGGCAAAACCCTCACCTCTGTGAGGTAAAACCCAAAGAAAATTATTAGAGAGAGAAGAGTCATTTTACAGGAGAGATTATCATGCTAGAATAATCTGAAAAATTACATTGGAAAATGTGCAACAGTCAAGAGAAAAAGTACCCGCAATAAATGTTGATGTACGGCCTGTTGTACAGCCCTCTTCCTTCAACAAACAATCTTGAAACACGTGCCAAACTGTCCCTCGATTTCTGTGCACTGTTCAGCCACAAAACAACAAGTACACACCTTGGGAAATGTGCCAACAGTACGGATTTTAGTCTTGATCTCTGCTGTACGGCTTGTACCTTCTGTACGGCCTGCTATACAATCCGTACAGTACGGTTTTCCCTTGAACAACGTGCTGCAAACCCTTTTCTTGATTTTTGTGTCCTAGCTTGACAAATCTGATCTCTTTCCTCTGCAAATGAAACTCTCTCTCTCTCACATGTGGACCCTTCCTTCTTCCTCACGTGCCAACTGAGATTTCTCTTCCTTGGATGTGTATTGTCTTTTCTCCAAAGCTTCATTAAATAAGTGAAAACTCACTTAGAAACCCTAACTAACCAAAACCCTAACCCTAACTTTATTTCAAGGGTCAAGATTAAATTAGATCTAAGGGTCTTTATTAAATGCACATTAAATGTCACTTTAATCATTTAATGTCATTTATTACATTCATATTATTTAATAAAGTCACTTTCACTTTATAAAAATAAAGTCACTTTTTTTATAATATAAAGTGAACTTAGGAAAATACAAAAACTATGTCCCCACCAAGACATTACAAAAACGGTGAAGGACCTACTGAGTTACAATAAAAATTAACAAATACCTGTAGTGACCTTGTGCAAGCCTTGATTACATAAATAAAACAATCTCCACCATTGAATTTTCAAAATATAATGGTGAAATCTATATATAAAGTGTCACATAGAAATCAACACAGCCGCAAATGTTTTGGCTAAGACAGTAAACGAAAGCAAGTTCATTGGCAATTGAATAGTGCGCATATGTACATTGACCTCAAGCTTAGTCAAAAGAAGAAACGTCTGAGACTCTACAGGAAACTAATCATAGGTAGTTGGTCCGCTTCATAATTCCTTTGCTTGAACTTAAAGAAGTCTATAGAAGCATAAAAATAGATTCCCAAGTATAACACTCTTGACAAGCATTTTGTCTGTAATCACCTAAGGCATTAGTCCAAATGGTCAATACATTCTACAGAAAACTCCCTTGATTATTTTCACCTGTCCATAAACTTAGCTTTTATAGTATTCTTTTTAAACACATTTTAATTTCTTGGGAATGGCAGATACAGTTTAACTGTTCCTAGGATTACAGTTTTATGCAAATTGATAACATTCAGAGTTACGTTCCGATGTCTGGACTCTGCTTTCGCAAGGCCAGCTGGCACTTGCAAGTAAATTTGTCTGCAAGTCCTACTACGAAAGGAATACAAAATCATATGGATAACATGCTTAGTTGCCTAATTCTCCACTTATAGAGAAGCCCTCGATAAGTTGGAACTTACAATGATTCCATTGAAACTAAACTACTGAGCACTATGAGGAAAAATTCTTGTTGCAATTAAATTACTCAATCGAACCCACTCTTACATATTAATGAAAAAACAATCTTGTTGCAATTAAATTACTCAATCAAACCCACTCTTACATCACTGGGTAGCACATAGAAGCCCTGAAACTTGTCATGTCATTCAAGCTTCGCTCTTGATAGAGCAACTCTGTAAGAGGAATCAAAGCATGGGAGGTACAAATTCAATGGCCTTATAAATACAAGTGTATATGTTCAGCATTCAGATGATAGCAAAGCTTCCACTGGTAAAACAAAGATCCCCTTCAAGTTTATCAACGCGTAGCAGTTGGTATGCCATGGAAGATTGGCTTCATAGATAAACTAGTGCAACAACTTCATAAGAAGAAAATATTTGGAAGCCAATCATGTCAGCTAACTTGAGCATGATGCCAAATGGGCAGAACAATTACATAGAATAGTTTGTTCTCCAAACATTCTTATAGCAAGATGAAATAACTTTTCAAGCCATGTTAAAAATGTTGGTGCCTAGTAATAAAGGAATCATGCTTAAGCCCTGTCTTCTGAGTCATGGTGAGAATGTGGGTGACTAATAAGCATGGGAAGCATACAGTTATGAACCCAATGCTTGTCTTAGTCATGATGAGAACGTGGGTCGGTCGCTATCACCATTTTTGGTATATATCAAAGCATAGAAAGCATAGAATACTGAGCCCCTGATATCCCAATCCACTCTGACAACATGAATGCCTAACAAACATGGAAAAGCTTAAAGCTACATTTGAACCTTGAGCTTTGCCCACTCTCAAAGTCAAAATCAAATTTCATAATTACCTCCAAGTTACAATCAAGACTACAATCAAGACAGGCAGATAAAGTCTCGAGATAGAGTATTGGAATTTCTGTTTCTGTTAGAAATCTTTGTCTAGAAGGAGATATCTCTATAAGACATAAAAGAAACAAGAAAACGTTCCTGCATGCTGCTCTCTAAAGTATTAACACTGCAACAATGTTCCATGCAGATAACTAAAGCTAAAATACAAATATTCCATACAGAGAACATGCACAAGAAAGCTCTCCTGTATGCAGACTTATACTTCAAGCACTGACATTACACAATATTCTTCCATGCATATGTATAAATTTAAGCCTTATATATTTACAATAAAATAAAAAGAAATGGGCTCACCATGTAATAAAACCATCATTGTCTATGAAAACAAGGTCACCATTACCCACAAGATCTACTGCATCCTATAGATGTCATCAGAAGTTTCCAGAACAGGGAACTCTGTTGACAAAGGAATGAAAGAAACTTTATGGGCTAGTCTCAGAGTCGCCTTAAAGTTGGTTTTTAATAAAAAAAGATCCTTATGAAGGTGAGTTCACAAGGAACTCACATAAAGGTCATGCACAAATATTAAATATAATTTATTTCCAAAACGAAGACCAACACAAATGTTGTCAAAAACAAAAAGAATTGCTTATATAAATGAATACATGAATAAACTAAAAGACCTAGAAGCCATAACCATGTCACAGAAATATTAAATGCAGTATCACTACTGGAAAAAACTACAACATGTAGGCCTGCACTGGATGAGCGAGAGATGGGATTTTTTTTATCAGATTTATCAATAGTAGCAGCAGCAGCAGTTGATTTCCCCATTAGCAGGCCCTTCGAACCTTTGCCAGATTGATTCCCTCCCAGATTGATTTATGCCTTCTATGACCCACTGCAAAATTTAGAAGGAATAAAATTGTCGAATTGTAAGATTAGCCAAGAGTTAATCTGGTGCACATAGGATTACACATAATCTGGTGCATTGGATATTCCTTGAATCCACAATCATTCCTTCATTCATCATTTATAATTTTATATTGTGAAAACCTTTGTATCCATCTGGTTTCCCAATTGCACTAGAAGTATATAAACAAGTAAGAAGTCAAATGTTATTGCCAAGCATCCACTCCCTAACTGCTGCATTACATAAACACAACATGTCTGAAAGTAGAAGTCTCTCAAAGGCAAATAGAATAGAGAACTAGCAGAAACCCAATTTCCAAAAACAACAAGTGTTGTGAGCTATCAAGGTACCTACCATAGGACTATATGCTTTTAAAACATATGGCCCATTTCAATAGACTGACACTTCAATCCATAGCTGCGGGTGTTGTGATGCAATAAACAACTGGTGCTATGACTCAACAAATTCAAATTCCATCATGTGCAGTGGCACACATTCCATCATGCACAGAGGCACAGTTAAATGCTAATACAGTTAAAAAACAGAATCTTCCATTGAACCTATCCACACCCATACAGACCAGAAACAGATCTGATTTAAGAAATGACATTCTCCCAAATCCATTCCAGATCAGTAATTCCATAGTTCCAATGAGATTCCAGGGTGGGTGTAGGTGTATGCCTAGGGGTGAATCTGGTAATTCTGATACCTAGGAATCATTGTTGTCATTAGCATAGAAAGGAAATGCTTAGAAACTGTAAGAATGTCAAAATACCTCTTCTTGGAACTCCTCCATGACAGTTTTTCCAGCCGCTACTTCTTGTTCAGCAACCTCCCTCCACCTACCTATTTCTTCCTCTGTTGCATCCATCATGAGACCTTCAACCTTAAAACACATAAAACATTGCCAATAAAAACCTTATTTCTGGATTAATCATTCTATATATAAATTCTATAATAAAATTTGTATCCATGTTCAACCTGAAAGGAAACTGAAACTTTAGATCAGAAATGGAACATTCTGCACATAAATTTCAAGAAAAAAAGAAGTTTCAGAGTAAGATGGCATTAAAATATTTATTATCAGGAAAATTACATTTTCAGTTGCAGCCGTCTCCTTTCCTCAAGTTCTTGTATGTGTAGTGTTTTCTGAACCAGATCTTTGGTTTGAGTTTCAGAAAGTCTTCTTAGATGCTCTAGTTCTGCCGTGAATTTGGCACAACATACCAAAAAAAAGGAATGCATAGCAAGCCAACTGTATAATATCAAAACATTATGCTAATATGCAACAGTTTAAGTTTATAAAATAAAATTTGTAATGGAACAGAATAAATGCATTCTTTCACAGACATTAAATGGTTTGTTGCTCTAGTTCTGCACTTCACACACATCTTAGTTAGTTATAGCCTATAGGACCATACCTCAATGTTTCTAGTGTGCGTCGCAATTCTGCAATTTCAAGCCATGATGTTTTCATTATGTTCCCCAAGGCAGAGGACTATGAGAAGTAAACAAATACAAAATTCATTGAAGAATTTAAAGTTTAAACTGTGACAGTTTATACATTTAAGAAACATAGTTTATAAACAAACATCACAACACACTTGAAAGAATCCATACCATTCCAAAACCATCTTCTCCTCCTTTTCTTCCATTAATAGGTATAATGTCTAGAT
>LPNX010098104.1:61393-87682 GCA_001517045.1 Pseudotsuga menziesii | reverse complement strand
TTAACAATGCAGATACATTTGGGAAAGCCTTATTGTCCCAACAGAAAGAAAAGTCCAAGCCTCCCAAGAAATAGAATTTTCGCAATAATAAGCAAAACAATAAGGGTCCCAAACCCTCTCAGTCAGCTCCTCCTTTAAAAAATGACAAAGGATCCAAGCAAAAAGGAAAGAAGACTGAGCGTCATTGCAATTTTGTGGGAAAGATAATCATGATGAATCCAAATGTTTTAAGAAGATGGCAACCTTGGAAGCGGCAATGAAGAAGCACCACATCAGCCTAGATTCATCTTCAGAATCTACCTCTCATGGACATGCACTTTGTGCTTCTGGTTAATTTTATACTGCATCTTCTTCTTCTACTTCAATTGAGTGGCTCATTGATTCTAGAGCATCTTATCATATGGCTAAGGATAAAGCCATCTTTTCTACTATGCATGAATGTAACACCAAACAAATATTTGTTGGTGATGATAGATCTTTAAGTGTTGTAGGATCTCGAACAGTTCTAGTAGAAAATGGTTATTTCAGTGATGTACTATGTGTTCCAAAATTTTCCTGCAATTTGTTATCAGTCTATCAAATTACTCATTCAGGTGAAGGTAAAACTGTGACATTTACACCTCAGCAAGTTGTAATCAAGGATTTTAAAAATCCTCAAAATATCCTTGCTACTGGAACTGTTGATGATATTACCAGGTTGTACAAATTTAACAACTTTGGGTCATCACCTTTTTCAGTTTTTGTTGCTCATAGTGATAACTTGAGCAAACTTTGGCATGAGCGATTTGGTCACTTAAATTATCGCTCATTGCAACAACTATGTAAAGAAAAAATGGTGACTGGTCTTCTACTGGTATCTTGCAAGAATGGTGTTTGTTCCAGTTGTGTACTCAAAAAAAATCATCGGGACAGTTTTGACAAACGTGCATCTTAGCATGCCTCAGTTCCCTTGGAGCTTGTGCATAGTGACTTGTGTGGCCCTCTTCCATCTGCTTCCTTTTCTAGTTTCAAATATTTCTTAACCTTCATTGATGAATACTCTATATGCACTTGGGTTTACTTCCTAAAACTTAAGAGCGAAGTATTTAACATGTTCTTGGCCTTCAAGGCCCTTGTTGAAAAACAATCTGGTCATCAAATTATTAAGTTAATATCTGACAATAGAGGAGAATATGTTAACAACAAGTTCACTACTTTTTGCACTGAACAAGGAATCCAACAACAACACATTGTTCCATATACACCACAACAAAATGGTGTAGCTGAAAGGAAGAACCGCACTTTAAAAGAAATGGCTAATTGTATGATCCAATCTAAGGGACTAAGTCTTCAATATTGGGCTGAGGCCATAAATTGTGCAAATTACATAGTTAATCGCACACCCACTAAATTTTTATAGGGTATAACACCGGAAGAAGCATGGGGTAAAATTAAACCAGATGTAAGTCACTTTCGTGTGTTTGGTTGTGAAGCATGGGCCCACATTTCGGATGAAAAACGGAAAGCATTGCAACCTAAAAGTGAAAAGTGCATATTTGTTGAATATTATGAAGATGTAAAAGGTTATAGAATTATTCATCTCCATTCACATGATATAATCATTAGAAGAGATGTTAAATTTGATGAAAATCTCTTGGCTTGCGAGCCTAACTTGGAGGGTGTGCCATATTTGGCCTGGGAGCCTGATTCGGTGATTGTGCCTTCTTCTTCTTCTTATTCCATATTCCTTGATAGGTTTCCAACTCTAGTTTTTGATGATGATAGTGAGGATGAAAATCCACCTCTGCCTGCTCATGTTCATCCAATTTCACCAGCACCAATACTTCCTCGATGGGTCCGTTCAACATGTGAAGCAGCTGGTGATCTTGTTGGTGATCCTAGAGATCAACGTCGAACACGTTCTTAGTTTCAGCGATCCTTTTCTCTTTTGGCTCAAGTTTCTGAGAATCATGATCCAGAAACTTTTGTAGAAGCTTCAGGAAATCCAGATCGGGATGCAGCTATGGATGAAGAATATTGTTCCTTAATGGCGAATGATACTTGGGATCTTGTTCGTCTTCCAAAAGGAAGAAAACTTGTCAGATGTAAATGGGTCTATAGAACTAAGTATGCATCAGATGGAAGTGTTGAAATACTTAAGGCAAGGTTAGTTTCCAAAGTTTTTCCCAAGTTGAATGGATTGACTACAATGAAACCTTTGCCCCTGTACCAAAAATGAATTGCATCCGCCTTGTTCTTTCCCTTGCAGCCTCACATAACTGGGAAATCCATCAAATGGATGTCAATTCTGCTTTCTTACATGGTGATTTACATGAGGAAATTTACATGGAACAACCTCCTGGATATGTTCAGAATAACTCTAGCCTTGTTTGTCTCCTTAAGAAATCCTTATATGGCCTTACGCAAGCCCCTAGATCTTGGTATGCAAAAATGGATAGCTTTCTTCTTAACATTGGTTTTTATAGATGCCATTCTTACCCCAATGTCTATACCAAGAAAGTAGGAAACCATCTTATCATACTTGTTCTTTATGTTGATGATCGTATCCTTACTGGTAGTGACCCTAACCTTGTAACCCATGTGAAATCCAGTCTTAAGCAAAATTTTGAAATGTCAGACTTAGGACATTTGCATTATTTTCTTGGTCTCCAAGTCTTACAAGCCAAAGAAGGAATATTTATTTCCCAATCTAAGTATGCTTGTGACCTTCTTCATCGCTTCCACATGGAAGATTGTAAACCAACCCCTTCTCCCTTCCAGTCTGGAGTCAAACTTTCTGCCACTTGTACTTCCCCTGAAGTAGATGCCACCTTGTATCGTCAGCTTGTTGGAAGTCTTTTATACTTGACTCATTCTTGTCCTGACCTTTCCTTTTCCGTTGGTCGTGTTGCCTGTTATATGCAAACTCCTCATGAAAGTCACTGGAAAGCAGCAAAAAGAATACTTCGATATATTCGAGGTACAATTCA
Organism: Pseudotsuga menziesii; assembly: GCA_001517045.1. Classification (NCBI taxonomy): domain Eukaryota; kingdom Viridiplantae; phylum Streptophyta; class Pinopsida; order Pinales; family Pinaceae; genus Pseudotsuga; species Pseudotsuga menziesii. The sequence continues at coordinate 84,713 of LPNX010098104.1, read as the reverse complement.
GTTTGGGATTCATTATAGTACAGGGTGGAAAACTTTATTGGTTGGTTTCACTGATTCAGATTGGGCCGGCGATCTTGATGATCAAAAGTCTACTGCAGGTTATGTTTTCAGTCTGGGATCTCGACCTATCACTTGGGCTTGTAAGAAACAACAAGCTCTTGCTCTTTCTTCAGTGGAAGCAGAATATCAAGTTGTATTTAATTCCAGTTAGGAAGCTTTATGGCTTCAACAGATCCTTTCAGAGTTTGGATTCGAGCAGCAGCATCCTACTCCACTTTGGTGCGACAATCAAAGTGCCATCAAGCCTGCCAAAGATCTAGTTCTACATCAGCACAGGAAACACATTGAGCTACACATTCACTTCATCAGAAATCTTGTTCATGATCGTGTTATTGAAGTGCTCTATTGTCCTACAGATGATCAAGTTGCAGACATCTTCACCAAGTCTCTTACAGAATCGAAGTTTTCTAAACTTCGATCTATGTTAGGAGTTCAGGAATGTGTCCTTAAGGGGGGATAGGCTCTAATGCCTCCTTCCTTCTCCTAATAGTGTCACTTTTGTAAATCCTTCAATCCTATCCCAAGTTGTTCTTAAGGGGGGAGGTTAGGATATTTAGACACTTAGGAGTTAGTTAAGATATACTTGTTTAATATATCCGTTAGGTAAAAGTGTGTTTCTTTAGTATGCATTAGTATGCATTTGTAAATATTCTAATACAACAGTCACGATATGTTCTAGACATAGAGTGATTCAATGGTTCAACTTCTCTTAGATCATACCTACCATTGATCAATGGCTTAACACCTGATTGGTCTATGATCTCTATTTAAAGAGCATAGAGGGTCCTTGGCTAGTTGATCGATTATGAGAATCTCATGTAACTTTCTTTCTTTTGCATAATAAATTGCTCCAAGTAGCTATTTGGCTGGGGCCATGGAATGTTTCCCTCTCAAGGGTTTTAACCACATGACAAACATTGGTGTATTGATCTGTGATCTGTTTGTGTGAAGCGGTTGTTCTTGGTGTTCGGTCCTTTGGGAGTACCGTGTGTACCCTAACATAATTTAGTGTGGTGTGAACAGTCCATTGCATAGAATAATTTCTTTATGCAAAGTGTGCTAATTGAATATAGTTGTTACAGTCACACTCAAATCCTCCCCATTGTTATTACTTATCTTTCTTACCATTTGTTAAGTTATAGGGATTTCTAATTTCATGAATTCAATAATTTAGGGACTCATTTGGATTCCTTTAATTTCATTCTTTAGCACTTCACTTCCTGCAAACTTAATTCTAGTCAATTTATTCTTAATGAGTTTTTATAAGATTGATGTTATAGAAATAGGAATCCTTTGAATTCTATATTGATAGTTGAATATGGTTTTATAGAGAGTTTAGTTGGATGGGAACTTATTAGGATTGAATGATTTTCGTTTCATTAATCGAGTACTAAAGTATTTATGGGTAGAGTTTGCTTGATTACCTTTGACATAAACATACTTCCCTTGGTTGACAATTGATATTGAGCACTCTCCTATTTACTAAAGTCGATAGATATATAGATTGAACAACAACAAAGTGAATTTGTTTATAGTGTGTTCCTTTCTCTCTATATACATGTTGAAAAGTAATGACCTACAACTAATTTCAAGAGCCATTATTTCTTCATATAAAGACCTACTGAATTTTTCTTCACCATCCATTCAATAATAAGAATGAATCTCCAAATGTATGTATTTTTTAAATGACTAAGTGTTGTGCCACTTTAAGGAAAAGTTGAAGTGCCAATAATTAATCTCTATTGTTGGAGCTTACACCTAAAATTTCTTTGAACATGTTGTAAAGATAATTATTGAGGTAAATAATGCCCCCAACCCTTCCTAATTCTGGATGAACTTGTGGTGCACCGTAAATGATTACTCTTTCCCCTCAAAATACCCTCATGCCCTATATTTATCATAAGTTTCCATATTTATAACTTTGTGCTTTATAACCTCACCTTTAAAAAAACAAGTAAATAACAAAGAAGTCATATCTATTAATAAGGAAAATAGTGAATTATTACAACACAAGCATAATTTTCCATTGCACCTTTATATCCGAAATAAATAATAAAAAAATAATAGAAAACATGTAAAACAAATTAAGATTACATTCTCTCATATCAATAGTGTCATGGAAAAACAATATTCTATATTCATTAATTAAGAAAGTATCTCAAAGCAACTCTCCATAACTATAACTAGAAGAATTTTTTTGTCTATAATCTCTTGATCAATCCTCTTGTAATATGAAGTCCATGATAAAAATTCATGGGATTGATACCATTTGTGTCATGATCCAAGGAGAAGCCCTTCCTTATGGAGAGGATATCATTTTGTGTTAATTTCTCTCTCTATATGTATAAAAGTAATGGCTTATATGTAATGACCTATAACTAACTTCAAGAGCCATTATTTCTTCATATAAAGGTCTGCCGAGTTTTTCTTAAGCATCCATTCAATAATAAGATTGAATCTCCAAATGTATGTATCTTTTAAATGACTAAATTCTATGTGAGTTTAAGGACAAGTTGAAGTGCCAATAATTCATATCTATTGTTGGAGCATACACCTAAAATTTCTTTGAACATGTTGTAAAGATATTCCTTGAGGTAAATAATGCTCCCTACCCCTCTTAACTACTCCATTGCAATGTAAATTATTATTCTTTCCCCTCCTAATTGCGTATGGACTTGTGTTACACTATCAAAATACCCCATGCCCTATATTTATGAGAAAATTAAGTATTTATATGTTTGTGTTTTATAACCTCATCTTTTAAGAAAAATAGTAAATAACAAAGATGTCATATATTTTAATAAGGAAAAACAGTGAACTATTACAACAAAAAGCATAATTTCCCACTGTACCTTAAAAAAATTAAGATCACCTTCTTCCATACCAAGAGTGTTTGAGAAAAACAATATTCTATATTCATTAAATACGAAGGTATCTCAAAGAAAACCTCCATAACTATTAAAAAAAAGAAAAGATTTGTCTATAATGTGTTTATCAATCCTCATGTAATATGAACTCTATGATAAAAATTCATGGTATTCATACCATTTGTGCCATGATCGAAGGAGAAGCCCTTCCTTAAAGAGAGAATATTATTTTGTGGTCCTTTATCAAAATATATATGTTGAAAAGTAAGGAGTTATAAGTAACTTAAAGAGCCATTAGTTCCTCATATAAAGGCCTACTAATTTTTTTCTTGAGAATCCATTCAATAATAAGTAATGAATCTCCAAATATATGTCCTTTTTAAATTCCTAGATCCCATGCCAATTTAAGGACAATTTGAACTTCCAATAATTCAACTCCTTGGTTGGAGCATACACCTAAATATTCTTTTAACTTGCTACAAAATAAAATAGTCCTTTAGGTAAACAATGCCCCCTACCCCTCCTAATTGTGGATGTAGATTGTTTTACAACCTCACTATGTTTTATTAAAAGTAAATAACAAAGAAGTATTATCTCTTGATAGTATTATCTCTTGATAAGGAAAGACATCAAAATAATAATTTCCCATTGTACATTTTTGTCCAAAATTGCATTTTTCCAAACCAAGATTGTTGTGGAAAAAAATATTCCATATTCATTAAATACTAAAGTATCTCAAATAAACCCTACAAAACTATAAAAAAATGAAAATAGATTACCATAATATGTTTATCAATACTCATGTAATATAAAGTTTATGATAAAAATCCATGACATTGATAGCATCTATGTCATGATGCAAGGAGAAACCTTTTCTTACACACAGAATATGCTTTTGTGTTCACTTCAATCAATATACATGTTTAAAAGTGTGTTCACTTCACTCTATATACATGTTGAAAGAAATTACCTAAGTAATTGCAAGAGACATTAACTCACCATATAAATTCCTATTAATTTTTTATTCAACATCCATTTAATAATAAGTAATGAATCTCCCCATATATGTATTTTTTAAATGCCTAGATCCCATTCCAATTAATTGACAAGCTGAAGTGTCAATAATTCAGATATGTCTTTTGAGCATACACCTAAATTTGCTTTGAAATTGTTGTAAAGAGAGTCCTTGAAGTCAATGATGCCTCTATGACCTAGGTTTATCAAAAACTTGAGAATTTATAACTCAATGTTTAACTCAATGTTTTATAACCTCACATTTTTTTTATTAAACAATTTAGTGCATTCTATAATGACAAAGCAATATAAATATCAAGGAATCCATATATTTTAATAGTTACATCAAAAGCATAATTTCTCATTATTGCTTTGTGTCCAAATTAAATAAAAATTTCTCAAATTACAATCTTGGAGGCCAACAATGTTGTGGAAAAACAATCTTCCATATTTAATAAATAGGAAAGTATCTTAAAGAAAACCTTCAGTAACTATAAGGAAAAAAATCTAGTTTTCTATAAGATGTTTTTCAATCCTCATTCATGAAATATAAAGTATTGGATACAAAATTATGAGTATTTCTTTGATTGATACCATATGTTCCACCATGAGCCTTTCCCAGGAGAGACTATGATTTTGTGTTTTTTTTTCGAAAAAGTAAGGACCTAAAATTACATCCATTAGTTCCACATCCTGTAAACTTCTTAGAACAATATTGTTTACTTTTCTTAGGCATCTATTCAATTACAATTCAACAACAAGAAATGAATCTCCAAAGTTTTATACTTTTTAAATGTCTAGATTTGATGTCAATTTGAGGACAAATTCAAGTGCCAATAATTGAGCTTTGTCATCGAAGCATACACCTAAATCTACTTTGAACTTTTTGAGCATACATCTAAACCTACTTTGAACTTGTGGAAAATAGAATCATTAGGTAAACTATGCCCCCTACTCTTAATTGTAAATTCTCTTGTGGTGCACCAACAAAATACGCCCATGCCCCACATTTACCAACAACCTAAGGAATTATAAAAATGTTTTTTATAACCTCACCTTCTTGATCAAAATATTTTAAGATCGAAAAACTCTTTATTGCACAAACCTTGGATGATACTAATGTATCTTCAAATAAATTGCTATTCAACATCAACCAAATTCTGCATGAAATAAGAGATAAAGAGATTTATATAATTTGTTGAGGGAATTGCAAATATAGGAGATTAAATTTGTTTCTACAGTTTCTCTAGCCCAATCAAATATAACCCAAACAAAGCGACCAAACTCTTTTCATACATGTATAGAAACATAACATTAAACAAATAAAGCACTCAAAGATTCACTTTATGTATTCACTTTATAAGATCCCATGCATGTATGGATTTATTGATAGCATACCACATAAAAGATAAAAAAAATTCAAGGGTATTTAAACTTCTAAAAGCCTTTATACAAACATTTTAGAAAGAAAGACCCATCTTCTTTCTTAAATCTTTGCAACCTAACTTTAGAATATGTTTTCCTCCTACTAGATTATTTGACCAAATAAGTTCATTATCAATGTTCATGATTCTTAAATGAATTTTTTTTAATATGAATGTAAACTTTTCCCAAACTAAGTGATCATTTTATTCAAAACCCATGAAATCCAGAGTGAACCCTCTTTGAACCATAAAAGTACTCCTAGGAAAATCATTTTCACTATCCAAATTAGAAAATCCTTGTATTCACCATATGAATGGGTAAAATATGTTGGCCTTCACATTCCACCGAAGTATCCATCCTCAATCTAAAATACACAGTAGAACCCACCTTCCACACTAATCAATCCCAATAAGGGGAAATAAGTAAATGACAACTTTCCAAGCCATAAATACATTTTTACGAACTTTATTGCATAGCCTAAATCATTATAAAACAGAGAGGGTATTGATCTGTCTTTCTCTTACAACCAGGGCCCATAGTCACTAATATTTTAGAATTCCTCATATAGTGTTTGCATCAAGAGCTTTAGAAAATGAATGGGCATTTTTAATCCCCCATCACCATAAATTTTTAGGAAGACCAAGGAAAAAAATGTTTTTGGCTACCATTTTCACCTTTTAATATTCCCTTAGATAGGAAAAACAAGAAACTCGATAAACTAAGGTGGATTTGAAAATAACATTTAAGAGAATGAGCCTACCAGCACTTGAGAGCCATTTGTTGCACCAAAATGAAATAATTTTCTCTACTTTGGCTATGATTCAAAACTAATAGTGTTTGCAATAGTCATCTGGTTTTATAAATAATCCTAAATACTTGATCCTAATTTTCAAAAAACACTTCAGAGAAAAGAAAAAGAACCATAATCCACATCTTTAGATCGTTATCAATGGCCATTAAAAAAAATGATGACATTTTCATATTAATAACCATAGCCATAACTGTAATTTTATTACATAAAAGCTTGCATCTTCCATGCTTCCATGATAGAAAATAAATATATCATCCAAAATCCATTGAAAAACTTTTGAAAGACGTGGACAATTATGCCCATTTTCATATCTTTAAAATGTATTCAAAAATTTTCCACCTGTATAGCTCAACTTAAACCTTCACCCACCAAAAGAAATATAAAACCAACAAAGATACCCAGAAATCGCAGGATACTCCTAAGTCGCAATCCAGTACTTAAATGTTCAGGAGGGCCAACCTAAGGCAAGTGCAGACTGTTGCATTTCTACAAGTACCACAAGTACATGAAGAACCTGCATTGAAAACAGGCAAACAACCCGTTAATAACATACTGTTGATTCATGGACTCATAACATTGTAACCATTAATCAGATATTAAAATATAAGTTTAAAGAAGCTATGCAATAAATCAAATCATACCAGGATGAGCATGATCAGAAGCTGGCGTTACTGGTTTGCGGCCTGTTGCCAAAACTAAGCGGACTAAACTTGAGTTTAGGGCTCAGTCGGTATTAAAATTTAATTTTCACTTTTCACGCTGACCTCTTTTTCTTTTTCACTTGTCGAGTGAAACTTGTCTATCTCCCGACTAGATAAGTTTATAAATTTTAGTCGGTCTTTCCATTTGACTAAATTTACTTCGACTTACTTGTCGATTCTACCGACCAGTTTTTACCTCAACTACTTGTCACTTCTAATTCGGCTAACTTCTTTTACTTTTCAAGTTGGTTGACCTCTTCGACCACTCAAGTCAGATGACCTCTTCGACCACTCGAGTCGGCTGACCTCCTCTTCAACCACTCAAGTTGGTTGACCTCAGTTGGCTAACTCAACTGACCTCTCAAGTCAGCTCACACAACCGACTTTGTCAGTTCACTTTGGTCGAAATCTACAGAGTATTTTTCTTAGTCTAAGAGACTTAAGATAGGTGATAAGATTCGACGAAAATATCTTAGGTTCGAGCATCTGGAAATTGGCTCAGGAAACTGATGCCTCATTCAAAGACACAGTTTCTGGAAGGTAAGAGATGGAAGTTCGACATTATTTGCTAGTGACGCCTGGAATCTGTAGCCACGTATAGAAATCCAATATGATGTTCCAATGCTTATCCACCATCTTCATAATGGACAAATGAAAAAGGTGGGTGAATTTTGGGATTCTAGTGTTAGAATAATCAACCCATAGTTAGCTACCTTAGACATTAATTAATCCATGTTTGTCTTATTTGCCTAGTTTTCATATTCCACCTTATGCAAGTTGTCATCTACACATCCATAGTGGTCAAACTTGCTAATTTTGAGTCATGGAGCACTTGGGAAACCTCTTGGAATCAAATCTGCTTTATTCTTGGCCTCCCTAGCACATGCCTGCTTTTTCTTCTTTATTTCCTGTTTTTTCAGTGCTTTAAGGCAATTGGGAAAGTTTGACTAAGTGAGGTTAACTTGTTTTTTTTCCTACACATCCTCCACTCTTTTCTCCTATGAAAATCATGTATGAGTTGTCCTTCCATCCACTATTAGCTTTCCTAATTGATTTTTCCAATTAGTGAGCTCCTACATAGTTTTGGAAACTGCTTTATGCACCTATGGGGGATTTGCTTAGATTTAGTAAGCCTACTTTTGAATAGATTCGAATGCAATATTCATGCATTCGAATACCTCATGTAATTATTTATTGTGGCAGCCTATGACTTCACAGGGTTGGCTATTGTACACTTATTCAATATAGTTTAGTGTTCAACTCCATATTCAGTCTTTTTTGTGAGTAATTTTACATGTGCAATTGGTAATTGATGTGAGTGTAATTGTTCTAACACTGGGTTCAATTTCCACATGGTATCAAATCCTTTGTAGATCGATTTCTCTCCTTCCAATTTGTTTTGCAGGTTCGACATCATTGACTAGGAGCATTCTGCTGACTGACGGGACAATTTCTGAGCTATGTATCAATCTCACAAGATCATCTTGAATCCATTTAATTTATTTGAATGGAAAGTAGAGATGGAGATAATGTTGAGAGAAAAATTCCTCTATAGAGTGACTATGGAAACAAAAGTAGAGCCCAATGCAGCTGCAGATAATATAAAATGGCACAACAGGAGGGATGAGGCCTATGGTCTCTTGTGTCTGAGTATATCCAGAGACCTCTTTTTCCATCTTGATGGATTGACATCACCGAATGAAGCATGGAATAATATTTTTGATCTTTTTGGAAAGACAGATGAGATGAGGGGACATCAAATTGAAAATGAATTGATATCCCTGAGTCTCAATAGCTTTGAATCTCTGCAACTCTATTTTTCCAAGTTCAAAGCACTTGTTTTGCAGCTAAAATAATGTGGGATTGAAAAGAATGATGATCAACTGGTCTTGGCCATACTCTTGAATCTTGGCCCTAACTATTCAGTGTTTTTTTTAACCTTCTATGCCACAAAGTTGAAATCTCAAGCCTGGAAGATGCCTAGCCTTGCAGATTTCATGGAATCTCTCACACAAGAACAAGATAAATTGGTGATGGTGGGCACCATCAAACCATCCAAATACCAAGCTCTGGTTGCTGGAGATTTGAGGGTGGATTCAAGAAGCTAAAATAAAGCTAAAAAGACACCTGAGCAAAAGAGAGACAAGAACAAGTCTCCAGAGGAGCCTCAAGGTTCCAAGAAGATATACCAGAAGAAGAAGAACAAAGGAGAAATGAGCAAGTGTGCATACTGCAGTAAGGGCACTCATTCTAAGATGTCCTGCATGAAGAAGCAAATAGACATTCTGACCCAACTCCTAGAGAAGAATGGCATCTCCCTTCCAGACAACTCAAAGAAGAGGGAAGGAGGATTAAGTTCAGAAGACAGAGAGAGAGTTCATGCATTGGTTGCTGGCACATCAAGCTCACCTAGTTTCATCATTGATTCTAGAGCTTCAAGACATATGGTTTCGACCAAGGAGGCATTCACCTCACTTGACATGTCAAAAGGTCCATCGATATTACTGGGAGATGACTCTCTCACTGAAATTTTGGGCAAAGGGAGGATTGATCTTGACCATGGTAAGTTCAGCAATGTGTTGTATGTTCCAGGTCTTGCCTCTAACCTATTATCAGTGTATCAAATGACCCACACAGGGTCACCAAATAAGGTCATATTCTCCCCTGATGAATTTGAGATCACAGAGATCTCAAGTGGTAAAGTCACTGCAAAAGGAGTTGCAAATCATACTTCAAAGGTATACATGTTCTCACACTTCCTACCCTACTCAAACCCCTCTGCTCTTCTGATTCATGCTAATGAGGCAAGCAAGCTTTGGCATGAAAGATTTGGCCAACTAAATTAAAAGTATCTTTCTGATCTTAGTGAAAAAGAAATGGTCCTAGGGTTACCCAAGATAAAAAATTTCAAAGGAGTCTGTCAAGATTGCATCCTAGGAAAACACCCAGAGCATAAATTTGAGAGAGCTAGTCATGAGAGAGCCTCTGCACCTCTTCAGTTGATCCACAGTGATGTTGCTGGCCCATTCCCTCATATTTCCATGAGTCAGGCCAAATATGCATTGACTTTCATTGATGACTTTTCCAGGTATTGCTGGGTTTACTTCTTGAAACACAAGTCTGAAGTTTTTAGCCTCTTCAAAGTCTTTAAGGCTTTGGTTGAAAACTAGTCTCGGAGGAAACTCAAGGTCCTCCGATCTAACAATGGTGGTGAGTATGTCAAGTCTGATTTTATTCAATATTGTGCAGATGCAGGTATTTAGATGCAACATTCTATTCCTTACACACCACAGCAGAATGGTGTTGCTGAGAGGAAGAACAGATCATTGAAAGAGATGGCAAATTACATGATGGAGGCTAAGACTTTGCCACCAAAGTACTGGGCCAAAGCTATAAACTGTGCATCCTATGTCTAGAATAGGGTGCCTCATAAACAGCTTGATGGTATGACTCATTTCGAAGCATGGAGTGGGAACAATCCAGATGTGACCCATTTCAGTATTTTTGGCTCAAGGGCTTGGGCTAGAATTCCAACAGAAAAGAGAAAGGGTTTGCAGCCCGAAATCCAAGAGTGTCTATTTGTTGGGTACTTTGAAGATTCAAAAGGGTACAAGATGATAAATTTGAGCACAAACAAAGCCTTCATTGAAAGGTGTGTTCAGTTTCAAGAAGAGCCCCTAGCAGCAGTGGAAGTTGGAGAATCCTATTCACAACCAAAACCTCTAAATGTAAGTGAAGAGATAGTTGAACATGCTGATTCTGATATGTCTGATAGTGATGATTTTATTGCAGATCCTAATAGACATACAAGGCCAAAATGGGATTCCAAGACCATTCATGCAGCTGGAAATCCTAATGACCCTAGGAGGACTAGATCTCAATTTGGGAGTGCTCTATGCATGAAAGATCCTATTTTTGCTGAGAAATGATATCTGATGGTTGAATCAGATCCTCAGACATATGAAGATGCAGTAGGAGATCCAAGATGGCGAGAATCCATGAAGGAAGAGTTCAGCTCACTCTAGAAGAGAAACACTTGGGAGCTGGTTGATCTTCCCCCAGGGAGGAAGCTAATACAGTGTAAGTGGGTGTACAAGACCAAATTTGATGCTGATGGTTCACCTATGAAGCACAAGGCTGGATTGGTAGCCAAGGGCTACTCACAGGTTCATCACATAGACTACAATGATACCTTTGCACCAGTGGAAAATATGGACTCCATCAGGCTAGCCTTAGCCATTGCAGCTTCAAAGCAATGGGAAGTACATCACATGGATGTGAAGTGTGCTTTCCTGAATGGAGATCTCACTGGAGAGATATACATGCAGAAGCCTCAAGGATTTTCTACTAACCCATCTCTTGTGTGTAGGCTAAAGAAGTCATTGTATGGGCTTAAGCAAGCCCCCAGGGTTTGGTATGCCAAGATTGATAGCTTTCCACTATCACTGAATTTTGTTTGATGCAAATCAGATCCAAATGTATATTTGAATTTGATAAATGGTTCATTAATGGTCATTGTTTTATATGTTGATGACCTCCTCATTACAGGAAGCTCAAAGGATGAAATTGCTTCCTTGAAGGGTGCAATGAACCAAGCCTTCTCCATGACAGATTTGGGGCTATTGAGACAATTCTTGGGGCTTGAGATTGCTCAAACCAAAGCTGGAATCAAGGTGCACCAGTCCAAGTATGCCTTGGATTTGCTGAACAAATTTAGAATGAAGGATTGTAAGCCAAGGAAGACTCCTTTCCTTCCAGGAGTGAAGCTTGAAGAAGCTGATTCTTCACCTATGGTAAACAATACATTGTATAGGCAATTGATTGGATGTTTGTTGTATCTTACACATACTAGACCTGATCTTTCTTATGCAGTAAGTGTGGATTCTATATACATGGATCAGCCTCATGAGATCCATTGGAAAGTAGCCAAAAGGATCCTTAACTTTGTTCAGGGAACAAGGACACATGGGATCTTCTATAAAGCTAAATCTAATCTTGATTTGAATGGGTTTACTGACAGTGACTGGGTAGCTTACAGCACAGATAGAAAGTCAACATCAGGATATGTGTTCATGCTTGCAGAAGGGCCAATCAGCTGGTCAAGCAAAAAACAAAGTGCCATTGCACTCTCATCTACATAAGCAGAGTACAGAGGAGTTATAAATGCAGCAACTCAATGTTTATGGTTGCAGGGGTTACTTGGAGAGTGTGGCTTCGAATGAGAATACTCAACTACTATCTACTATGATAATCAGAGTACCATTCAAATATTCAATGATCTAGTTCAGAATCAGAGAACCAAACACATTGCGATCCATATGCACTACATCAGACAACTTGTGCATGATGGCACCATTCACCTACTCTTATGTTCATCTTTAGAACAAGTAGCTAATATCTTCACCAAAGCATTTTGTGAGAAGACATTCAGCAATCTCAAATCACTACTGGGGATTTCTGATCATGTTGTGAAGCATGAGTGATGACAAGATTTCCAAATTTTGTTTTACAGTCCATGTTTAAGGGAGGATTTTCCCACTGGGTTTTTGCCTCTTTCCTTAGTTAAATGGACATGCAGTATGTAAAGGGTGACTAATCCTTGTTGCTATGCCCTATAATTTTCTGATATATTACTCATAAGTCAGGCTTAAGGGGGGGTTTTAGAATAATCAACCCATAGTTAGCTACCTTAGATTTTAATTAATCCATTTTTGTCTTATTTGCCTAGTTTCCATATTCCACCTTATGCAAGTTGTCATCTACACATCCATAGTGGTAAAAATTGCTAATTTTGAGTCATGGAGCGCTTGGGAAACCTCCTGGAATCAAATCTTGTTTATTCCTAGCCTCCCTAGAGCATGTCTGCTTTTTCTGTTTTATTGCCTGCTTTTTCAGTGCTTTAAGGCAATTGGGAAAGTTTGACTAAGTGAGGTTAACTTGTTTTTTGTCCTCCACATCCTCCACTCTTTTCTCCTATGAAAAGCATGTATGATTTGTACTTCCATCCACCATTAGCTTTCCTAATTGATTTTTCCAATTCGTGAGCTCCTAGACAGTTTTGGAAACTGCTTTATGCACCTATGGGGGATTTGCTCAGATTTAGTAAGACTGCTTTTGACTAGATTCGAATGGCATATTCATGCATTCGAATCCCTGATTTAATTATTTATTGTGGTAGCCTATAAATTCACATGGTTGGCTATTGTACACTTATTCAATACAATTTAGTGTTCAGCTCCATATTCAGTCTCTTTTGCGAGTAATTTTGCATGTGCAATTGGTAAATGATGTGAGTGTAATTGTTCTAACACTGGGTTCAATTTCCACATCTAGGTCCTATGACAAAATATTTAGGACATGGAAAGATAAATATTGGTAGCAATCCGTGGAACCAATAGAGGACATTAAGGATTTCTACATGGAACTTTGCTTTAGGAATATCCTTGGCACGATGGATTGGATAATATTTGATGGGGATATTCCAACTTAGGAAGCTTCAATATTAAAGAGGCCATGGAGCTGCTGACTAAAAATCATAGGTTGGAAAAGGAGGCTAAATGGAGTAAAATATGGGGTGGGAGTTGGTGGCCCAAAGTAGAAGTTTTCATTTGGGTCATTCTCAAAGGAGCATTCTCACTTGGGATAATATACATTTTTGGGGGATTTTGGGTCCATCAAGATGCTACTTTTGTGAAAGAAACAATGAAACCATAAACCACCTTCTGGATTTGTGTCCAATTGCAGGTGCTATCTGGGAAAGAGGTGTTGGTTATTTTAAGAAATAACACGACAAAGGCCTGACTTAACTATTGTTGAATGGCCAAAGAACATATTTAAAAATAAAATTGTGAGGAGGGTATCAGAGCTATTTCGTGGCTTCATGGTCTGAAAAATTTGGAAAACACAAAACTTAAGAATTTTTGAAAATAAACAGAGGTTGGTTGAGGAAATCTAGGCGATTATATAAACTCAATTAAAAGAAACAATAAATTTAACTCCATGGACCCAGGAGGATTTTGCAGGAAAAGTGATTGAAAAATAAATTCTACATGCATGGGAAATCTTGAAGGTACGTGTGAAAAATACGCGCCCTAGAAAAATGATTAAGACTCCTCGGAGCTTGGATTTTTGGCAATGTTCTCTGGTGAGCGCCTTCAAAATTAACTTTAAGGGAGCTGGAAAAAGGAAGCTAGGACCTGTTGGTTTTAGAGGAGCAATTAGGGACTCACACGACAAAATTCTCAGCATATTTTGGGGCAACATGGGCACTAGTACCAACAATTTAGTGGAGTTAGAAGGTCTCATCCATGGGGTATATTGGGCCTTACAACACCAGTGGAATCCATTGATTGTGGAAGGGGACTCTCTCACAACTATTAACATAGAGAGAAGAGTACTGAATGGTGTCACAATTGTCCAGGTCTCCAAAAATTGGGGATGGGAGGGTAGGCTTACAAAGCTAAGAAGATGGTTAGTGGGAAATCCATCGCTCCATTTATCGCACATTAAAAGGACTAGTAATAGCGTGGCAGATGATTTGGAAAATGAAGGGGTTGGCAAGTTTATTTCCTTCCATGTAGAATATATCAATGGCATAATGTATGGCATGATATGGAGAGGATACAAAGAGTTGGTGGAGAATGACGTAGGTAGGACAGTTGCTGACCATCCACAATAATTGTCTGCTCTTTCACTCCCATTGTAGGATAGTTGTAATCAATGCTCCACCTCATATCCGACATCTGACACACCCCTCGACATGCAAATCCCCCATGTCATGCCAAGGACACCTCTAAATAGACACATGATCTGGTATGATGGCAATCGTCTCCACATTCCCGTGTCAGGCGAGATTGAAGGCGATGAGACATCCATACCACTTGGAATTAACTCCATGTAGGTAGATGTTACGGTGAGGACAAGTGGAAAGTGGATGTGTAATACATAATTTGAAGGTGGCACGCTTGTCCAATCCGGAGGGGATGATCTGGCGATAGCCCATCATTTATAAGAATTTCACTGGGAGTGCTCACTGAGTATGGAGACATTTTTGGGATTCATCCCTTTGGGCATATCGGTGGGGTAATTTTGAGATTCTTCTCTTGGAATATCAAAATCCATAAACATCATATGAGTCAACCATCAATGGGGGACAAGGATGCTGATATTTTTCATTTGACGATGGATATGGAAAAGGTTATTGAGCTTTGGACCTATAAGGTTGATGCTATGTAGGGTGCAAAATAGAAACATTAGTCTAAGGGGCTGAGGGCTGGTTACATAACCTGGCTGAGGGGAATGACTATATATTTATCCTCGGATGGTGAATGGATCATCCTATTCATGCTCAATTTTGATTTCCTTCATTTGTAATCCCTCCAAAATTATTTGCTCTGTGAGACTATGGCTCAGCAATGTCATGTGAAACGATGTCAGGGGGAGCGTACAAGAATTTATGGGGGTAATATACCACATGCCAGCTCATCTGGTAGTTCCCCTCTTGTGTTTGATAACCTAGTTCCTATGATGTTTAATTGGGGGGCGCAATACATGGCAGAGACCCCAGCTATGGTGGAATACCAGATAGAAGCCAAAGAAATCGAGTTTCTCTAGGAATATGAGACTCATCAAGGGATTTCCCTAGCGGCCAACATTCTGGGTGGTTTGAATCCTTCTTTCTCATGATATGCAGGAGAAGGCACAAATGGTGCACATCATTCGAGAAGCCTTAAGTTTGATTAGGAAAGGGAATTAGGAAAGTCTTGTGGGTTTCAGACTGTTGGACCTGACTGCAAGAGATTTTCTAGAGCGCCCGAGGGAGCAGGATGGGGATGCACAGCCTCCTTCCTCCATTGATCCTCCTCCTCAGTAAGGAATTTGGGAGGTTTGGATATTTTTGGGCTCTCTCTGAGTGTTTGAATTTATATATTTCTATTGCTTTCGATCAACTGTCTAAAGTTTTGTCTTTTTATGCATATGTCTGATACTATTTTTCCTAACTAAGTCTATAATTTTTTTGGTCGGGATGGGGTAATTAAGGGTGGTACTATAACTTAGAGTCTGTCTCTATGCAGAAACTCGACTGAGAGCCACCAGGTCAAAGGTAAAAGGAAAGTTTATGTATGCAAAATTGAAAATATGGGGTTGGGTTGTGATGCCCTCTTACATAGAAAGATCAGGTGATCGAGGAGTGGGGGAAATGACCCACTGAACCCTATAGGGAAATTCCCAGTAAAGCGTGGTTCTTTTTGCTGGCTGGGTATGAATGTAATTTCCTTTTTGTACCATAAGTAGTATAATGTGTTTCTGCTTATTAACAAAAAAAAAGACAGGGTTCAATAAAATAATGATAAAAGTACTACCATGTCACACAAAGAATCCAAAGTTAGATTTGATAAATTAATCAAAGCGACACTTCAATTTGCGAAGAGTCAACCTCATAACAATTTAATTATTAATCTATTGAACATATTAAACAAAGGATAAGGTTAATAATGGATCCACCTTCATATGAAGATCCTAGATTGGATAGTTCGAGAATACTTAAATGATGTACATTTCATACTTTAAATAAACTGAATTGAAATTAATACCATTTAACCGCCCGAGAAAGAAGTACAAATTAAATAATATTTTAGTATGAATTAGACGGTAAAATGGGTCATCAAAATGAATACTTGGGGGGAGGTAGGTAGAAGAAGGGGGAAGGAAAAGGAAGGTGGAAGAAGGTATATGGAGAGGAATCTAAGGGGTTTTGGGGGATGGTTCTTTTGGGAATTTTATGGGATAAAGAGAGGTGGGAGTGTTGTAACAAAGGAGAAGAGAAAGCTTGAGGAGGATTTCAATGAAGGATTGAAAATTCATCGAAAGGAAAGGAATATTCTCTAGAGATTATTGGTATGTGGGCTCGGTGGCTAGGTGACCCATTGGTTTCATAGGGCCAACATGATAAGAGATGGTCAACAGGGTGGTTCATTTTATTTTGATAACAATAGCCTCGACGAGAAACGCTAGGGGAGGAAGGGAGCTATTTTCAACCTACATAATTCAAGGTATTCTTCTTTTTTTATATTTTGTTTTAGTAATTAAGTGTTTAATAATACGGATAAAGGTAGATATGAGTAGGAAGTAGAAGAAGTAGATAAATTGTAGATAGATAAATGACATAACTATTAAACTGATAGTATTTTCCTATGTTACAAATTTATTTTTTTTGAAAACTCATTAGTCTCAAACTCCTAGAATATATGATGTTGCAACATAGGTAAAAAAAAATAAACAAGATAGAAACAACAAGATAAAAAAAATATTTTCCTTGGAATTTATTAGAAATAGGTAAGAATGAGCTCACCCATTAGAGAGGAGAGATTAGAAAATTACATACTTGGTGCTCTGTTGGGTAGGAAGAGCATTACATTCTTTTTCTTCTCTGGAATGAATTGTTTCAACTCGAGGTAATGGATCACGATTAACATGCCACGATATGTAGTGGAAGTTTTCCCAAGGCTGCATTATCTCATCATTTTTCTGCCAGATATCCATGCAAAAATCATCAAAGGGCTTATACAATACCAATTCTCACCATCAAAATTCTAAAAATTTGTCATTTTTTTTATGAGGGACATAGTTATATCAAGTAAACACATGTACAATAGTTGCATTACACCTTTGTAAGCATTTTAGATACGATCTAAGGTATAAATAGCTTGTTAATGTTAAAAAATGTAGAATGCAAATGTGTTTAGAAAACATGGACAAAAATGCATAATCTTGAGAACTCATCTGAAACATTGGGGCGAAGCATTAGAAGGATTGGGAAATGTTTAGGAAAAAAGTTGATGGGAAGCTGCTGCAGCAACAAACCCGATAGAAGAAATGGCTAGGATGGCGGTGGTGGAACAAGAATCTATATTACTCGCAGCTAGATCAGATGCAAAAGCGGTGACAGTGCAAGCCGTAGTAGGAGAAGAAGTTGCAAGGACACTGATCCATATGGGTATAGGTGGCCACCCACCTATTCTACTGGCTCAAAATAGTTTCTCATGTTGACAATTTTCTTGTAATTTTCTTCAATTTTTTGAGTCCTAAACTTTCGGGGCCGTTTTGAGGCCCTAAACGATGTTTTTTGGAGATTTGGGGCCGAAAGGTTGCCATCAGCATGCATTTGGCTGACCAAAAGTTGTAAATCTTAGATTTACCTTTCCAATGAGATATCGAACACCCAAATCGGAGATCGTATGCAAAAGTTATGACCCCGGGAACTTGATTGTTCAACTTACCACTTTGGGGCTGCAAACTTTATGACGGTTCATCTTCGAGGGTTACATTTTGGAATTTTGGTGTTATTGCCTCATTCTTATTATAAATATGCCCCTTTGGCCTCATTTTGTATTCAGCTTGTCACGAGTGAGTGTAGCCTCCACGTCTCTTCTCAGAGATACAGCTACCACCATTCTAGCTACTTTTGTTTTACAGTTTGTTCTATTTCATTCATTTAATAGAATATGAGTTCACTGTATTACTGTGTTGATTGCCATATATATCTGTTCATTTGAATATATATCTTCTCTTTCATTTCATTCTCACATAAATCTGGATCAGACACAATATTTTCAGAGAATAAACCCTCAATTGTTGAATATTGAATATTCCGTTGAAATAGGAGGAATGATAATTGAAGAATAAGAACTTTTGGTAGAAACAAGAGAATTTTCTATCCCTTCCAGGACACAAAGAAGAATGAAGATATCATATATTATAGTATAATTGTTAGGTCTCACAAAAAGAAGGAGAACGAGAGCATCTTTTGCAGCAGAGGCGAAAAACCTTGAAATTCCCATTTTAAAACCTAGACTACGCTATGTAACACAAGAATGAGAGGGTAATACATCTATGGGACCAACCGATCAACAAAAACCTGCCGTAGGCAAACCACAATTGGAAAATTTTCTTTATGAGAATGAGTTTTTGAAGGAGGATGTACATGCACTCATAAAAAAAATACATAGGTGAAAGAAGCATGTAAGAAGTAGGAAACACAAAGTTTGCACATGTTGGAGGAATTTTCTAATCAGTTTGACAACCCACCTTTTGTTTCGAAGAGTGGGGACAATGATGAATTATTATGCCTAGAATGCAGGTACTTGTTTAAACTTTTAGGGTACAAAGTCACAAAGATGGAAGTGTGAGCATGGAAATTGGCACACTCAAGCCAAGGGGGAGGTGAGACACCAACGGGAAAATTTAAATGAAAAGGAGTAGTAGGTGAATGTAACCCATTATCAAGATTTATAGGAAGATGAATAAGTGTAGCCTCAATGGCCATCAAACACTGAATTGCTTCCCTCTCTAAGAAATTTAGAGAACACTAAATTATTTCCGGACTAGGCTCAACAGTCGAGGGACACATAAATGATCCAGGAGAAATATGCGTAGTCCAAAGGTATGGAAACATTTACAAAACATGATGTTGAAACAAAAGAGCCAACATTTTTAAAATGTGTTGTAGAAGAAACAACCCAAATAGAAGCTATTGAGGTTGAGGTACAAGAGATGAATGTTGTTACACAAGAACCAGTGTTCTTAAAACAAGTTGTTGAAGCAACAATGAAAATGAAAGTTTTTGAAACTCAAGAAGCAACAATGCAAATGGAAGCTGCTGAAAATCAAGAAGTAGCAACACAAATGGAAGCCGGTGAAACTCAAGAATCAACATTACAAACGGAAGTTGATGAAACACAAGAAGCAACAACAAAAATTGAAGTTGTTGAAACACAATAACCAAAAATAGAAGGGAAAACTATTGACTTACAAAAACCAACCATGTATGAAGGTAATGAGGAGATAGCGAGAGAGCTATCAGTGTTGATGCTTGAAAGAAGTAAAATGTGACAATGGAATGATTCCTTTGTATGTGAACAAGAACGCTATTCAAGGACTCAAGGAAAAGTGCGTTCAGGAGCTATTTTTCAATAAATTTTGTTGGGAGAAGTTACAAGAAGAAGTAAAGGAGTTAAGCAAGTACAAGTCCATGAAAAAGGAAAAAGAACAAATGGACACCCTAACTTAAGAATTACTTAGATGTAGAGCTCCATCACCATCTTACCCCGTGTTTCTCTTTGAACATATGACTATGTTCAAAAGGAGGGCTTTGAAAGAAAGAAAACCTTGTCAAATCATGAAAACGCCTTAATTTTTGGAAACCTTTACTCATGGTGACTTTTTCATACAGAAACTATTATGTGAATTATACCTTCATGAAATGGCATGTATTATGGACCCTTTATCTAATTATGTTGTTCACCTAGGGGGCATTCATCTGAGGGCACCCACTTATTTTGTCACCAACCATATGCACAATGGTATGCTTCTCATATCATTCACAAGAATGAGGATAATTCCACTTTATGGATTCACAGTGAAGCTTAGACCCTTGTGCCCCTGATTGAGACAAATAAAAGACATATTTTGTCATGTGAAAAGGTTAGTGAGTTAATTTCATTTGAGTAGGGAGCTATCTCTACTTGTGTCAACATGATTTCTAGAGAGGAGGTTTATGCCTTCAAAGGAAGTAGTTATTGGTGGGAGGTTTCCTCCATATCCTTGAAGTAAAATGATCTGTATTGTTTTGAGAACTTCAAGTATGCCTTGTCCCGAATACCAAGATATGTTAAAAGGATGGAGACATGTGGGCCAAGATGGTTAGGGCTAACATTAATATTTCCTCTCATTTGGTGGCGAGATAGGAAATACGAGATAATCTACTGGTTAACCAAGAAAGAACAGAGGGATTGTTGGGCCAAACTAGTTGCAATACATGGATTTTTACAAACACAACAAAATCGTGAATCCTCCTTCAACCTCAACTATTTTCACATAAAGAGTCTCAAGTCAAACTCATATTCAAACTAGTTATAGGTTGTTGGATGAGGTCATGCAATTGCATAGATCAGGAGATATGTTAGGGGCCATAAATGTCCTTTTTTTCTATCCTAATTTTTCCCTTTTCCCTCCATTTTTCCTCTTTTTTATAACGAAGTCATTACCTTTTCCAAAAAAAAGCATGGACTTCAAAGGTATAATTCATTATTAGTCTTTTTCATTAATGCTTTATTATTCTTAAGGTTATGAACTTTATGTTTAAATTACTCTCACTAGTGATTGGATTTATAAGTAAAGTTTAGAATCTCTAGATGTTCTAAGTGTAACAACTCACTAGACTCGAGAGATGAAGAATTTCTAGCTTCAGTTTCATTTTTATGATCTATTTGATTTCATTGATGAGATGAGTATGTATGTACTTGCATGCGCCTAGCTGAAACTGCTCTGGCATCTTTCTTCGTTAGCTAGAACATGTTTGACCTTTGAATTGTTCATATTAAAAGTTCATTAATGATTATGACATGATTCCATGTAATGTAATAATGTTTTAATGAATTATATTTGATTTGGTAGCCTAAAGATCATAGATCTTTATGGCTTCTCGATACTCATGTATTTGAACTACTTCATCCCTGTATAAGTATGAACCCACAACGAGAGAAAGGGGGTTGGCAATATTGTAAAAGGATTGTAGTAAGAGGATACCATAATTGTACTTTGACCATTTTAATAAAGGAGTATAATTTCTCAATATCTTTGTATTGTAGGTTTCATTAAGCCTTTAACATAACCTCTGTTTGAAGGTGAGGGCCCTCCATCTTACAGAGTTTCTAGTCTTAGTATATCTTGTAGTTTTACTTATTTTTGGCTTGTTGTGGAATATGAGTTGGATACATTAGTAGACTGTTGCAACAATATTTATTAGATAACTCCATTGTTATACTTCCTTTTGGTTTGTTGCAATTTAGTGTGGTGTGAACAGTCCATTGCGTAGAATAATTTCTTTATGCAAAGTGTGCTAATTGAATATAGTTGTTACAATCATGCTCAAATCCTCCCCATTGTTATTACTTATCTTTCTTACCAGTTTTTAAGTTAGATATATTTCTAATTTCATGAATTCAATAATTTAGGGACTCGTTTAGATTCCTTTAATTTCATTCTTTAGCACTTCACTTCCTGCAAACTTAATTCTAGTCAATGTATTCTTAATGAGTTTTTATAAGATTGATGTTATAGAAATAGGAATCGTTTGAATTCTATATTGATAGTTGAATATGGTTTTATAGAGAGTTGATTTGGATGGGAACTTATTAGGATTGAATGATTTTCATTTCATTAATCGAGTACTAAAGTGTTTATGGGTAGAGTTTGCTTGATTACCTTTGACATAAACATACTTGCCTCGGTTGACAATTTATATTGAGCACTCTCTTGTTTACTGAAATCGATAGACATATAGATTGAACAACAACAAAGAGAATTTGTTTACAATGTGTTCCTTTCTCTCTATATACATGTTGAAAAGTAATGACCTACAACTAATTTCAAGAGCCATTATTTATTCATATATAGACCTACTGAATTTTTCTTAACCATCCATTCAATAATAAGAATGAATCTCCAAATGTATTTATTTTTTAAATGACTAAATGTTGTGCCACTTTAAGGAAAAGTTGAAGTGCCAATAATTAATCTCTATTGTTGGAGCTTACACCTAAACTTTCTTTGAACATGTTGTAAAGAAAATTATTGAGGTAAATAATGCCCCCAACCCTTCCTAATTGTGGACGAACTTGTGGTGCACCGTAAATGATTACTCTTTCCCCTCCTAATTGTTGATGGACTTGTGTTGCACCATCAAAATACCCTCATGCCCTATATTTATCATAAGTTTCCATATTTATAACGTTGTGCTTTATAACCTCACTTTTAAAAAAACAAGTAAATAACAAAGAAGTCATATCTATTAATAAGGAAAATAGTGAATTATTACAACATAAGCATAATTTTCCATTGTACCTTTATATCCGAAAAAAAATCTAATAGAAAGCATCTAAAACAAATTAAGATTACATTCTCTCATATCAATAGTGTCATGGAAAAACAATATTCTATATTCATTAAATAAGAAAGTATCTCAAAAGCAACCCTCCATAACTATAACAAAAATAATTTTTTTGTCTATAATCTCTTGATCAATCATGTTCTAATATGAATTCCATGATAAAAATTCATGGGATTGATACCATTTGTGTCATGATCCAAGGAGAAGCCCTTCCTTATGTAGAGGATATGATTCTGTGTTCATTTCTCTCTCTATATGTATAAAAGTAATGACTTGTAAGTAATGACCTATAACTAACTTCAAGAGCCATTATTTCTTCATATAAAGGCCTTGTGAATTTTTTTTAAGCATCCATTCAGTAATAAGATTGAATCTCCAAATGTATGTATTTTTTAAATGACTAAATGCTATGTGAGTTTAAGGACAAGTTGAAGTGCCAATAATTCATATCTATTGTTGGAGCATACACCTAAAATTTCTTTGAACATGTTGC
>LPNX010098104.1:15417-61289 GCA_001517045.1 Pseudotsuga menziesii | reverse complement strand
TTGTGGATGGACTTGTGTTACACTATCAAATTACCCCATGCCCTATATTTATGAGAAAATTAAGTATTTATAAGTTTGTGTTTTATAACCTCATCTTTTAAAAAAAAAGTAAATAACAAATAAGTCATATATTTTAATAAGGAAAAACATTGAACTATTACACAAAAAAGCATAATTTCCCACTGTACCTTCTTCCATACCAAGAGTGTTTGACAAAAACAATATTCTATATTCATTAAATACGAAGGTATCTCAAAGAAACCCTCCATAACTATAAATTTTTTTTTTTGCCTATAATGTGTTTATCTCCTCATGTAATATGAACTCTATGATAAAAATTCATGGGATTCATACCATTTGTGTCACGATCGAAGGAGAAGCCCTTCTTTAAAGAGAGAATATGATTTTTTGGTCCTTTCTCAAAATATATATGTTGAAAATTAATGACTTATAAGTAACTTCAAGAGCCATTAGTTCTTCATATAAAGGCCTACTAATTTTTTTCTTGAGAATCCATTCAATAATAAGTAATGAATCTCCAAATATATGTCCTTTTTAAATTCCTACATCCCATGCTAATTTAAGGACAATTTGAACTTCCAATAATTCAGCTCCTTGGTTGGAGCATACACCTAAATATGCTTTTAACTTGCTATAAAATAAAATAGTCCTTTAGGTAAACAATGCCCCCTACCCCTCCTAATTGAGGATGTAGATTGTTTTATCACCTCACTATGTTTTATTAAAAGTAAATAACAAAGATGTAATATCTCCTGATAAGGAAAGACATCAAAATAATAATTTCCCATTGTACATTTTTGTCCAAAATTACATTTTTCCATACCAAGATTGTTGTGGAAAAAAATATTCCATATTCATAAAATACTAAAGTATCTCAAATAAACCCTACAAAACTATAAGAAAATAAAAATATATTACCATAATATGTTTATCAATCCTCGTGTAATATAAAGTTTATGATAAAAATCCATGGCATTGATACCATCTATGTGATGATGCAAGGAGAAACCTTTTCTTAGACACAGAATATGCTTTTGTGTTCACTTCAATCTATATACATGTTTAAAAGTGATTCACTTCACTCTATATACATGTTGAAATAAATGGCCTAAGTAATTGCAAGAGAAATTAACTCACCATATAAATTCCTATTGATTTTTTATTCAACATCCATTTAATAATAAGTAATGAATCTCCCCATATATGTATTTTTTAAATGTCTAGATCCCATTCCAATTCAATGACAAGCTGAAGTGTCAATAATTCAGATATGTTTTTTGAGCATACACCTAAATTTGCTTTGAATTGGTTGTAAAGAGAGTCCTTGAAGTCAATGATTCCTCTATGACCTAGGTTTATCAAAAACTTGAGAATTTATAACTCAATGTTTTATAACCTCACAATTTTTTTATTAAAAGATTTAGTGCATTCTCTAATGACAAAGCAATATAAATATCAAGGAATCCATGTTTTTTAATAGTTACATCAAAAGCATAATTTCTCATTATTTCTTTGTGTCCAAATTAAATAAAAATTTCTCAAATTACAATCTTGGACGCCAACAATGTTGTGGAAAAATAATCTTCGATATTTAAAAAATAGGAAAGTATCTTAAATAAAACCTTCACTAACTATAAGGAAAAAAATCTAGTTATCTATAATATGTTTTTCAATCCTCATTCATGAAATATAAAGTACTGGATACAAAATTGTGAGTGTTTCTTTGATTGATACCATATGTTCCACCACAAGCCTTTCCTGGGAGAGACTATGATTTTATGTTCTTTTTTCGAAAAATTAATGACCTAAAATTACATCCATTAGTTCCACATCCTATAAAATTCTTAGAACAATATTGTTTACTTTTCTTAGGCATCTATTCAATTACAATTCAGCAACAAGAAATGAATCTCCAAAGTTTTATACTTTTTAAATGTCTAGATTTGATGTCAAGTTGAGAACAAATTCAAGTGCCAATAATTGAGCTTTGTCATCGGAGCATACACCTAAATATACTTTGAACTTTTTGAGCATACACCTAAACCTACTTTGAATTTGTGGTAAATAGAATCATTAGGTAAATTATGCCCCCTACTCTTAATTGTGGATTCTCTTGTGGTGAACCAACAAAATATGCCCATGCCCCACATTTACCAAAAACTTAAGCAATTATAAAAATGTTTTTTATAGCCTCACCTTCTTGATCAAAATATTTTAAGATCGAAAAACTATTTATTACACAAACCTTGGATGATACTAATGTATCTTGAAATAAATTGCTATTCAACATCAACCAGATTCTGCAAGAAATAAGAGATAAAGAGATTTATATAATTTGTTGAGGGAATTGGAAATCTAGGAGAGTAAATTTGTTTCTACAGTTTCTCTAGCCCAATCAAATATAACCAAAACAAAGAGACCAAACGATTTTCATATATGTAAAGAAACATAACATACAACAAATAAAGGACTCAAGATTCACTTTATGTCTTCACTTTATAAGATCCCATGCATGTATGGAGTTATTAGATCCCATGCATGCATGGATTTATTGATAGCATACCACATTTTTTTTTCTTTTTCAAGGGCATTTAAACTTCCAAAAGCCTTTATACAAACATTTTACAAAGAAAGACCCCTCTTCTTTCCTAGATCTTTGCAACCTAACTTTAGAATATGTTTTCCTCATACTAGATTATTTGACCAAATAAGTTCATTATCAATGTTCATGATTCTTAAATGAATTTTTTTTAATATCAATGTACACTTTTCCCAAACTAAGTGATCATTTTCTTCAAAACCAATGAAATCCAGAGTGAACCCTCTTTGAACCATAAAAGTACTCCTAGGAAAATCATTTTCACTATCCAAATTAGAAAATCCCTGTATTCACCCTATGAATGGGTAAAATATGTTTGCCTTCACATTCCACCCAATTATCCATTCTAAATCTAAAATACATAGCAGAGCCCACCTTCCACACTAATCAATCCCAATAAGGGGAAATGAGTAAATGACAACTTTCCAAGCCACGAATACATTTTTATGAATTTTATTGCATAGCCTAAATCATTATAAAACAGAGAGGGTATTGATCTATCTTTCTCTTACAACCAAGGCCCATAGTCACTAACCTTTTAGAATTCCTCATATAGTGTTTGCTGCAATAGCTTTAGCAAACAAATGGGCATTTTTAATCCCCCATCACCCTAAATTTTTAGGAAGACCAAGGAAAAAAATGTTTTTGGCTGCCACCTTCACCTTTTAATATTCCCTTAGGTAGGAAAAACAACAAACCTGATAAACTAAGGTGGATTTCAAAATAACGTTTAAGAGAATGAGCCTACCAGCACTTAAGAGCCATTTGTTGCACCAAAACGAAATCATTTTCTCTACTTTGGCTATGATTCAAAAGTAATAGTGTTTGCAATAGTCATCCGGTTTTATAAATAAGCCTAAATACTTGATCCTAGTTTTCAAAAAACACTTCAGAGAAAAGAAAAAGAACCATAATCCACATCTTTAGATCATTATCAATGATCATTTTTTGGTCAACATATAGTATTTACCACCTATCATGCACTCAGAGGGATGAAGTCCCGATAGGTGGAAACCTCTTTTATTGTATAAATCTATTTGGGGAGGTTTGCACGTTGAGGGAGTTGATCCCTCTCGACGTATGGTAGATCAATAGTTTAGATATATCTAGGTTCATTTCAATTTGCGGAAGTCACATAAAATTTATATATAATTATGATTATGTATATGAAGAATGTAAAGTGAGCTTCAATAGTCAAAAAATAGGAATAAGATGGATATAGTATTGAATAACTAAACATGTGAATAACAAGAAGAGGATGCGTAAAATACATAAATAATATATTACAAAGTAATCAATCTCAATCTATCTTCTTCATATGTTTGAATAGCCACACTTATGTTTTCCAGCTTTTCATATCGATCATATGAAAAAGGAAGGTTAAAACTGAATACTATTAAAATATTTAACTCGAGATATTGGAGTAAATGTTATACCCTACCTCTCTTTATTTCCAATATTAATACTACCTTTCTCCAATGTCAATCCTTGTGAATTATGGATTGTTAACCCTCAAAAGTTTCAATGGAAGTTGTTTTTAATTACCTATTTTAATCAATATAATAACAACTATTTGAGGGGTTAATTAATCCCATGGAACCCCCACGTATTTATCAAATCTTACCAAAACATAGGTGGGTTGTTTTGGGGGTAATGTTCCATTTTTTATACACAATTTGTTCTATCAATACAAGATCACCATTGACTAGTCTTGCGTGTGTCCATTTGATCAATATAACCACCACACTAGCTCCATTTGCACTAAGTAACTCAAGTTCCAAGTCTTCCCTTTTTGTTTGTATAGAATACTTGCTTCTCACTCTTGTAGAAACACTAGATACGTTTGGACAAATCACATTTCTTATAAAATGCAAATTATGATGACGTACATCATCATTTGTTGCAAACAAATGAATGGCCATTCCAAAACTTCTTTTTGTGGAAGCATCCAATGAAGGATGTGTCCAAGTCATAACCAATTTCTAGTCTTCCACCATTGTTAGTGCATCTTAACATTCATCAACAAACGATGAAATTTTTTTCTTCTCGTCACTTTGTCCATCTTCTCGAAACACAGTATCAAGGGTCACAACGGTTGTGAATGAGTTTCATAATTCTTTTGTATTACCTTTAGATGCGTATAAAGGTTTATCCATGGCATGTGGTAATTGACCCAAATCAGCAACCAATATAATTGACCTTCCACGAAAAGGATTATTGGTGTTTTCTGAGAAATCTTATAGTCGATGTATTCAATCAATTTTAATCAATATATTTCTTCGAATAAAACTCATTTCATCTATTATGACATATTTTACATGTTTCATCTCTTCTTGCAATGTGTAAATTGGTTATCTCTTCGATTGGTATATCAAGTGTCGAATGAATTGTTGTGGTTGAAATGTTGAATGTTGCTACCCCCATAGGAGCCAAAAGGAGTAATGGACTCTTCTATGGTAGATACTTTGTTTCAAGAGCAACCTTCATAGATCCAATCATATATGACTTTCCTATACCTGCATTTCCTTGTAATATCAAGCAAAGTGGATCAACAAACTATTTGTCAATTATATGTAGACATCGTAGTAAGCAATTAAGAGAAGTGTTGTCAATATGAAATAGCATTGATAAACATTAGCTTTCGAAAGTTGTATGGTTTAACTATTAAGTGTGATTAATTAATCCAATAAATATACCTTGTTTATTAAAAAAAATGTATTAGATTAGTGCTAGGGTACTTAGAAATTAAACACATAAATATTGATCTTATTAATTACAATAAATTAATATTAGTATTATTATTATTATTATTATAAGTATTAAATGATATTAGTATTATTATTATTATGTTACCATGAAACTAAAATAATTGCTCATTACAAATCCATAAACAAATAAGTTGGAATGTCCAATTACTAGGTTAATATTATGAAAGTGATTAATCGAAAACCTTGTAAAAGAAGTTATTATTTTATTGAATGTACCATGTACCTGAATATAGAGTTCAACAATGTGGGAGGGGGGGGATAGATGGTCACATAAAATGGCATCTGGTGGACTCGAAAACATTATGCAAAGCCAAAGATGTGGGAGGTTTCGGACTACGCAACCCATTACATATTGATAAAGCGATGGGGGCCAAGATCTGGTGGAAATGGATAACCCATCAGGAAGAATCATCGGCTAAGCTATGGCATGAAAAGTATGCATCCCACTGGCCAAAAAAATAGTTGATAAGATTCGGCGAAAATATCTCAGGTTCGAGCATCTAGAAATTGGCTCTGGAAATTGAAGCCTCATTTAAAGACACAGTTTCTGGAAGGTAAGAGATGGAAGTTTGACATTGTTTGCTAGCGACGCCTCGAATATGGAGCCATGTAAAAAAAGCAAATATGATGTTCTGACGCTTATCCACCATCTTCATAATAGCCAGATGAAAAAGGTGGGTGAATTTTGGGATTCCGGGTCCCGTGACAAAACCTTTAGGACATGGAAACGGAAAGATTGGTAGTAAGCCCTCGAACCAACAGAGGACATTAAGGATTTCTACATGGATCTTTGCTCTAGGAATATCCGTGGCACAATGGGTTGGATAATAGTTGATGGGGATATTCCAACCTATGAAGCTTCAATATTAAAGAGGCCATGGAGGTGCTGACTGAAACTCATAGGTTGGAAAAGGAGGCCAAATGGAGGAAAATATGGGGTGGGAGTTGGTGGCCCAAAGTAGCAGTTTTAATTTGGCTCATTCTCAAAATGGCCATTCTCACTTGGGATAATATACATTTTTTGGGGATTCTGGGTCCATCAAGATGTTGCCTTTGTAAAAGCAGTAATGAAACCATAAAGCACCTTCTAGACGAGTGTCCAATTGGAGGTGCTATCTCGGAAAGAGGTGTTGGTTTGTTTAAGAAATAACACGATAAATGCCCAACTTAATTATTGTTGAATGGACAAACAACATATTTAAAAATAAAATTGTGAGCAGGGTCTCGGCTCTATTTCGTGGCTTCATGTTCTGAAATTTTTTGAAAACATAGAACTTAAGAATTTTTGAAAATAAATAGGGGCGGGTTGAGGAAATCTGGGCGATGATCGAAACTCCCTTAAAAGAAACAATAAATTTAACTCCATGGACGCAGGAGGATTTTGTAGCAAAAGCGATTGAAAAATAAATTCTACATGAATGGGAAATCTTGAAGGTACCTGTGAAAAATACGCACCCTAGAAAAATGATTAAGACTCCTCACAGCTTGGATTTTTGGCAATGTCCTTTGGTGGGTGACTTTAAAATTAACTTCAATGGAGCTTCAAAAGGGAACCTAGGACCTGTTGGTTTTGGAGGAGCAATCAGGGACTCACCGGACAAAATTCTCAACATGTTTTGGGGCAACATGGGCACTAGTACCAACAATTTAGTGGAGTTGATGGTCTCATCAATGGGGTATATTGGGCCTTACAACACCAGTGAAATCCATTGATTGTGGAAGGGGACTCTCTCACAATTATTAACATAGAGAGAAGAGTACCGAATGGTCCGACCATTATCCAAGTCTCCAAAAATTGGTGATGGGAGGGTAGGTTTACAAAGCTAAGAAAATGGTTAGTGGGAAATTCATCACTCCATTTATCGCACATTAAAAGGACTAGTAATAGGGATTGGCAAGTTTATTTCCTTCCATGTAGAAGATATCAACGGCATAAAGGATGGCATGATATGGAGAGGATACGAAGAGTTGGTGGAGAATGACATAGGTAGGACAGTTGCTGACCATTCACAATAATTGTCTACTCTTTCACTCCCAATGTAGGACAGTTGTAATCAATGCTCCACCTCATATTCAACGTCTGACACACCCCTCGACATGCACGTCCCCCACGTCATGCCAAGGATGCCTCTAAATAGACACATGATCTGGTATGATGGCGATCGTCTCCACATTCCCATGTTAGGCGAGATTGAAGGTGATGAGACATCGATACCACCTGGAATTAACTCCATGCAGGTAGATGTTATGGCCAAGACAAGCGGAAAGCAGATGTGTAATACAAAATTTGAAGGTGGCACTCCTGTCCAATCTGGAAGGGATAATATGGCGATAGCCCATCATTTATAAGAATTTTACCAGAAGTGCTTGCTGAGTATGGAGACATTTTTGGGACTCGACCCTTGGGGAATACTGGTGGGGTAAATTTGAGCTTCTTCTCCTGGACTGTCAAAATCCATAAACATCATATGAGTGGACCATCAATGGGCAATAGGGATGCTGATATTTTGCATTTGAAGATGGATATGGAAAAGGTTATTGGGCTTTGGTCCTGTAAGTTTGATGCTACGTAGGGTACACAATGGAAGCATGAGTCTAAGAGGCTAAGGGTTGGTTACATAACCCAAATGAGGGGAATGACTATATATTTATCCTCAAATGGTGAATGGATCATCCTGTTCATGATCAATTTTGATTTCCTTCATTTGTAAGCCCTCCAAAATTATTTTCTCTGTGAGACTATGGCTCAGCAATGTCACGTTCGATGACGTCAGGGGGAGCGTAGAAGAATTGATGGGCATAATATACCGCATGCCAGCTCATCTGGTAGTTCCCCTCTTGTGTTTGATAACCTGGTTCCTATGATGTTTAATTGGGGGGCGCAATACATGGTGGAGACCCCGGCTATGGTCTAATCCCAGATAGCAGCCAAAGAAATTGAGTTGCTCCAAGAATATGAGACTCTTCAAGGGATTCCCCTAGTGGCCAACATTCTGGGCGGTTTGAATCCTTCTTTCTCATGACATGCAGGAGAAGGCACAAATGGTGCATGACATTCGGGAAGCCTTAAGTTTGATTAGGAAGGAGAAGTAGGAAAGTGTTGTGGGTTTCAGACTGTCGAACCTGATTGCAAGAGATTTGCTGGAGCACCCGAGGTAGCAGGACGAATGCACAACCTCCTTCCTTTATTGATCCTCCTCCTCAGTAAGGACTTTGGGAGGTTTGGGTATTTTTGGGTTCTCTTTGAGTGTTTGAATTTATCTATTTCTATTGATTTCGATCGATCGTCTAAAGTTATGTCTTTTTATGCATATGTCTGATACTGTTTTTCCTAACTATGTTTGTAATGTTTTTGGTCAAGATGGGGTAATTAAGGGTGGTGCTATAACTCAGAGTCTGTCTCTATGCAGACACTCGACTGAGGGCCACCAGGTCAAAGGGAAAAGGAAAGTTTATGTACGTGAAATTGTAAATATGGGGGTGGGTTGTGATGCCCTCTTACATAGAAAAATCATTCGATCGAGGAGTGGGGGAAATGACCCAGTGAACTCTCTAGAGAAATTCCCAGTCAAGTGTGGCTCTTCCTGATGGCTGGGTATGAATGTAATTTCCTTTTTGTACCATAAGTAGTATAATGTCTTTCTGCTTATTAACAAAAAAAAACGACAGGGTTCAATAAAATAATGATAAAGGTACTACCATGTCACACAAAGAATCCAAAGTTAGATTTGATAAATTAATCAAAGTGACACTTCAATTTACAAAGAGTCATCCTCATAACAATTTAATTATTAATCTATTTAACATATTAAACAAAGGATAAGGTTAATAATGGATCCACCATCATATGAAGATCCTAGATTAGACAGTTTGAGAATACTTAAATGATGTACATTTCATCCTTTAAGTAAACTGAATTGAAATTAATACCATTTTAGTAATTAATTGTTTAATAATAATGATAAAGGTAGATATGAGTAGGAAATAGAAGAAGTAGATAAATTGTAGATAGATAAATGACATAACTATTAAACTAATAGTATTTTCCTATTTTACAAATATTTTTTTTTGAAAACGGATTAGTCTCAAACTCCTAGAATATATTATGTTGCAACATAGGTAAAAAAACAAAAACACTATAGAAACAACAAGATAAAAAATTTATTTTCCTTGGAATTTATTAGAAATAGGTAAGAATGAGCTCACTCATTAGAGAGGAGAGATTCGAAAAGTACAGACTTGCTTCTCTGTTGGGTAGGAAGAGCATTACATTCTTTTTCTTCATTGGAATGAATTGTTTCAACTCGAGGTAATGGATCACGATTAACATGCCACGATATGTAGTGGAAGTTTACCCAATGCTGCATTATCTCATCATTTTTCTGCTGTATATCCATGCAAAAATCATGAAAGGGCTTGTACAATGCCAATTCTCAGCAACAAAATTCTACAAATTTGTCATCTTTTTTATGACGGGCATAGTTATATCAAGGGAACACATGTACAATAGTTGCATTACACCTTTGTAACAATTTTAGATACAATCAAAGGTATAAATAGCTTGTTAATGTTACAAAATTTTAGAATGAAAATTTGTTTAGAAAACATGGCCAAGAATGCATAATCTTGACAACTCATCTCAAACATTGGTTAGGTTAAAGGAATGTAAATGTTTTTTTACCTCACCAAAATACATGCACACTTTTTACTCCGTGAAATTTTGAATTCTATAAGGACTTTATACAATCTCCTAGTTTGGGTATTAATATTTCATTAGATAAGGAGGGAAACTCCCACGATTTATGTTATTTATATTACACTAACTCATGTCCCACCACATTTTAGTAAATGAAACATAACTTGCCTAAACAATGGAGAACAATTGTAGATTTATATTCATTCCTTATCCTAGGGAGATGACAAGGGATTTAAACTAGTTTTAAGACACCATTAACCTATTAAAACACATAGTATGTCAAAAGTATTGAAAACTAAGTTTGTGTTAGAATTTGACATCCACAATATTAAGAGTACCAAAAGCATCAAAGATAACTGATTTGATGAGATTAGCATCAGACTTAATTTGAAGGTAGAAGGAAGAGGAGATTTTGTTTAATCATATATGAGAATTTGGGAGGTGGCATAACTAAAATTGAAGGGTCATACTATTGGTTTGAGATAGATATAGGTTGAATTCATATAAGTTTAAAGAAAAATACCACTTTTTACGCGTCCAAAAACCTATCAAGTCCATCCCTCCGGGGAATGGCAAGTTTGAACTGAATGCGTTGCTAAGGCTGAGCTTCTTTTCAAACAAAAGGTGCATGTTATCAAAGCTTCCCATGATGATCACGTGATGTGAAGATTGATGATGGTTGACTAGAACCACACTCATGGCTGATTAGAAGCAGATCTATCAAGTTTTAGTGATGGCTGATTAGAACCACAGTGACCATTAGAAACGAGAACAATGACAAAGGAAATTACATGTAGATATACCCTGACCCTGGTGTGCTGGTGCGCCCTTGGTTTTAGGTTTTATTGAATTTTTAAAATTGTGGAATGACAAAGGAAGTTACATATTGATATACTATGACCTTGGTGTGGTGGTGTGCCATAGGATTTAGATTTTATCGAATTTTTAAAATTGTGGAATAAGGAGAGTCCAATCGGAGTAAAAAATAAAATGATAATTGTTATAGCTTAATTTGTCATATTCAGTACATCATGCTTTGATGGGCTATCTATTTCCATATGCATACTCCCTCTACCCCATTTTCTCACCATTACCCTGATGCTCCTTTGGAACCCTTAAAACTTTTTCTTACACACAGAATAAGCTTTTGTGTTCACTTCACTCCATATACATGTTTAAAAGTGTGTTCACTTCACTCTATCTACATGTTGAAAGAAATGACCTAAGTAATTGCAAAGACATAAAATCACCAGATAAATGCCTATTTATTTTTTATTCAACATCC
Source organism: Pseudotsuga menziesii (assembly GCA_001517045.1). NCBI lineage: Eukaryota > Viridiplantae > Streptophyta > Pinopsida > Pinales > Pinaceae > Pseudotsuga > Pseudotsuga menziesii. The sequence goes on along the minus strand of LPNX010098104.1, from coordinate 49,920 downwards.
ATTCAATAATAAGTAATGAATCGTCCCATATATGTATTTTTTAAATGCCTAGATCCCATTCCAATTCAATGACAAGCTGAAGTGTCAATAATTGAGATATGTTTTTTGAGCATACACCTAAATTTGTTTTGAACTGGTTCTAAAGAGATTCCTTGAAGTAAATGATGCCTCTATGACCTAGGTTTATCAAAAACTTGAGAATTTATAGCCCAATGTTTAACTTAATGTTTTATAATCTCACATTTTTTTTATTAAAATATTTAGTGCATTTTCTAATGAAAAAGCAATATAAATATCAAGCAATCCATATCTTTTCATAATTACATCAAAACAATAATTTCTCATTATTGCTTTGTGTCCAAATCAAATAAAAATTTCTCAAATTACAATCTTGGAGGCCAACAATATTGTGGAAAAACAATCTTCCATATTTAATAAATAGGAAAGTATCTGAAAGAAAACCTTCACTAACTATAAGGAAAAAAATCTAGTTATCTATAATATGTTTTTCAATGCTCATTCATGAAATATAAAGTATTGGATACAAAATTGTGAGTATTTCTTTGATTGATACCATATGTTCCACCACGAGCCTTTCCTTGGAGAGAATATGATTTTGTGTTCTTTTTTCGATAAAGTACTCACCTAAAATTACATTCATTAGTTCCACATCCTATAAACTTCTTAGAACAATATTGTTTACTTTTCTTAGGCATCTATTCAATTACAATTCAACAACAAGAAATGAATCTCCAAAGTTTTATACTTTTTAAATGTCTAGATTTGATGTCAATTTGAGGACAAATTCAAGTGCCAATAATTGAGTTTGTCATTGGAGCATGCACCTAAATCTACTTTGAACTTTTTGAGCATACAACTAAAAGTACTTTGAACTTGTGGTAAAAAGAATCATTAGGTAAATTATGCCCCCTACTCCTAATTGTCGATTCTCTTGTGGTGCACCAACAAAATATGCACATGCCCCGCATTTACCAAAAACTTAAGGAATTATAATTTTTTTTTTATAACCTCACATTCTTGATCAAAATATTTTAATATGGAAAAACTCTTTATTACACAAACCTTGGATGATACTAATGTATCTTCAAATAAATTGCTATTAAACATCAACCAGATTCTGCGTGAAATAAGAGATAATGAGCTTTATATAATTTGTTGAGGGAATTGGAAATCTAGGAGAGTAAATTTGTTTCTACAGTTTTTCTAGCCCAATCAAATATAACCCAAACAAAGATACCAAACTCTTTTCACCCATGTATAGAAACATAACATACAACAAATAAAGGTCTCAAAGATTCACTTAATGTCTTCACTTTATAAGATCCCATGCATGTATGGATTCATTGATAGCATTCCACATAAAACATAATTTTTTTTCAAGGGCATTTAAACATCCAAAAGACTTTATACAAACATTTTAGTAGGAAAGACCCCTCTTCTTTCTTAAATCTTTGCAACCTAACTTTAGAATATGTTTTCCTCCTACTAGATTATTTGACCAAATAAGTTCATTATCAATGTTCATGATTCTTACATGAATTTTTTTAATATCAGTGTACACTTTTCGCAAACTAAGTGATCATTTTTTTCAAAACCCATGAAATCCAAAGTGAACCCTCTTTGAACCATAAAAGTACTCCTAGGAAAATCATTTTCACTATCCAAATTAGAAAATCCTTGCATTCACCATATGAATGAGTAAAATATGTTGGTCTCACATTCCACCCAAGTATCCATCCTCAATCTAAAATACACAGCAGAACCCACCTTCCACACTAATGAATCCCAATAAGGGGAAATGAGTAAATGACAACTTTCCAAGCCACAAATACATTTTTACAAACTTTATTGCATAGCCTAAATTATTATCAAGCAGAGAGGGTATTGATCTATCTTTCTCTTACAACCAAGGCCCATAGTCTACCTTTTAGAATTCCTCATACATTGTTTGTTGCAAGAGCTTTAGCAAATAACTGGGCATTTTTAGTCCCCAATCACCCTAATTTTGTAGGAAGACCAAGGAAAAAAATGTTTTTGGCTGCCACCTTCACCTTTTAATATTCTCTTAGGTAGGAAAAACAAGAAACCTGATAAACTAAGGTGGATTTTAAAATAACTTTTAAGAGAATGAGCCTACCAGCACTTGAGAGCCATTTGTTTCACCAAAATGAAATCATTTTCTCTACTTTGGCTATGATTCAAAACTAATAGCTTTTACAATAGTCATCTAGTTTTATAAATAAGCCTAAATACTTCATCCTAATTTTTAAAAAACACTTCAAAGAAAAGAAAAAGAACCATAATCCACATCTTTAGATCATTATCAATTCCCATAAAAAAAATTGATTACATTTTCATATTAATAACCATAGCCATAACTGTAATTTTATTAAATAAAAGCTCGCATCTTGCATGCTCCCATAACAAAAAATAAATATATCATCCAAAAGCCGACGAAAAACCTTTTGAAAGACGTGGACAATTATGCCCATTTTAATATCTTTAAAATGTATTCAAAATTTTGCCACCTCCATAGCTCAACTTAAATGTTTGGGAGGGCCAGCCTAAGGCAAGTGCAGACTGTTGTACAAGTACCACAAGTACGTGATGAAACTGCATTGAAAACATGCAAACAACCCGTTAATAACATACTGCTGATTCATGGGTGCATAACATACTAACCATTAATTAGATATTAAAAAATAAGTTTAAAGAATCTGCACAATAAATCAAATCATACCGGGATGAGCACGATCAGAAGCTGGCGTTACTGGTTTGTGGCAGTTGATAAGAACTCTGCGATTGGCATGGTCCCACCAGACCTAAACAACATCATTAACCTTGAGTTCTCTTCTTTGAGCAAACTTTCGCCATCCTTTCTGAATCATCCATTGATTAAATCGGCCATGACTTTTGACCACGAATTTCTCATCCATTGCGTAAACATGCAGGAGGATACCTCTTTCAAGCTCTTCAGGCTTCCAAATACTATCAAGTCGAGCCCTCCGGGGAATCTTAACTGTGAAGAGATTTGTGTCGCTATGGCTGAGCTTCTTTTCAAACAAAAGTTTCATGTTATCAAAGCTGCCCATGATGATCACGAATCACTGATTAGAACCACAATGATGGCTGATTAGAATTAGATATCTCAAGTTTCAATGATGGCTGATTAGAAATGACAACAATGACCGGAAATAACATGTAGATATATCTGGGATCAGGCCTGAAATTATTTCAGATCTAGCTTGTAAGAGTTCTGGATTTTCTACACCTTTCCATTTATGTTTTTGATAAAGGTTTGATGGGAAAATATTTCAAAATAAAATAAAAATCTCTTTACAGGGACACAAAAATCCAGCAGGTAATCTCACCAGAAATCGTGAGGTGCCTTGGTATTTTTATTATACTAAATCTAATTGTTGTTTGGGTGACTAGTGTTCACATTTCTCTAACCCTTTATGTGTTAAAAAAATGTGTGAGGCTATTAAAGAGGGAGAAGTTAGGGCTACCTTCTTAAATAGCTTAGGACAAGAAGTTTCAGAATAGAGTTAGGCTGGCAGCTGGATTATGTTTTTTTAGGTTAGGGAAATCCTTAACTCGTTGGGATTACCTGGGCAAGGCCCAGGTTCAAAGTCGTCGGCTACCACTATAAACCCTAGGTATATCCAACAGCCCGCAAACCAGATATACCAGAAACTTGTGACTCAGCAAGGGCCGAGACGTCCCAGACTCCAATCCAAAAGAGGCGGTAGGGTAGTCTATCCCAGGGGGATTCTACCCTTCGAGCCGTATCACAGCGGGCCAAGTCTCCGTGGGACTTGATCCCTGGTGGGCTGGGTGAAAACCACCTTCCGCTAGGCTGGCAGCTGGATTATGTTAGGTGGTTGGTTTATAGCTTGCATGAGGCAGGTTCTATAGCTATAACCAATGCTTACCTTTTTATGCTGGATGGCAATTGGCAGAATTTGAGCGTCCTCAAGTAAAACTGAAATGATCCCTCGAGTGCCCACAACTTTGAACCTGTTATCTCATGGAAAACTTCAGTGAAAACCCTATGGTTAAAGGGACAACCAATATGAGCAAGGAAGAGAAACAAGAACCATATTGAGTGGTGGGTACTCGATAGTGATACCTACTATTGAGATAGATAAGATTTTCAAGAAGTGGGATTAAATCCCTGGCTACTGGGTTTAGATAGGATTTGCCAGAGATTGGGTTAGATCACAGGAAATGGGGATGCCACGAACCATCGGTCTAACAAGTTTAAGGAAAGAATGGTTGTGGTAAGTAGTTATAGAGAGGCCAGCCAATACCATGGGTAATAAATACAATGGGTAATAAATACTATAGCTTACAACTTGCCCCTTGAAACAAGTATTAAAATTACAATTTCCTCATATCCTCAAACAAATATTAAAATTAATGACTACTACCTACACCCTCGAATAAATACTAAAATTTATGACCCTAAATTTAAATAGGCAAAAATAAAATCTACATTTTAGAATTTTTTATATCCATCACAATTAAATTTTAATTTTATAATTAAATATCAGATACATTTCAAAACTTAAAAAACTTCTACGAGTTATCAAATTCCAATAACAGGTCTTTGAGATAGTTAAGATCGATACAAACTATCAAATTTCAGTTCCATACCCCTTTGAGATAGTTATGATCGAGTCATCACATATGGTTACATGGTTGTATACATGGAATGATAGTCATTTTATTTCAATCCATATTGACTTGAATAAATCTACATTGGCTTCTAATGATATAAAAAAGCGAGCATTAAATAACAAAATTGATGTTGGTCAAAAGCCTATCCATATTTTCAGCTCTCGATTCACATTGAATACTTGGTTTGAAATTTTGAAGGGCCATTTTTAAATTATATTAATTATAAATTACATTTTAAGAATATATAAATTTATTTATAATTAAAAAAAGTTAATAGTGGATGGATATATAAAATGATTACTTTAACAAAACTAATGTTGGTCAAACGCATGTCCATATTTTCACCTCTCCATTGACATTGAATAATTGGTTTTAAATTTTGAAGGACCATTTTTTTTTTATAATAATTACAAATTATATTTTAAGAATACATAATTTTATTTATAACTAAAAAAAAGTTAATAGTTAATAGTGGATGGATATATAAAATAATTACTTTATTTTTTGAGTAAAAAATAAAATGACTAACATTGGGAGTCAAGAGTCCAACTTTTTGGGTGCTCCATCCAAACTTCATAATGAGGATTTTAAAAATTAGTTAAGTTTAAATAACAAAAAGAAATAGTAAAAAAATATTCTTAATGATTTTAATTTTAATTTTCAAATAGTAACAAAATTTTCCTTTACATTCTTTTTCTTAATTCTATTATATATTTTTTATTATTTCAATTTCAATTTAGTTTTAAATAACAAAAGTTTTCCATATTTCTAGGTCTTCCTTCACATTGAATACTCCCTTAAATTTTTTATCGATATATACCATGTTTAGTCTATTTTTATTTTTATTTTTAAGAAAGAGAAAAAATAGAAACATTGTGAAATAAAAGTTTAAACTTTCTCGAGTCCATGGAAACCTCATAATGAGGATGTTAAATTTTAGAGAATAAAAATAGAAAAATCAAAGTTAGTTAGATGAGAATAAAATATAGTAAAAAAATCCTTAATATTAATGATCCTAATCTTAATTTTCTAAGAGTAACAAATTTTGATTTTAATGACCTTCCATCTAGATTTTAATTGATTTTTTGAATTTCTACCTTTTTTTTAATATCAAAACTAAACTTTCTTTGACCTTTTTTTCTTATTATCTAATGTTCACTTTCCACATTAGTATTTACCACCTATCATGCGCTCAGAGGGATGAAGTACCGATAGGTGCAAACCTCTTGTATTGTATATCTCTATTTGGAGAGGTTTGCACATTGAGGGAGTTGATCCCTCTCGACATATGGTAGATCAATAGTTTAGATATATCTAGGTTTGTTCAATCTGCGGAAGTCACATAAAATTTATATATAATCATGATTATGTATATGAAGAATGTAAAGCAAGCTTCAATAGTTAAAAAATAGGAATACGATGGATATAGTATTGAATAATTAAACATGTGAATAACAAGAAGAGGATGCCTAAAATACATAAATAATATATTATGAAGTAATTAATCTCAATCTATCTTCTTCATATGTTTGAATAGCCACACTTATGTTTTCCAGCTTTTCATATCGATCATATGAAAAAGGAAGGTTAAAATTGAATACTATTAAAATCTTTAACTCGAGATATTGGAGTAAATGTCATACCATACCTCTCTTTATTTCCAATATTAATACTACCTTTCTCCAATGTCAATCCTTGTGAATTATGGATTTTTAACCCTCAAAAGTTTCAATGGAAGTTGTTTTTAATTACCTATTTTAATCAATGTAATAACAACTATTTGAAGGGTTAATTAATCCCATGGAACCCCCATGTATTTATCAAATCTTACCAAAACATAGGTGGGTGGTTTTGGGGGTAATGTTCCATTGGTTATACACAATTTGTTCTATCAATCCAAGATCACCATTGATTAGTCTTGCGTGTGTCCATTTGACCAATATAAGCACCACACTAGCTCCATTTGCACTAAGTAACTCAAGTTCCAAGTCTTCCCTTTTTGTTTGTATAGAATACTTGCTTCTCACTCTTGTATAATGACTAGATATGTTTGGAGAAATCATATTTCTTATACAATGCTTACTATGATGACGTACATCATCATTTGTTGTAAACAAATGAATGGCCATTCCAAAACTTCCTTTTGTCGAAGCATCCAATGAAGGATCTCTCCAAGTCATAACCAATTTCTAGTCTTCCACCATTGTTAGTGCATCTTTAACATTCATCAACAAACGATGAAATTGTTTTCTTCTCGTCACTTTGTCCATCTTCTCGGAACACAGTATCAAGGGTCACAATGGTTGTGAATGAGTTTCATAATTATTTTGTAATACCTTTAGATGCATATAAAGGTTTATCCATGGCATGTGGTAATTGACCCAAATCACCAACCAATATAATTGACCTTCCACAAAAAGGATTATTGGTGTTTTCTGAGAAAGCTTATAGTCGAAGTATTCAATCAATTTTAATCAATAGATTTCTTCAAATAAAACTCATTTCATCTATTATGACATATTTTACATGTTTCATCTCTTCTTGCAATGTGTAAATTGGTTATCTCTTCGATTGGTATATCAAGTGTCGAATGAATTGTTGTGGTTGAAAAGTTGAATGTTGCTACGCCCATAGGAGACAAAAGGAGTAATGGACTCTTCTATGGTAGAGACTTTGTTTCAAGAGAAACCTTAATAGCTCCAATCATATATGACTTTCCTATACCTGCATTTCCTTGTAATATCAAGCAAAGTGGATCAACAAACTATTTGTCAATTATATGTAGACATTGTAGTAAGCAATTAACAGAAGTGTTGTCAATATGAAATAGCATTGATAAACATTAACTTTCGAAAGTTGTATGGTTTAACTATTAAGTGTGATTAATTAATCCAATAAATATACCTTGTTTATTAAGAAAAATGTATTAGATTAGTGCTAGGGTACTTAGAAATTAAACACATAAATACTGATCTTATTAATTACAACAAATTAATATTAATATTATTAATATTAATGTTAATATTAATATTATTAATATTAATGTTAATATTAATATTATTATTATTATTATTATTATTAAATGATGTTATTATTATTATTATTATGTTACCATGAAACTAAAATAATTGCTCATTACAAATCCATAAATCAAGAAGTTGGAATGTCCAATTACTAGGTTGATATTATGAAAGTGATTAATCGAAAACCTTGTAAAAGAAGTTATTATTTTATTGAATGTACCATGTAAGTGAAGATAGGGTTCAATAATGTGGGAGGTGGGGGACAGATGGTCACAGAAAATGGAATCTAGTGGACTTGAAAACATTATGCAAACCCAAATATGTGGGAGGTTTAGGACTACGCGACCCATTAGATATTAATAAAGCGACGGGAGTCAAGATCTGGTGGAAATGGATAACCCATCAGGAATAATCATGGGCTAAGCTATGGCATGAAAAGTATGCATCCCACTAGCCAAAAAAATAGTTGATAAGATTCGGCGAAAATATCTCAAGTTCGAGCATCTGGAAATTGGCTCTGGAAATTGAAGCCTCATTTAAAGACATAGTTTCTGGAAGGTAAGAGATGGAAGTTTGACATTGTTTTCTAGCGACGCCTCGAATCTGGAGCCATGTAGAGAAAGACAATATGATCTTCTGACGCTTTTCCACTATCTTCATAATAGCGAGATGAAAAAGGTGGGTGAATTTTGCGATTCCGGGTCCCGTGAAAAAACCTTTAGGACATGGAAAGGGAAAGATTGGTAGTAAGCCCTCAAACCAACAGAGGACATTAAGGATTTCTACATGGATCTTTTCTCTATGAATATCCCTAGCACAATGGGTTGGATAATAGTTGATGGGGATATTCCAACCTAGGAAGCTTCAACATTAAAGAGGCCATGGAGCTGCTAACTGAAACTCATAGGTTGGAAGAGGAGGCTAAATGGAGGAAAATATGGGGTGGAAGTTGGTGGCCCAAAGTAGCAGTTTTCATTTGGCTCATTCTCAAAATGGCCATTCTCACTTGGGATAATATACATTTTTGGGGGATTCTAGGTCCATCAAGATGTTGCCTTTGTAAAAGCAGCAATGAAACCATAAAGCACCTTCTAGATGAGTGTCCAATTGCAGGTGCTATCTCAAAAAGAGGTGTTGGTTTGTTTAATAAATAACACGATAAAGGCCCAACTTAATTATTGTTGAATGGACGAACAACATATTTAAAAATAAAATTGTGAGCAGGGTCTTGGATCTATTTCCTTGCTTCATGTTCTGAAAAATTTCGAAAACATAGAACTTAAGAATTTTTTAAAATAAATAGAGGCGTGTTGAGGAAATCTGGGCAATGATCGAAACTCCCTTAAAAGAAACAATAAATTTAACTCCATGGATGTAGGAGGATTTTGCAGCAAAAGCGATTGAAAAATAAATTCTACATGAATGGGAAATCTTGAAGGTACCTATGAAAAATACACACCCTAGAAAAATGACAAAAACTCCTCAGAGCTTGGATTTTTGGCAATGTCCTCTGGTGGGTGACTTTAAAATTAACTTCAATGGAGTTGCAAAAGGGAACCTAAGACCTATTGGTTTTGCAAGAGCAATCAGGGACTCACCGAAAAAATTTCTCAGCATGTTTTGGGGCAACATGGGCACTAGTACCAACAATTTAGTGGAGTTTAAGGTCTCATCAATGGGGTATATTGGGCCTTACAAAACCAGTGAAATCCATTGATTGTGGAAGGGGAATATCTCGCAATTATTAACATAGAGAGAAGAGTACCGAATGGTCCGACCATTATCCAGGTCTCCAAAAATTGGTGATGGGAGGGTAGGTTTACAATGCTAAGAAGATGGTTAGTGGTAAATCCATCACTCGATTTGTCGCACATTAAAAGGACTAGTAATAGGGTGGTAGACACTTTCAAAAATGAAGGGGATGGAATGATATGGAGAGGATATGAAGAGTTGCTGGAGAATGACATAGGTAGGACAGTTGCTGACAATCCACAATAATTGTTTGCTCTTTCACTCCCAATGCAGGACAGTTGTAATCAATGCTCCACCTCATATTCAACGTCTGACACACCCCTCGACATGCACATCCCCTATGTCATGCCAAGGATGCCTCTAAATAGACACATGATCTAGTATGATGGCGATCGTCTCCACATTCCCATGTTAGGTGAGATTGAAGGTGATGAGGCACAAATGGTGCACGAAATTCAGGAAGGCTTAAGTTTGATTAGGAAGGGGAAGTAGGAAGGTGTTGTGGGTTTCAAACTGTGGAACCTGATTGCAAGAGATTTGCTGGAGCACCCGAGGTAGTAGGCCGGGATGCACAACCTCCTTCCTCCATTGATCCTCCTCCTCAGTAAGGACTTTGGGAGGTTTGGGTATTTTTGGGCTCTCTCTGAGTGTTCAAATTTATCTATTTCTATTGCTTTCGATCGACCGTCTAAAGTTCTGTCTTTTTATGCATATGTCTGATACTGTTTTTCCTAACTATGTTTGTAATGTTTTTGGTCGGGATGGGGTAATTAAGGGTGGTCCTATAACTTAGACTCTGTCTCTATGCAGACACTCGACTGAGGGCCACCAGGTCAAAGGGAAAAGGAAAGTTTATGTACGTGAAATTGTAAATATGGGGGTGGGTTGCGATGCCCTCTTACATAGAAAGATCAGGCGATCGAGGAGTGGGGGAAATGACCCACTGAACTCTCTAGAGAAATTCCCAGTCAAGCGTGGTTCTTTCTGCTGGCTGGGTATGAATGTAATTTCCTTTTTGTACCATAAGTAGTATAATGTGTTTTTCTTATTAACAAAAAAAAAGACAAGGTTCAATAAAATAATGATAAAAGTACTACCATGTCACACAAAGAATCCAAAGTTAGATTTGATAAATTAATCAAAGTGACACTTCAATTTATTAAGAGTCAACCTCATAACAATTTAATTATTAATCTATTTAACATATTAAACAAAGGATAAGGTTAATAATGGATCCAACGTCATATGAAGATCCTAGATTGGACAGTTCGAGAATACTTAAATGATGTACATTTCATCCTTTAAATAAACTGAATTGAAATTAATACCATTTAACCGCCCGAGAAAGAAGTACAAAATAAATAATATTTTAGTATGAATTAGATGGTAAAACTGGTCATCAAAATGAATACTTGGGGGGAAGGGAGGTAGAAGAAGGGGGAAGGAAAAGGAAGGCAGAAGAAGGTATATGGAGAGGAATCTGAGGAGTTTTGGGGGATGGTTCTTTTGGGAATTTTACGGGAGAAAGAGAGGTGGGAGTGTTGTAACAAAGGAGAAGAGAAAGCTTGAGGATGAGGTTCACTGAAGGATTGAAAATTCGTCGGAAGGAAAGGAATTTTCTTTAGAGATTATTGGTATGTGGGCTCGGTGGCTAGGTAACCCATTGGTTTCATAGGGCCAACATGATAAGAGATGGTCGACAGGGTGGTTCATTTTATTTTGATAACAGCCGCCTCGACGGGCAAGGCTAGGAGACAAAGGGAGCTATTTTCAACCGATATAATTCGAGGTATTCTTCTCTTTTTATATTTTGTTTTAGTAATTAAGTGTTTAATAATAGTGATAAAGGTAGATATGAGTAGGAAATAGAAGAAGTAGATAAATTGTAGATAGATAAATGACATAACTATTAAACTAACAGTATTTTCCTATTTTACAATTTTTTTTTTTTGAAAACTGATTAGTCTCAAACTCCTAGAATATATTATGTTGCAACATAGGTAAAAAAACATAAACACTATAGAAACAACAAGATAAAAAATTTATTTTCCTTGGAATTTATTAGAAATAGGTAAGAATTAGCTCACCCATTAGAGAGGAGAGATTAGAAAATTACAGACTTGGTGCTTTGTTGGGTAGGAAGAGCATTACATTCTTTTTCTTCATTGGAATGAATTGTTTCAACTCGAGGTAATGTATCATGATTAACATGCCATGATATGTAGTGGAAGTTTTCCCAATGCTACATTATCTCATCATTTTTTTGCGTATATCCATGCAAAAATCATGAAAGGGCTTGTACAATACCAATTCTCACCAACAAAATTCTACAAATTTGTCATCTTTTTTATGAGGGACATAATTATATCAAGGAAACACATGTACAATAGTTGCATTACACCTTTGTAACAATTTTACATACAATCTAAGGTATAAATAGCTTTTTAATGTTTAAAAAATGTAGAATGCAAATGTGTTTAGAAAACATGGACAAGAATGCATAATCTTGAGAACTCATCTAAAACATTGGGGCAAAGAATTAGAAGGATTGGGAAATGTTTAGGCAAAAAGTTCACAGGAAGCTGCTGCAACAACAAACCCAATAGAAGAAATGTCTAGGGTGGAAGTGGTGGAGGAAGAATTTATATTACTCGTAGCTAGAGAATAAATAGAAGTGGCGGCAGTGCAAGATGTAGTAGGAGAAGAAGTTGCAGTGACACAATATTTTCAGAGAATAAACCCTCAATTGTTGAATATTGAATATTCCTCTGAAATAGGAGGAATCATAATTGAAGAATGAGAACTTTTGGTAGAAATGGGAGAATTTTATATCCCTTCTAGGCCACAAAGAAGAATGAAGATCTCATATATTACAGTATAATCATTAGGTCTCACAAAAAGAAGGAGAACCAAAGCATCTTTTGCAGTAGAGGTGAAAAACCATGATCAAGAGTTATAGGAAGATGAATAAGTGTAGCCTCAATGGCCATGGAACACTGAATTGCTTCTCCCTCGAAGAAATTTAGAGAACACTAAATTATTTCCGGACTAGGCTCAATAGTCGGGGGATGCATAAATGATCCAGGAGAAATATGAGTAGTCCAAAGGTATGGAAACATTTACAAAACCTGATGTTGGAACAAAAGAACCAGCATTCTTAAAATGTGTTGTCGAAGAAACAACCCAAATAGAAGTTGTTGAGGTTGAGGTACAAGAGATGAATGTTGTTACACAAGAACCAGTGTTCTTAAAACAAGTTGTTGAAGCAACAATGAAAATGAAATTTTTTGAAACTCAAGAAGCAACAATGCAAATGAAAGCTACTGAAAATCAAGAAGTAGCAACACAAATGAAATTCGCTGAAACTCAAGAATCAACATTACAAATGGAATTTGATGAAACACAAGAAGCAACAACAAAAATTGAAATTGTTGAAACACAATAACCAAAAATAGAAGAGAAAGCTATTGATTTACAAAAACCAACCATGTATGAAGGTAATGAGGAGATAGCAAGAGAGCTATCAATGTTGATGCTTGAATGAAGTAAAATGTGAGAAAGGAATGATTGCTTTGTATGTGAACAAGAACGCTATTCAAGGAATCAAGGAAAAGTGGGTTGAGGACCTATTTTTCCAGAAATTTTGTTGGGAGAAGTTACAAGAAGAAGTAAAGGAGTTAAGGAAGTACAAGTCAATGAAAAAGGAAAAAGAACAAATGGACACCCTAACTTAAGAATTACTGAGGTGTAGAGCTCCATCACCATCTTACCCTATGTTTCTCTTTGAACAGATGACTATGTTCAAAAGGAGGGCTTTGAAAGAAAGAAGACCTTGTCAAATCATGAAAACGCCTTAATTTTTGGAAACCTTTACTCACGGTGACTTTTTCGAATAGAAACTATTATGTGAATTATACCTTCATGAAATGGCATGTATTATGGACCCTTTATCGAATTATGTTGTTCACCTAGGGGACATTCATCTGAGGGCACCCACTTCTTTTGTCACCAACCATATGCACAATGGAATGCTTCTCATACCATTCACAAGAATGAGGATAATTCCACTTTATGGATTCACACTGAACCTTAGACCCTTGTGCCCCTGATTGCGACAGATAAAAGACATATTTTGTCATGTGAAAAGGTTAGTGATTAATTTCATTTGAGTAGGGAACTATATCTACTTGTGTCAACATGATTTCTAGAGAGGAGGTTTATGCCTTGAAAGGAAGCACTTATCGGTGGGAGGTTTCCTCCATATCCTTGAAGGAAAATGATCTGTATTGTTTTGAGAACATCAAGTATGCATTGTCCTGAATACCAAGATATGTTGAAAGGATGGAGACATGTGGGCCAAGATGGTCAAGCTAACGTTAGGATTTTTTCTCATTTGGTGGTGAGATAGGAAATACGAGGTAATCTACAGGTTAACAGAGAAAGAAGAGAGGGATTCTTGGGCCAAACTAGTTGCAATCCATGGATTTTTACAAACACGAGAAAATCGTGAATGTTCCTTCAACCTCAACCATTTTCACAGAAAGAGTCTCAAGTCAAACTCATATTCAGACTAGTTATAGGTTGTTGGATGAGGCCATGCAATTGCATAGCTCGGGAGATATGTTAGGGGCCATAAATATCCTTTTTTTCTAACCTTATTTTTCACTTTTTCCTCCCTTTTTCCTCTTGTTTATAACCAAGTCATTACCTTTTCCAAAGAATAAGCATGGACTTCAAAGGTATAATTCATTATTTCTCTTTTTCATTAATCCTTGATTTTTCTTAAGGTTATGAACTTTATGTTTAAATTACGCTCACTAGTGATTGGATTTATAAGTAAAGTTTAGATTCTCTAGATGTTCTAAGTGTAACAGCTCGCTAGACTCGGGAGGTGAAGAATTTATAGCTTCGGTTTCATTTTTATGATCTAGTTGATTTCGTTGATGAGATAAGCTTGTATGTACTTCCATGCACCTAGATGAAACTGCTCCAGCATCTTTCTTCATTAGCTGGAACACATTTGACCTTTGAATTGTTCGTATTAAAAGTTCATTAATGATTATGACATGATTCCATGTAATGTAATAATGTTGTATTGAATTATATTTGATTTGGTAGCCTAAATATCATAGATCTTCATGGCTTCTCGATACTCATGGATTTGAACTACTTCATCCCTATATAAGTATGAACACGCAATGGGAGCAAGGCAGTTGGCAATATTGTAAAAGGATTGTAGAAAGAGGATACCGTGATTGTACTAAGATCATTTTAATAAAGGAGTATATGTTCTCAATATATTCGTATCGTAGGTTTCATTAAGCCTTTAACATCACCTCTATTTGAAGGTGAGTGCCCTCCATCTTACATAGTTGCTAGTCTTAGTAGATGTTGTAGTTTTACTTATTTTTGTCTTGGTGTGGAATATGAGTTGGATGCATTAGTAGACCGTTGCAACAATATTTATTTTATAATTCCATTGTTATACTTCCTTTTGGTTTGTTGTAATTTGTTAGGTTATTTAGACACTTAGGAGTTAGTTAAGATCAACTTGTTTAATATATCCGTTAGGTAAAAGTGTGTTTCTTTAGTATGCATTAGTATGCATTTGTAAATATTCTAATCCGACGGCCATGATATGTTCTAGACATAGAGTGATCCGACGGTTCAACTTCTCTTAGATCATACCTACCATTAATCCGTGGCTTAACACCCTATTGGTCTATGATATCTATTTAAAGAGCATAGAGGGTCCTTGGCTAGTTGATCGATTATGAGAAGCTCATGTAACTTTCTTTCTTTTGTATAATAAATTGCTCCAAGTAGCTATTTGGCTAGGGCCGCGGACTGTTTCCCTCTTAAGGGTTTTAACCACGTGACAAACATTGGTGTATTGATCTGTGATCTGTTTGTGTGAAGTGGTTTTTCTAGGTGTTCAGTCCTTTGGGAGTACCCTGTGTACCCTAACATGGTATCATAGCTTTTACGAAGAGCCGCTTTCAGTTTTTATCAAGATCTGGAACCGGTATTGCCGAAACTTTGAAAGTGTTTCTGGTTCTAGATTTTCTATGCATTTGTGGCCCGTGGGAGCTTTTCCATTGCATCTAGAGCACTGTTTCCATTTGGAAATAGTTTTCATTTCACCGAAAACCATTTCCGTTTGTTCTAAAAACACCCATTTCGGCAAATCTGAAGGTATAATGTTACAGTGACGGATTTGTTTTATTTTTTTATTATAAAATCTCTCATATTTTATCATTCTTATTATTAGATCTTTTTGTTTTAGTCCCGGACTGTTGCCTTCCCTGGCTTCCTATGCTCTTTTCCATGCACCTTGCGTGTTCTTGTCTTCTCGGCTACGTATGCTCTTTGCCGTGCACCTTGTGTGATCACGGCAAATCAGAAACAATGAGAAAACTTGAAAACGTAGACTTTCCGGGTAAGCTAACCAAGATCTAACCCCATTGTGTGGAAATTTTTTTTTTTCGTTTTTTTTTGTGATTTGCAGGAAAATAAATCAAGCACAAAAAATGAGAGAGAAGAGTTAAAAAAAAAAAAAGCCCCTTTCCTCTTTCCATAGTTTTACATACCTTTTAAACTTAGCTCACTTGGTCCAAAGTTGCTTTACACCTTGATAAGTCTTGAGTTCAAGTCTTATCAAGCTACTTTGTAGTGCATGCAATTTCTATTTTCAAGTTACTTTATTGTAAAAGTGCATCTCACATAAATAAAGTAAAATAAAAGTGAGTCACTTAAGTCTTTTAATTTATTGCCGCACTATTTAAAAGTCACATTATTGTAAAAGTGAACATCGCTTATTCTACAAAAGTGATTGTCAAAGGTTGATTTTGGGAAGAGGGGGCTTCTTTTTTTTAGTTGGTCTAGTTAATATCTGCCACGTCACTATTGGGGACATCTTTAACATTTCCTTTGATCAATCATAACTTTATCATCCAGAATCAGTTTTAAATGTCATTTTTTTTTAAACCGCATATTTTTTCGAGCTATTTGCATCTAGACAGTTAGTTTCTATTCTTTCAGCCATTATTTTATAGTATGGCCGCCCCTTATGATATTATACTTACAAGTTCTAACTATTTCTCATGGAAATCTCATAGGGAGGATGTTTTGCGAAGTAGGGGACTTTTCAGGATAACCTCAGGGAAAGAAACAGAACCCACTGATGATGATAATAAAATTAAATGGGAAAATAGATGTGATGAAGCTCGTGGATTGATTGGGATGTCAATCTCTCCTGATTTGTGATTCCACATATCTGGCATTGATGAACCTGATAAAGCTTGGGAAAAGTTGGAATATGTGTTTCGTAAAAACAATGAAATTCGGGGTCATCAACTTGAGAATGAGTTTCTTTCCTTGAATCCAAATGATTTTTCATGCATTCAAGACTATTTATCTAAGTATAAAATTCTTAGAGTCTTATGTTCAGAATGTAAGATTAAGAAAGAAGACAAACAATGTATTTATCATATTCTTTCCAAACTTGGACCTACATATTCTATTTTTGTATCTACATTCTACTCCATGAAAGAATCCTTGACTGCAGCTAGCTATCAAAGGCCTAGCCTTGAATCCTTTTGTGATTCCTTAATTAGAGAGCAAGATAAGCTCATTCATCTTGGAATAATTAACAATGCAGATACATTTGGGAAAGCCTTATTGTCCCAACAGAAAGAAAAGTCCAAGCCTCCCAAGAAATAGAATTTTCGCAATAATAAGCAAAACAACAAGGGTCCCAAACCCTCTCAGTCAGCTCCTCCTTTAAAAAATGACAAAGGATCCAAGCAAAAAGGAAAGAAGACTGAGCGTCATTGCAATTTTTGTGGGAAAGATAATCATGATGAATCTAAATGTTTTAAGAAGATGGCATCCTTGGAAGCGGCAATGAAGAAGCACCACATCAGCCTAGATTCATCTTCAGAATCTACCTCTCTTGGACATGCACTTTGTGCTTCTGGTTACTCTTATACTGCATCTTCTTCTTCTACTTCAATTGAGTGGCTCATTGATTCTGGAGCATCTTATCATAAGGCTAAGGATAAAGCCATCTTTTCTACTATGCATGAATGTAACACCAAACAAATATTTGTTGGTGATGATAGATCTTTAAGTGTTGTAGGATTTGGAACAGTTCCAGTAGAAAATGGTTATTTCAGTGATGTACTATGTGTTCCAAAAATTTCCTGCAATTTGTTATCAGTCTATCAAATTACTCATTCAGGTGAAGGTAAAACTGTGACGTTTACACCTTAGCAAGTTGTAATCAAGGATTTTAAAAATACTCAAAATATCCTTGCTACTGGAACTGTTGATGATATTACCAAGTTGTACAAATTTAACAACTTTGGGTCATCACATTTTTCAGTTTTTGTTGCTCATAGTGATAACTTGAGCAAACTTTGGCATGAGCGATTTGGTCACTTAAATTATCGCTCATTGCAACAACTATGTAAAGACAAAATGGTGACTGGTCTTCTGTTGGTATCTTGCAAGAATGGTGTTTGTTCCAGTTGTCTACTCAGAAAACATCATTGGGACAGTTTTGACAAACGTGCCTCTTGGCATGCCTCAGTTCCCTTGGAGCTTGTGCATAGTGACTTGTGTGGCCCTCTTCCATCTGCTTCCTTTTCTAGTTTCAAATATTTCTTAACCTTGATTGATGACTAGTCCAGATGCACTTGGCTTTACTTCCTAAAACTTAAGAGCAAAGTATTTAACATGTTCTTGGACTTCAAGGCCCTTGTCGAAAAACAATCTGGTCATCAAATTATTAAGTTAAGATATGACAATAGAGGAGAATATGTTAACAACAAGTTCACTACTTTTTGCACTGAACGAGGAATCCAACAACAACACATTGTTCCATATACACCACAGCAAAATGGTGTAGCTGAAAAGAAGAACCGCACTTTAAAATAAATGGCTAATTGTATGATCCAATCTAAGGGACTAAGTCTTCAATATTGGGCTGAGGCCATAAATTGTGCAAATTACATAGTTAATTGCACACCCACTAAATTCTTATAGGGTATAACATCGGAAGAAGCATGGATTAAAGTTAAACCAGATGTAAGTCACTTTCGTGTGTTTGGTTGTGAAGCATGGGCCCACATTCCGGATGAAAAACAGAAAGCATTGCAACCTAAAAGTGAAAAGTGCATATTTGTTGGATATTATGAAGATGTAAAAGGTTATAGACTTCTTCAGCCCCATTCACATGATATAATCATTAGAAGAGATATTAAATTTGATGAAAATCTATTGGCCTGCGAGCCTAACTTGGCGGGTGTGCCATCTTTGGCCTGCGAGCCTGATTTGGTGATTGTTCCTTCTTCTTCTTCTTCTTCTTCCAGCTTCCTTGACATGTTTCCAACTCTAGTTTCTGATGATGACAGTAAGGATGAAAATCCACCTCTTCCTGCTCATGTTCCTCCAATTGCACCAGCACCAATACTTCCTCGATGGGTCCGTTCAACATGTGAAGCAGCTGGTGATCTTGTTGGTGATCCTAGAGATCAACATCGAACACGTTCTCAGTTTCAGCAATCCTTTTCTCTTTTGGCTCAAGTTTTCGAGAATCACGATCCAAAAAAATTTGTAGAAGCTTCAGGAAATCTAGATCAGGATGTAGCTATGGATGAAGAATATCGTTCCTTAATGGCGAACAATACTTGGGATCTTGTTCGTCTTCCAAAAGGAAGAAAACTTGTCAGATGTAAATGGGTCTACAGAACTAAGTATGCATCAGATGGAAGTGTTGAAAGACTTAAGGCAAGGTTAGTTTCCAAAGGTTTTTCCCAAGTTAAAGGGATTGACTACAATGAAACCTTTGCCCCTGTACCAAAAATGAATTGCATCCGCCTTGTTCTTTCCCTTGTAGCCTCACATAACTGGGAATTCCATCAAATGGATGTCAAGTCTACTTTCTTACATGGTGATTTACATGAGGAAATTTACATGGAACAACCTCCTGGATATGTTCAGAATAACTCTAGCCTTGTTTGTCTCCTTAATAAATCCTTATATGGCCTTAAGAAAGCTCCTAGATCTTGGTATGCAAAAATGGATAGCTTTCTTCTTGACACTAGTTTTTCTAGATGCCATTCTTACCCCAATGTCTATACCAAGAAAGTAGGAAACCATCTCATCATACTTGTTCTTTATGTTGATGATCGTATCCTTACTAGTAGTGACCCTAACCTTGTAACCCATGTGAAATCCAGTCTTAAGCGAAATTTTGAAATGTCAGACTTAGGACATTTGCATTATTTTCTTGGTCTCCAATTCTTACAAACAAAAGAAGGAATCTTTCTTTCCCAATCTAAGTATGTGTTCGTTTCTCTCTCTATATGTATAAAAGTAATGGCTTATAAGTAATGACCTATAACTAACTTCAAGAGCCATTATTTATTCATATAAAGGCCTTGTGAATTTTTTTTTAAGCATCCATTCAGTAATAAGATTGAATCTCCAAATGTATGTATTTTTTAAATGACTAAATGCTATGTGAGTTTAAGGACAAGTTGAAGTGCCAATAATTCATATCTATTGTTGGAGCATACACCTAAAATTTCTTTGAACATGTTGCACCTAACCCTCTTAACTACTTTGTTGCATCGTAAATTATTATTCTTTCCCCTCCTAATTGTGGATAGACTTGTGTTACACTATCAAATTACCCCATGCCCTATATTTATGAGAAAATTAAGTATTTATAAGTTTGTGTTTTATAACCTCATCTTTAAAAAAAAAGTAAAGAACAAATAAGTCATATATTTTAATAAGGAAAAAAAGTGAACTATTACACCAAAAAGCACAATTTCCCATTGTACCTTCTTCCATACCAAGAGTGTTTGACAAAAACAATATTTTATATTCATTAAATACGAAGGTATCTCAAAGAAACCCTCCATAACTATAAAAAAAAAGATTTGTCTATAATGTGTTTATCAATCCTCATGTAATATGAACTCTATGATAAAAATTCATGGGATTCATACCATTTGTGTCTTGATCGAAGGAGAAGCCCTTCCTTAAAGAGAGAGTATGATTTTTTGGTCCTTTCTCAAAATATATATGTTGAAAAGTAATGACTTATAAGTAACTTAAAGAGCCATTAGTTCCTCATATAAAGGCCTACTAATTTTTTTCTTGAGAATCCATTGAATAATAAGTAATGAATCTCCAAATATATGTCCTTTTTAAATTCCTAGATCCCATGGGAATTTAAGGACAATTTGAACGTCCAATAATTCAGCTCCTTGGTTGGAGCATACACCTAAATATGCTTTTAACTTGCTATAAAATAAAATAGTCCTTTAGGTAAACAATGCCCCCTACCCCTCCTAATTGTGGATGTAGATTGTTTTATCACCTCACTATGTTTTATTAAAAGTAAATAACAAAGATGTAATATCGCCTGATAAGGAAAGACATCAAAATAATAATTTCCCATTGTACATTTTTGTCCAAAATTACATTTTTCCATACCAAGATTGTTGTGGAAAAAAATATTCCATATTCATAAAATACTAAAGTATCTCAAATAAACCCTACAAAACTATAACAAAATAAAAATAGATTACCATAATATGTTTATCAATCCTCAAGTAATATAAAGTTTATGATAAAAATCCATGGCATTGATACCATCTATGTCATGATGCAAGGAGAAACCTTTTCTTACACACAAAATATGCTTTTGTGTTCACTTCAATCTATATACATATTTAAAAGTGTGTTCACTTCACTCTATATACATGTTGAAAGAAATGACCTAAGTAATTGCAACATAAATTAACTCACCATATAAATTCCTATTGATTTTTTATTCAACATCCATTTAATAATAAGTAATGAATATCCCCATATATGTATTTTTTAAATGTCTAGATCCCATTCCAATTCAATGGCAAGCTGAAGTGTCAATAATTCAGATATGTTTTTTGAGCATACACCTAAATTTGCTTTGAATTGGTTGTAAAGAGAGTCCTTGAAGTCAATGATGTCTCTATGACCTAGGTTTATCAAAAACTTGAAAATTTATAACTCAATGTTTAACTCAATGTTTTATAACCTCACATTTTTTTATTAAAAGATTTAGTGCATTCTATAATGACAAAGCAATATAAATATCAAGGAATCCATGTCTTTTAATAGTTACATCAAAATCATAATTTCTCATTATTGCTTTTCGTCCAAATTAAATAAAAATTTCTCAAATTACAATCTTGGAGGCCAACAATGTTGTGGAAAAACAATCTTCGATATTTAAAAAATAGGAAAGTATCTTAAATAAAACCTTCACTAACTATAAGGAAAAAAATCTAGTTATCTATAATATGTTTTTCAATCCTCATTCATGAAATATAAAGTATTGGATACAAAATTGTGAGTATTTCTTTGATTGATACCTAATTTTCCACCACGAGCCTTTCCTGGGAGAGACTATGATTTTATGTTCTTTTTTCGAAAAAGTAATGACCTAAAATTACATCCATTAGTTCCACATCCTATAAAATTATTAGAACAATATTGTTTACTTTTGTTAGGCATCTATTCAATTACAATTCAGAAACAAGAAATGAATCTCCAAAGTTTTATACTTTTTAAATGTCTAGATTTGATGTCAAGTTGAGAACAAATTCAAGTGCCAATAATTGAGCTTTGTCATCGGAGCATACACCTAAACCTACTTTGAACTTTTTGAGCATACACCTAAACCTACTTTGAACTTGTGGTAAACAAAATCATTAGGTAAATTATGCCCCCTACTCTTAATTGTGGATTCTCTTGTGGTCACCAGCAAAATATGCCCATGCCCCACATTTACCAAAAACTTAAGCAATTATAAAAATGTTTTTTATAGCTGCACCTTCTTGATCAAAATATTTTAAGATCGAAAAACTCTTTATTACACAAACCTTGGATGATACTAATGTATGTTGAAATAAATTGCTATTCGACATCAACCAGATTCTGCATGAAATAAGAGATAAAGAGCTTTATATAATTTGTTGAGGGAATTGGAAATCTAGGAGAGTAAATTTGTTTCTACAGTTTCTCTATCCCAATCAAATATAACCCAAACAAAGAGACCAAATGCTTTTCATATATGTAAAGAAACATAACATACAACAAATAAAGGACTCAAGATTCACTTTATGTCTTTACTTTATAAGATCCCATGCATGTATGGAGTTATTAGATCCCATGCATGCATGGATTTATTGATAGCATACCACATAAAAAAGAAATTTTTTTCAAGGGCATTTAAACTTCCAAAAGCCTTTATACAAACATTTTACAAATAAAGACCCCTCTTCTTTCTTAGATCTTTGAAACCTAACTTTAGAATATGTTTTCCTCCTACTAGATTATTTGACCAAATAAGTTCATTATCAATGTTCATGATTCTTACATGATTTTTTTTTAATGTCAATGTACACTTTTCCCAAACTAAGTGATCATTTTCTTCAAAACCGATGAAATCCAGAGTGAACCCTCTTTGAACCATAAAAGTACTCCTAGGAAAATCATTTTCACTATCCAAATTAGAAAATCCCTATATTCGCCATATGAATGGGTAAAATATGTTTGCCTTCACATTCCACCCAATTATCCATCCTAAATCTAAAATACATAGTAGATCCCACCTTCCACACTAATCAATCCCAATAAGGGGAAATGAGTAAATGACAACTTTCCAAGCCACAAATACATTTTTACGAACTTTATTGCATAGCCTAAATCATTATAAAACAGAGAGGGTATTGATCTATCTTTCTCTTACAACCAAGGCCCATAGTCACTAACCTTTTAGAATTCCTCATATAGTGTTTGCTGCAAGAGCTTTAGCAAATAAATGGGCATTTTTAATCCCCCATCACCCTAAATTTTTAGGAAGACCAAGGAAAAAAATGTTTTTGGCTGCCACCTTCACCTTTTAATATTCCCTTAGGTAGGAAAAACAAGAAACCTGATAAACTAAGGTGGATTTCAAAATAACGTTTAAGAGAATGAGCCTACCAGCACTTGAGAGCCATTTGTTGTACCAAAACGAAATCATTTTCTCTACTTTGGATATGATTCAAAAGTAATAGTGTTTGCAATAGTCATCCGGTTTTATAAATAAGCCTAAATACTTGATCCTAGTTTTCAAAAAACACTTCAGAGAAAAGAAAAAGAACCATAATCCACATCTTTAGATCATTATCAATGATCATTTTTTGGTCAACATATATTCTCCTTCGATCATGACACAAGTGGTATGAATCCCATGAATTTTTATCAAAGAGTTCATATTACATGAGGATTGATAAACACCTTATAGACAAATCTTTTCTTTTCTTTTTTAAGTTATGGAGGGTTTCTTTGAGATACCTTCATATTTAATGAATATAGAATATTGTTTTTCTCAAACACTCTTGGTATGGAAGAAGGTGATCTTAATTTTTTTTTAAGATATAGTGGGAAATTATGCTTTTTGTTGTAATAGTTCACTGTTTTTCCTTATTAAAAAATCATATAAAATCATATTACATCAAAAGCATAATTTCTAATTATTGCTTTGTGTCCAATTTAAATAAAAATTTCTCAAATTGCAATCTTGGAGGCCAAAAATGTTGTGGAAAAACAATCTTCCATATTTAATACATAGGAAAGTATCTCGGAGAAAACCTTCAGTAACTATAAGGAAAAAAATCTAGTTATCTATAATATGTTTTTCAATCCTCATTCATGAAATATAAAGTATTGGATACAAAATTGTGAGCATTTCTTTGATTGATACCATATGTTCCACCACGAGCCTTTTGTGGGAGAGACTACGATTTTGTGTTCTTTTTTCAAAAAAGTAATGACCTAAAATTACATCCATTAGTTCCACACCCTATAAACTTCTTAGAACAATATTTTTTACTTTTCTTAAGCATCTAATCAATTACAATTCAAGAACAAGAAATGAATCTCCAAAGTTTTATACTTTTTAAATGTCTAGATTTGATGTCAATTTGAGGACAAATTCAAGTGCCAATAATTGAGCTTTGTCATCGGAACATACACCTAAATCTACTTTGAACTTTTTGAGCATACACCTAAACCTACTTTGAACTTGTGGTAAACAGAATCATTAGGTAAATTATGCCCCCTACTCTTAATTGTGGATTCTCTTGTGGTGCACCAACAAAATATGCACATGCCCCGCATTTACCGAAAAATTAAGGAATTATAAAAATGTTTTTTATAACCTCACCATCTTGATAAAAATATTTTAAGATCGAAAAACTCTTTATTACACAAACCTTGGATGATACTAATGTATCTTCAAATAAATTTCTATTCAACATCAACTAGATTCTGCATGAAATAAGAGATAAAGAGCTTTATATAATTTTTTGAGGGAATTGGAAATCTAGGAGAGTAAATTTGTTTCTACAGTTTCTCTAGCCCAATCAAATATAACCCAAACAAAGAGACCAAACTCTTTTCATACATGTATAGAAACATAACACACAACAAATAAAGGACTCAAAGATTCACTTTATGTCTTCACTTTATAAGATCTCATGCATGTATGGAATTATTAGATCCCATGCATGTATGGATTTATTGATAGAGTACCACATAAAAAATAATTTTTTTTCAAGGGCATTTAAACTTCCAAAATCTTTTATACAAATATTTTAGAAAGAAAGACCCCTCTTCTTTCTTAAATCTTTGCAAATTTACTTTAGAATATGTTTTCCTCCTACTAGATTATTTGACCAAATAAGTTCATTATCAATGTTCATGATTCTTACATCAAATTTTTTTAATATGAATGTACACTTTTGCTCAACTAAGTGATCATTTTCTTCAAAACCTATGAAATCCAGAGTGAACCCTCTTTCAACCCTAAAAGTACTCCTAGGAAAATCATTTTTACTATCCAAATTAGAAAATCCTTGTATTCACCATATGAATGGGTAAAATATGTTGGCCTTCACATTCCACCCCAAGTATCCATCCTCAATCTAAAATACACAGCAGAACCCACCTTCCACACTAATCAATCCCAATAAGGGGAAATGAGTAAATGACAACTTTCCAAGCCACAAATACATTTTTATGAACTTTATTGCATAGCCTAAATCATTATAAAACAGAGAGGGTATTGATCTATATTTATATTACAACCAAGGCCCATAGTCACTAACCTTTTAGAATTCCTCATATAGTGTTTGCTGCAAGAGCTTTAGCAAATAAATGGGCATTTTTAATCCCCCATCACGCTAAATTTTTAGGAAGACCAAGGAAAAAGATCTTTTTGGCTACCACCTTCACCTTTTAATATTCCCTTAGGTAGGGAAAACAAGAAACCTGATAAACTAAGGTGGATTTCAAAATAACGTTTAAGAGAATGATCCTACTAGCACTTGAGAGCCATTTGTTGCACCAAAATGAAATCATTTTCTCTACTTTGGCTATAATTCAAAACTAATAGTGTTTGCAATAGTCATCTCGTTTTATAAATAAGCCTAAATACTTGATCCTAATTTTCAAAAAACACTTCAGAGAAAAGAAAAAGAACCATAATCCACATCTTTAGATCATTATCAATGCCCATTAAAACAATTGATGGCATTTTCATATTAATAACCATAGCCATAACTGTAATTTTATTAGATAAAATCTTGCATCTTCCATGCTCCCATGACATAAAATAAATATATCATCCAAAAGCCGATGAAAAAGTTTTGAAAGACGTGGACAATTATGCCCATTTTAATATCTTTAAATTGTATTCAAAATTTTGCCACCTCTATAGCTCAACTTAAACCTTGACCCACCAAAAGAAATATAAAACCAACAAAAATACCCGGAACTCGCAGGATACTCCTAACTCGTAATCCAGTACTTAAATGTTTGGGAGGGCCAGCCTAAGGCAAGTGCAGAGTATTGCATTTCTACAAGTACCACTAGTACGTGAGGAACCTGTATTCAAAACAGGCAAAAAACCCGTTAATAACATACTTTTGATTCATGGGATCATAACATTCTAACTATTAATCAAATATTCAAAAATAAGTTTAAAGAAGCTGTGCAATAAATCAAATCATACCAGGATGAGCACGATCAGAAGCTGGCGTTACTGGTTTGCGGCCCGTTAGCCAAAACCAAGCCGACTAAACTTGAGTTTAGGGCTCAGTCGATATTAAAATTTAATTTTCACTTTTCATGTCGACCTCTTTTTATTTTTCACTTGTCGTGTGAAACTTGTCTATCTCCCGACTAGACAAGTTTATAAATTTTAGTCGGTCTTTCTACTCGACTAAATTTACTTCGACTTACTTGTCGGTTCTACTGACCAGTTTTTACCTCGACCACTTGTCACTTCTAAGTCGGCTGACTTCTTCGACTTGTCAAGTCGGCTCACCTCTTCGACCACTCAAGTCAGCTAACCTATTTGACCACTCAAGTCGGCTGACCTCCTCTTCGACCACTCAAGTCAGTTGACCTCAGTCGGCTAACTCAACCGACCTCTCAAGTCGGCTCACACAACTGACTTTGTCAGTTCACTTTGGTCGAAATCTACAGAGTATTTTTGTTAGTCTAAGAGACTTAAGAAATTACAAATACTTTTCACGTGTGAGTAAGATAGAGTGAAAATGGACACATTAACAAATCCAAAGAACTTATAAAACATATTCCCAAATATGTAGGAAGACTTGACTCGACCAATGTGTCGTAAAACCTGGAACTTTCACGCAGTGAGAAATTTATGGGTTCTTTGATCTTTCACTTAACAACAATTGTAAAAGACATTTAGCCAAGTAAATCTGGAAATATGTGCGTCCAAATAATCATGCATTTAACCATAAACTATTTCATATATTTGACTATGCGGAAATAACAAAGTATTACAAACTTATCAGTCCACACTTGTCGATCTAGACTTGTTGGTCCAGACTTATTTGTCTAAACTTGTCAATGTAAACTTGTCGATCTAGACTTGTCCTTTTTATAGAGCTTCAGCTCTTCAACTGAATCACTTACACAAAATCTTGAGCTTCAACTTCTTTTTTCTCACCCGGAGTTCTCTCTACTATCTAATGTCTGTAAGCTGATTTACAAATTGTTTCTTCTATTTATAGGAAACCTGAAGATTGCTTCTACATGGGTCGACTGACTCACCATTAAAGACTGTAATAACTATCTACTTAACAACTTAGCTTCAGAAATAAATTCGACTGGTTACATTGTAGAATCGTGGACTCTTCCCTCTTATCAGACTGACAGACAAGATCTTGACTTGTACAGACTCTGACTGAGTCGGCTGAGAGTCAGGTACGGATCCGTGAGTAATTACATTTTTCCAACACCCCCCCTTAATTATAAGCAGATGGGGATTTTTTAAAAACAAAATTTACAAAATGTTTTGAGAGCTTAGACATGCTCTGTTTATGACAGAGTTCACTGTGGTGAAATTGTCATTCGAAGATAACTACGCAGATACTAAGAAGTATCCTTTTTCAATGGCTTTGTGAAGATGTCGGCAAGTTGGTCTTTAGACGTGCAAAATTCCAAACAAATTTACTTGTCGTTCACCAACTCTCTTATAAAATGAAACCTTGTGTCGATGTGCTTGGTTCTCTTGTGAAACACATGATTCTTTGATAATGGTATGGCTGAATTGTTGTCACAGAAGATTGTTATTGGTTCTTGATGGTTTTGTGACAAGTCTTTTAAGACTCTCCTCATCCAGACAGCTTGACATGCAACACTTGTCGTTGTAACATACTCTACTTCAACTGAAGACAAAGTTACTATGGGATGTTTCTTTGAAGCCCTTGAAACAACACCTATACCAAAATGAAATGTGTACCCAGATGTGCTTTTCCTGTCATCTATGTTTCCTCCATTATCATTGTCAGTGTAACCAATGAGTTTAAAATTTTCTGAGGTTGAATACATAATACCAAGGCCTTTTGTGCCACTTACATACCTCAGAATTCTTTTACCTGCTTGCCAATTTGAGTCTTTTGGTGACTCCATGAACCTTGAGATAAGACTTACTCCACACATAATGTTTGGTCTTGTTGCTATCAAATACATAAGGCTGCCAACAAGCCTTTTTATCATTGTAGGATCTACAGTGGATCCTTCATCATCCTTGCTCAATTTTAAACCTGTTATTACTGGTGTTGGGGTTGTCTTGCAGTTAGACATGTTAAACCTTTTTAAAAATTCAGTTGCATACTTAGATTGTGATATAAATATACCACTTTCAGACTGCTAAACTTCAATGCCCAGAAAAAACTTCATAAGCCCCAGATCAGTCATTTAAAATTCACTTTCCATGACTGTTTTAAAATCCGCTATGCCATAATCACCGGTAAATATTAAATCATATACATACAAGCATACAATTAACATCTTACCTTTCTCATCGACTTTGGTGTACAAAGTCGGTTCACTTTCACTTCTGTGAAATCCATTTTCAATGATATAGGAATCAATCCGACTATACCAAGCTCTAGGAGCTTGCTTCAAACCATAGAGTGCCTTTTTTAGCCTGTACACTTTATGTCCTTGACCTGGAACTTCATACCCTTGTGGCTATTCCACATATACTTCCTCTTCTAGACAATCATTTAAGAATGCCAACTTGACATCCATTTGATGAACATGCCATTTGTTTTATGCAGCAATGGAAAAAACTGTTTTGACTCTATCCATGCGTGCAACAGGTGCAAATGTTTCATTGAAGTTGATGTCGGGTTTCTGTGTGAACCCTCTTGCTACCATTCTTTCCTCATGCTTCTGCACACTCCCCTCAGCATCTTGCTTTGTCTTGTAAATCCATTTGACACTGATTACATCCTTTTCTTTTGGTACATCAACCAGTTCCCATGTTTGGTTTTTCTCAATGCATTCTATTTCTTCATCCATGGCTTGTTCCCATACTTATTCTTCAACATCTTCTTCAAATGTTAGTGGATCATATATAGGTGCAAATAATGCAAAGAGAGAGAATGAACTAGGTGTACCGGCTTCATATATCTCTCGCAGACTTCTTGTCTTCACTAGTTCTGTTGATGTCGACCTAGACGAAATGCTTGATGGAGTCTAATGTCCTCTTGGTGTGTTTGTTGGTGTAGCTTGAGTTGCTACTTGTGTTGATGGTCCTTGTGCTAAACCATGTCTTGGTGTCATGGGAGTTGATGGTGCTGCGACTGGTTGACTTACATGTGGTGTTTGGACCACTTCCTCTTCCATATCATCATTGTCAACGTTCGACATAATGTTGAAATTTATGTCAACAGTTCCATCCCATGATTCATTCTCAACAAATTGAACATCTCGACTAATTATCACTTTCCTTGCGACAGGGTCATACAACTTGTATGCTTTTTTGTCTTCTGAATAGCCGAAAAAATTACATTTTGTCCCTTCTTGTCTAGCTTCTTTCTCAGCTCATCTGGAACATGAGCATATGAAACACAACCAAAAACTTTTAAATGTGAAACACTATGATTCATACTTGTCCATGCTTCTTGGGGAACTTTGTTCTTCACTCTCTTTGTCTGACATCGGTTCATAATGTATACAACAGTTGCGACTGCTTCACCCCAATACTCATTTGGCAAATGCTTGGCTTCCAACATGCTGCAATCCTTCTCCATGATGGTTCTGTTCTTTCTTTTGGAAATACCATTCTGCTGAGGTGTATATCGTGCAGTGAATTGTTTCTGTATGCCATGGGTCTTGCAAAAATTTAGAAATTCATTTGAAACATATTCACCTCCTCTGTCGGTCCTTAAGATCTTGATGCGGTTTCCACTCTAGTTCTCCATGAGTGCCTTGAACTGCTGAAAATAACCAAATGCATCAAATTTATGTTTCAAGAAATATACCCATGTTTTTCTTTAGTAATCATCAATAAAACTTAGAAAATACTTGCAGCCACCAATGGATGATTTCTGCATTGGACCACAAATGTTAGAGTGCACAATTTCATGTGGTGTGCGTGCTCTATAGGACTTTCCAACTGGAAAAGTCTCTCTGTGCCGCTTGCCAAAAATGCAGCCTTCACAAACCCTCTCTAGTTTGTTGATCAATGGTAATCCCTTCACCATATTCTTTGTGTGCAGTAGCTTCAGCCCACAAAAATTCAGATGTCCAAATCTGAAATGCCACAACCAGGATTCATCATGAACTTCTGTCTGAAATGCAGCTTGCATATTAGCGTTGCAATTTTCTTTCTTGTCGAGGAGCTTGACCATTTCTTCACTTTCTGCCTTGAATGCAGTTCCTGAGTTTTCCTTCCCTTTTATGTCATGAACTATCCTCAATGGAAACAAGTAGTTGCTTATCATTGGCACTTTTGCTATCAGCTGGTCGCTTGGATGCCTGTCTTTGATCACACAGTGTTCATCTTCCATGTATACTCTATAGCCTTTTTGTAACAACTGTCCAATGATTAACAAATTATGTTTTAGATCTTTGACATGATAGACATCAGGGATATACTTACTCTCCCCTTTTTTGGTTAGAATATCAACAGTGCCTTTTCCTAAGACAGTAACTTGGACATTGTTTCCAAGTGTAACATTAGTTTTAACTGAATTGTCTAGACTGGAAAACAAATTTAAATTACCAATCATGTGGTTGCTGCAGCCTGAATCCAAGTACCATATGTCATGTGGACTTTCTTCAACAGCATTGCATTCAAGTGGAGATTTCAATGCCATTAACATTACACTTGTCGAAGTGCTGGTGCTAGTTGAATGATTTGGGGTTTGCCTTCCTTGGTCATATTGTTTCTTCCTGCATTCATATGCATAATGACCAAACTTCTTACAGTAATGACATTGAATTTTTTATTTATCAAAACTCTGGCCACTTGGCTGACTTGGGTTCTGGTTCTCTCCTCTTCCACCGACATTTGCAGGACTTCTGCCTCATCCTCCTCTTGAAGAAATTTTTCCTCCACCTCTGAAGTTGTTTCTCCCCCTACCTCTACCACAGATTATGGATGATTGTGCTGCAAATGCACCTTCCAATTATGTCTGTGTTCTGCTGAGTTTGTGTTCATGATTGGTGCGTGAAGCTTGAAACTCATCAATGGTAAATGTTGTCATGTCCGTGTGTGCCTCTAAGGTCACAACCAAGTTTTCAAATCTTGGGGGAAGACTTCTGAGAATTTTTTCAACAACCCTTTGGTCTGCTATGGGTTCTCCATGAGATTTCAGTTGGTTTATCAACCCAACAACTCTGGTGTAGAATGTGTCTACATTCTCTGAATATTTCATGGATAGAGATTCAAAATATCTTCTCAGAATGTACATATTGGATGTCTTTACCTTATCCAAACCTTGATAAGCAGTCTCCAATGTATTCCATGCTTCCTTAGCATTAGTTTTTGCTGCTATTTTTGGGAGTATGATTTCATGCATGGCTTGATGTATGAAAAACAAAGCTTTTCCATCTTTCTTCCTCTGTTCTCTCAAGACATCTTTCTCAGCCTGTGTGAGATTGTTATATGATGTCATGTCTGCTAGTTTTGCATAATCATGCTGGACTATCTCCTAGACATCTTGACCTCTGAATAAAGCCTTCATTGTTAAAGACCAATATTCATAATTCTTTCCTGTAAAGATTGGAGTTTACAATGAACCGGAAGTGGAAGCCATTTTAATTTTTAATTAACTTTCCTTAGAAAATTAATCTCCACCTTTTAAGACAAGATTTATTTCCTAAATCTTGGGATGATATAAATCTTGCTCTGATACCACTTAACCAGAACCAAGCCGACTAAACTTGAGTTTAGGGCTCACTTGATATTAAAATTTAATTTTCACTTTTCATGCTGACCTCTTTTTCTTTTTCACTTATCAGGTGAAACTTGTCTATCTCCCAACTAGACAAGTTTATAAATTTTAGTCGGTCTTTCTACTCGACTAAATTTACTTCGACTTACTTGTCGATTCTACCGACTAGTTTTTACCTTGACCACTTGTCACTTCTAAGTTGGCTAACTTCTTAGACTTCTCAAGTCGGCTCACCTCTTTGACCACTCAAGTTTGCTGACCTCTTCGACCACTCAAGTTGTCTATCCTCCTCTTCGACCACTCAAGTCGACTGACTCAACCGACCTATCAAGTCAGCTCACATAACCGATTTTGTCGGTTCACTTTGGTTGAAATCTATAGAGTATTTTTCTTAGTCTAAGAGACTTAAGAAATTACAAATACTTTTCACTTGTGAGTAATATAGATTAAAAATGGACACATTAACAAATCCAAAGAACTTATAAAACATATGCCCAAATATGTGGGAAGACTTGAGTCAACCAATGTGCCGTAAAACCTGGAACTTTCACGTAGTGAGAAATTTATGGGTTCTTTGATCTTTCACTTAATAGTAATTGTAAAATACATTTACCCAAGTAAATCTAGAAATATGTGTGGCCAAATAATCATGCATTTAACCATAAACTATTTCATATATTTAACTATGCAGAAATAACAAAGTATTACAAACTTGTCGGTCCAAACTTGTCGGTCTAAACTTATCAGTCTAAACATGCCGGTCCAGACTTGTCCTTTTACAGAGCTTCAGCTCTTCGACTGAATTACTTACACTGAAGCTTGAGCTTCAACTTCTCTTTTCTCACCCAGAGTTCTCTCTACTATCTAATTTATATAAACTGATTTACAAATTGCTTCTTCTATTTATAGGGAACCTGAATATTGCTTCTACATGGGTCAACTGACTCACCATTAAATACTGTAATAACTATCTACCTAACAACTTAGCTTCAGAAATAAATTCAAATGGTTTACATTGACAAATCCTGGAATCTTCCCTCTTATCAAACTAACAAACAAGATCTGGACTTGTACAGACTCTGACTGAGTCGGCTGAGAGTCAGGTATGGATCTACGAGTAATTAGATTTTTCCAACAAGTTGATGAGAACTCGACGATTGGCATGGTCCCACCAGACCTAAACAACATTGTCAACCTTCAACCCTCTTCTTTCAACAAACTTTCGCCATCCTTTCTGAAACATCCATTGATTAAATCGGCCATGACTTTTGACCACGAATTTCTCATCTATTACCATTGCTTCATTCATTGCATAAACATGCAAGAGGATACCTCTTTGAAGCTCTTCATGCTTCCAAATACTATCAAGTCTAGCCCTCTGGGGAATCGCAAGTTTGAAGAGAATTACATTGCTATCGCTAAGCTTCCTTTCAAATAAAAGTTTCATGTTATCAAAACTACCCATGATGATCACGAATCACTGATTAGAATTAGATATCTCAAGTTTCAATGATGGCTGATCAGAAATGACAACAATGTCCGAAAATAACATGTAGATATCCTGAACCAGGTGTGGTGGTGTGCGGCTGGATTTAGGTTTTATCAAATTGTTAAATTTTTGCAATAAAGACCGTCAGATTGTGGTGGTGTGTACCATTGTATTGTACTTCTTCAATATTTATTGATAAATCAGATGAATAGAAATGAATAAAAAAAAATGGAAAATGGTCAGTAAAGGAATGCCACATGATGAAAACAA
This sequence comes from Pseudotsuga menziesii, assembly GCA_001517045.1. Classification (NCBI taxonomy): domain Eukaryota; kingdom Viridiplantae; phylum Streptophyta; class Pinopsida; order Pinales; family Pinaceae; genus Pseudotsuga; species Pseudotsuga menziesii. The sequence goes on along the minus strand of LPNX010098104.1, from coordinate 15,847 downwards.
AACAGATATATCTGGGATCGGGCCTGAAATTATTTCAGATCTAGCTTGTAAGAGCTCTTGGATTTTTTACACCTTTCCATTTAAGTTTTTGATAAAGGTTTGATGGGTAAATATTTCAAAATAAAATAAAAATCTATTTACAGGGACACAAAAATACAGCAGGTAATATCACCAGCAATTGTATGGTGCCTTGGTATTTTTATTATACTAAATCTAACTGCTGTTTGCGTGATTGTACCAACTAGTGTTCACATTTCTCTAACCCTATATGCATTTAAAAAAATGTGTGAGGCTATTAAAGAGGGAGAAGTTAGGGCTAGCTTCTTAAATAACATAGGACAAGAAGTTTCAAAATAGAGTTAGGCTAGCAGCTGGATTATGTTAGGTGATTGGTATATAGCTTGCATGAGGTAGGTTCTATGGCTATAAC
>LPNX010098104.1:2503-15126 GCA_001517045.1 Pseudotsuga menziesii | reverse complement strand
ATACATGAATAGGAACAAATAAAATATATCAATAAGAATTTTGTGTGTTACTGTATTACTGCATAAATAGGTAGAAATTTTCAATATTTGAAAGGTGGACAAAGTTATATTTGGAAGGAAAAGGAAGTGAGATTCCAATGCTTACCTTTTTATGCTGGATGGAAACTGTCAGAATTTGAGCATCCTCAACTAAAATTGAAACGATCCCTCCAGTGCCCACAACTTTGAACCTGTTATCTCCTGGAAGACTTCAGCAAAAACCCTATGGTTAAAGGTACAACTAGTATGCACAAGGAAAAGAAACAAGAACCATATGGAGTGGTGGGTACTCGATAGTTATACCTACTATTGAGATAGATAAGAATTGGAAGAAGTGGGATTCAATCCTTGGCTACTGGGTTTAGATAGGATTTGGCGGAGGTTGGGTTCGATCACAAGAAAAGGGGATGCCGCTAACCATCGGCCTCACAAGCTGAAGGAAAGAATGGTTGTGGTAAGTAGTTATAGAGAGGCCTGTTGGGATTATTAATCCTCCCTTGTCCAAATTTGGTCATATGTCTAAATTGGGAGTCATGTATAAATCGAGAGTCCATCCAGTCTATTTATAGTCATTAGCACCATTGGGTAAACTTGACCTAATTGGGGCACATGTTTCAGTTAACAAAGTGTGGGGAACACTAATTGAGGCTCACTGCAACTTATTGCACTTGATTGCATAAGTTTAGGAGTCTCCTAGATCAATCCCTACAATTTAGGAAGCAACTGGGAGTGCCGAAACCAACCAAGGTCAGTTCACTTTAGTTGATGACTAGTCAAGCCAAGTTAGGAGTCAGTTACATTCAGTTCTATCCCTCTACATTCAGTTAGCGCTAGGTTTAATTGATTGCACACATGTGGGGCGTTTTTCTCACCTACCACAGTTAGTTAACCATTATTTAATACTAAATGTAACACTTGGTTGTGTTTTAGAACTCCGGTTATGATTTAGACAAGGACAGTTAACTACTGGGTCCTCCGATAGTGATTTAGACAAGTCTTGGTTACCTACAGTCAAGTCGAGTCTAATCAATTTGAAATTCCTCATGTGGATTCAAATTGCTTGTGGCTATTAAAGCCATTTTACATTATTGTAATTATCATCTGGATTACTTTTTTTATTAATGAAAGCATTCATAGCTGCAATCCTTTTGCACTCTTTCATTCTTCAATGGATGAGTAAATTGTGAGATCTTCTTTGTGAGTTGTGTGTTTGTCTACAGATCTATATGCTCAAATTTAACAAGGCTAGCCAATACCATGGGTATTAAATATTATAGGGTACTACCTGCACCTTGAAACAAGTCTTAAAATTTCAATTACCTCATATCCTCAAACAAATTTTAAAATTAATGACTACTACCTACACCCTGGAATAAATACTAAAATTTATGACCCTAAATTTAAATTGGCAAAAATCAAATCTGTGTTTTAGAATTTTTTATATCCATCACAATTAAATTTTAATTTTATAATTAAATATCAAATACATTTCAAAACTTAAAAAACTTCTACCAACTATCAAATTCCAATACAAGACCTGTTTGAGATAGTTATGATCCATACAAACTATCAAATTCCAATTCTAGACCTCTTTGTGATAGTTATGATCCACTCATCACACATGGTTACATGGTTCTATACATTGAATGATAGTGATTTTATTTCAATCCATATTGACTTGACTCAATCTACATCGGCTTCTAATGATATAAAAAAGCGCACATTAAATAACAAACTGATGTTTGTCAAAAGCTTGTCCATATTTTCACCTCTCTATTCACATTGAATACTTGGTTTGAAATTTTGAACGGCCATTTTTAAATTATATTAATTATAGATTAAATTTTAAGACTATATAAATTTATTTATAATTAAAAAAAGTTAATAATGGATGGATATATAAAATGATTAGTTTAACAAAAATGATGTTGCTCAAAAGCCTATCCATATTTTCACCTCTACATTCAAATTGAATATTTGGTTTGAAATTTTGAAGGACCTTTTTTAAATTATATTAATTATAAATTATATTTTAAGAATATATAAATTTATTTATAACTAAAAAAAAGTTAATAGTTAATAGTGGATGGATATATAAAATGATTACTTTATTTTTTGAGTAAAAAATAAAATGACTAACATTGGGAGTCAAGTGTCCAACTTTTTGGGCACTCCATCTAAACGTCATAATGACGATTTTAAAAATTAGTTAAGTTTTAATAATATATATAAAATGATTAACATTGGGAGTTAAGAGTCCAACTTTTTAGGCACTCCATCCAAACTTCATAATGAGGATTTTAAAAATTAGTTAAGTTTTAATTATAAAAAAATAGTAAAAAAAAATTCTTAATGATTTTAATTTTAATTTTCAAATAGTAACAAAATTTTCTTTTACCTTCTTTTTCTTATTTCTATTATATATCTTTTATTATTTTAATTTTAATTTAATTTTAAATAACATTTTTTTTCCATAGTTTTAGGTCTTCCTTCACATAGAATACTCCCTTAAAATTTTATGGATATATACCATGTTTACTCTATTTTCATTTTATTTTAAGAAAGAAAAAAAATAGAAACATCGTGAAATAAAAGTTTAAACTTTCTCTAGTCCATGGAAACCTCATAATGAGGATGTTAAATTTTAGAGAATAAAAATAGAAAAATCAAAGTTAGTTAGATGAGAAAAAAATATAGTAAAAAAATCATTAATATTAATGATCTTAATCTTAATTTTCTAAGAGTAAGAAATTTTGATTTTAATGACCTTCCATCTAGATTTTAATGGATTTTTTATATTTCTACCTTTTTTTTTAATATCAAAATTAAACTTTCTTTGACCTTTTTTTCTCATTATCTAATGTTCACTTTCCACATTAGTATTTACCACCTATCATGCGGTCAGAGGGATGAAGTCCCTATAGGTGCAAACCTCTTTTATTGTATATCTCTATTTGGAGAGCTTTGCACGTTGAGGGAATTGATCCCTCTCAATGTATGGTAGATCCATAGTTTAGATATATATAGGTTCGTTGCAATCTGCGGAAGTCACATAAAATTTATATATAATCATGATTATGTATATGAAGAATGTAAAGTGAGCTTCAATAGTTAAAAAATAGGAATAAGATGGATATAGTATTGAATAACTAAACATGTGAATAACAAGAAAGTAAGAGGATGGGTAAAATACATAAATAATATATTACAAAGTAATCAATCTCAATCTATCTTCTTCATATGTTTGAATAGCCACACTTATGTTTTCCATCTTTTCATATCGATCATATGAAAAAGGAAGGTTAAAATTGAATACTATTAAAATCTGTAACTCGAGATATTGGAGTAAATGTCATACCCTACCTCTCTTTATTTCCAATATTAATACTACCTTTCTCCAATGTCAATCCTTGTGAATTATGGATTGTTAACCCTCAAAAGTTTCAATGGAAGTTGTTTTTAATTACCTATTTTAATCAATGTAATAACAACAATTTGAGGGGTTAATTAAACCCATGGAACCCCCACGTATTTATCAAATCTTACCAAAACATAGGTGGGTGGTTTTGGGGGTAATGTTTCATGGGTTATACACAATTTGTTCTATCACTCCAAGATCACCATTGACTAGTCTTGCATGTGTCCATTTGATTAATATAAGCACCACACTAGCTCCATTTGCAATAAGTAACTCAAGTTCCAAGTCTTCCTTTTTTTGTTTCTATAGAATACTTACTTCTCACTCTTGTAGAAACACTAGTTACATTTGGACAATTCATATTTATTATACAATGCTTATTATGATGATGTACATCATCATTTATTGCAAACAAATGAATGGCCATTCCAAAACTTCTTTTTGTGGAATCATCCAATGAAGGATCTGTCCAAGTCATAACCAATTTCTAGTCTTCCACCATTGTTAGTGCATCTCTAACATTCATCAACAAACAATGAAAACCTTTTTTCTCATCACTTTGTCCATTTTCTCGAAACACAGTATCAAGGGTCACAATGGTTGTGAATGAGTTTCATAATTCATTTGTAATACATTTAGATGCGTATAAAGGTTTATCCATGGCATGTGGCAATTGACTCAAATCACCAACCATTATAATTGACCTTCCACGAAAAGGAATATTGGTGTTTTCTGAGAAAGCTTAGAGTCGAAGTATTCAAACAATTTTAATCAATATATTTCTTCCAATAAAACTCATTTCATCTATTATGATATATTTTACATGTTTCATCTCTTCTTGCAATGTGATTAAACACGACCCTTGTAAATTGGTTATCTCTTTGATTGGTATATCAAGTGTCAAATGAATTGTTGTTGTTGAAATGTTGAATGTTGCTACCCGCATAGGATCCAAAAGGACTAATGGACTCTTCTATGGTAGACACTTTGTTTCAAGAGCAACCTTAATAGCTCCAATCACATATGACTTTTCTATACTTGCATTTCCTTGTAATATCAAGCAAAGTGGATCAACAAACTATTTGTCAATTATATGTATACATCGTAGTAAGCAATTACGAGAAGTGTTGTCAATATGAGATATCATTGATAAACATTAAATTTGGAAAGTTGTATGTTTTAACTATTAACTGTGATTAATTAATCCAATAAATATACCTTGTTTATTAAGAAAAGTGTATTAGATTAGTGCTAGGGTACTTAGAAATTAAACACATAAATATTGATCTTATTAATTACAATAAATTATTATTATTATTATTATTATTATTATTATTATTATTATAAGTATTAAATGATATTAGTATTATTATTATTATGTTACCATGAACCTAAAATAATTGCCCATTACAAATCCATAAACAAATATGTTGAAATGTCCAATTACTAGGTTAATATTATGAAAGTGATTAATCAAAAACATTGTAAAAGAAATTATTATTTTATTGAATGTACGATGTAAGTCAAGATAGGGTTCAATAATGTAGGGGGGGGGATAGATGGTCACAGAAAATGGCATCTGGTGGACTTGAAAACATTATGTAACCCCAAAGATGTGGGAGGTTTAGGACTACGCGACCCATTAGATATTAATAAAGCGATGCGAGCCAAGATCTGGTGGAAATGGATAACCCATGAGGAAGAATCGTGGGATAAGCTATGGCATGAAACTATGAATGGCAGTGGCCAAAAAAATAGTTGATAAGATTCGGAGAAAATATCTCAGGTTAGAGCATCTGGAAATTGGCTCAGCAAACTGAAGCCTTATTCAAAGACACAGTTTCTGGAAGGTAAGAGATGGAAGTTTGACATTGCTTACTAGCAACGCTTGGAATCTGGAGCCATGTATAGAAATTCAATATGATGTTCTAATGCTTATCCACCATCTTCATAATAGCCAAATGAAAAAGGTGGGTGAATTTTGGGATTCTGGGTTCCGTGAAAAAATCTTTTGGACATGGAAAGGGAAAGATTGGTAGCAAGCCTTAGAACCAATAGAGCACATTAAGGATTTCTACATGGAACTTTGCTCCAGGAATATCCCTGGCACAATGGATTGGATAATATTTGATGGGGATATTCCAACCTAGGAAGCTTCAATATTAAAGAGGCCATGGAGGTGCTGACTCAAACTCATAGGTTGGAAAAGGAGGCTAAATGGATGAAAATATGGGGTGGGAGTTGGTGGCCCAAAGTAGCAGTTTTCATTTGCCTCACTCTCAAAAGGAGAATTCTCACTTGGGATGATATACATTTTTGGGGGAAAGCAACAATGAAACCATAAACCACCTTCTGGATGAGTGTCCAATTGCAGGTGCTATGTGGGAAAGAGGTGTTGGTTTGTTTAAGAAATAACACGACAAAGGCCCGACTTAAGTATTGTTGATTTGACAAAGAACATATTTAAAAATAAAATTATGAGCAGGGTCTCGGAGCTATTTCCTCGCTTCATGGTCTGAAAAATTTGAAAAACACAGAACTTAAGAATTTTTGAAAATAAACAGAGGCGGGTTGAGGAAATATGGGTGATGATAGAAACTCACTTAAAAGAAACAATAAATTTAACTCCATGGACCCAGGAGGATTTTGTAGAAAAAGTGATTTAAAAATAGATTCTACATGGATGGGAAATCTTGAAGGTACCTGTGAAAATTACGTGCCCTAGAAAAATGATTAAGACTCCTCACAACTTGGATTTTTGGTAATGTCCTCTGGTGGGTGCCTTCAAAATTAACTTCGATGGAGCTGAAAAAGGGAACCTAGGACCTATTGGTTTTGGAGGAGTAATCAGGGACTCATAGGACAAAATTCTTAGCATCTTTTGAGGCAACATGGGCACTAGTACCAACAATTTAGTGGAGTTAGAAGGTCTCATCAATGGGGTATATTGGTCCTTACAAAACCAGTGGAATCCATTGATTGTTGAAGGGGACTCTCTCACAATTATTAACATAGAGAGAAGAGTACCGAATGGTGCGACCGTTGTCTAGGTCTCCAAAAATTGGTGATGGGAGGGTAGGCTTACAAAGCTAAGAACATGGTTAGTGGGAAATCCATCGCTCCATTTACCGCACATTAAAAGGACTAGTAATAGGGTGGAAAATGCTTTGGAAAATGATGGGGTTGGAAATTTTATTTCCTTCCATGTAGAAGATATCAACGACATTAAGGATGGCATGATATGGAGAGGATATGAAGAGTTGGTGGAGAACGACGTAAGTAGGATAGTTGGTGACCATCCATGATAACCGTCTGCTCTTTCACTCCCAATGCAGGACAGTTGTAATCAATCCTCCACCTCATATCTGACATTTGACACACCCCTCGACATGCACGTCCCCCAAGTCATGCCAAGGATGCCTCTAAATAAACACATGATCTTGTATGATGGCGATCATCTCCACATTCCTGTGTTAGGTGAGATTGAAGGTGATGAGACATCCATACCACTTGGTATTAACTCCATGTAGGTAGATGTTCCAGCCAAGACAAGTGGAAAGTGAATGTGTAATATAGAATTTGAAGGTGGCATGCCTGCCCAATTCGAAAGGGATGATACAGCGATAGCCCATCATTTATAAGAATTTCACCAGAAGTGCTTGCTAAGTATAGAGACAATTTTGGGATTCGGCCCTTTGAGAATACATGTGGGGTAATTTCAAGCTTCTTCTCATGGACTGCCAAAATCCATAAACATCGTATGAGTTGACCATCAATGGGGGATAGGGATGTTAATATTTTGCATTTGAAGATGGATATGGCAAAGTTTATTGAGCTTTAGACATGTAAGGTTGATGCTATGTACAGTGCAAAATGGAAACATTAGTCTAAGAGGCTGAGGGTTGGTTACATAACCCAACTGAGGGGAATGACTATATATTTATCCTAGGATGGTGAATGGATCATCTTGTTTGTGCTCAATTTTGATTTCCTTCATTTGTAAGCCCTCCAAAATATTTGCTCTGCGAGACCATGGCTTAGCAATGTCATGTGCAATGATGTCAAGGGGAGCACAGAAGAATTGATGGGGGTAATATACTGCATGCCAGCTCATCTGGTAGTTCCCCTCTTGTGTATGATAACCTGGTTCCTATGATGTTTAATTGCGGGGTGCAATACATGGTGGAGACCTCAGCTATGGTGGAATCCTAGATAGCAGCCAAAGAAATCGAGTTTCTCCAGTAATATGAGGCTCGTCAAGGGATGCCCCTAGCGGCCAATCCATTTTGGGCGGTTTGAATCCTTCTTTCTCATGATATGCAGGGGGAGGCACAAATGCTGCATGACATTCAAGAAGCCTTAAGTTTGATTAGGCATGAGAAGTAGGAAAGTGTTGTGGGTTTCAGACTGTTGGACCTGATTGCAGGATATTTGTTGGAGCGCCCAAGGGAGCAGGCCAAGGAGGCACAGCCTCCTTCCTCCATTGATCCTCCTCCTCAGTAAGGACTTTGGGAGGTTTGGGTACGTTTGGGCTCTCTCTGAGCATTAAAATTTATCTATTTCTATTTATTTCGATCAGCAGTCTAAACTTCTGTCTTTTATGCATATGTGTGACACTATTTTTCCTAATTATGTCTGTAATGTTTATGGTTGGGATGGGGTAATTAAGGGTGGTGCTATCACTCAGGGTCTGTCTCTATGCACACACTCAATTTAGGGCCACTAGGTCAAAGGGAAAAGGAAAGTTTATGTACTCGAAATTGTAAATTTGGGGGTTGGTTGTGATGCCCTTTAACATAGAAAGATCAAGCGATCAAGGAGTGGGGGAAATGACCCACTGAAATCTCTAGAAAAATTCCCAGTCAAGCGTGGTTCTTTCAACTGGCTGGGTATGAATGTAATTTCCTTTTTGTACCATAATTAGTATAATGTGTTTCTGCTTATTAACAAAAAAAAAGATAGTGTTCAATAAAATAATGATAAAAGTACTACCATGTCACACAAAGAATCCAAAGTTAGATTTGATAAATTAATCAAAGTGCCACTTGAATTTACGAAGAGTCAACCTCATAACAATTTAATAATGGATCCACTGTCATATGAAGATCCTATATTGGACAGTTTGACAATACTTAAATGATGTACATTTCATCCTTTAAATAAACTGAATTGAAATTAATACCATTTAACTGCCCAAGAAAGAAGTACAAAATAGATAATATTTTAGTATGAATTAGACGGTAAAATGGGTCATCAAAATGAATACTTGGGGGGAAAAGAGGTAGAAGAAGGGGGAAGGAAAGGGAAGGCGGAAGAAGGTATATGGAGAGGAATCTGAGGGGTTTTGGGGGATGGTTCTTTTGGGAATTTTACGGGAGAAAGAGAGGTGGGAGTGTTGTAACAAATGGAGAAGAGAAAGCTTGAGGAGGGGTTTCACTCAAGGATTGAAAATTCGTCTAAAGGAAAGGAATATTCTCTAGAGATTATTGGTATGTGGGCTCTGTGGATAGGTAACCCATTGGTTTCCTAGGGCCAACACGATAAGAGATGGTCAAGAGGGTGGTTAATTTTATTTTGATAACAATCGCCTCGATGGTCAAGGCTAGGGGAGGAAGGGATCTATTTTCAACCTACATAATTCGAGGTATTCTTCTTTTTTTATATTTTGTTTTTGTAATTAAGTGTTTAATAATTGTGATAAAGGTAGATTTGAGTAGGAAATAGAAGAACTAGATAAATTGTAGATAGATAAATGACATAACTATTGAAGTGATAGTATTTTCCTATGTTACAAATTTAAATTTTTTTGAAACCTGATTACTCTCAAAGTCCTAGAATATATTATGTTACAACATAGGTAAAAAAACATAAACATGATAGAAACAACAAGATAAAAATTTTATTTTCCTTGGAATTTATTAGAAATAGCTAAGAATGAGCTCACCCATTAGAGAGGAGAGATTAGAAAATTACAGACTTGGTGCTCTATTGGGTAGGAAGAGCACTACATTCTTTTTCTTCATTGGAATGAATTGTTTTAACTCGAGGTAATGGATCATGATTAACATGCCACGATATGTAGTGGAAGTTTTCCGAATGCTACATTATCTCTTCATTTTTCTGTTGTATATCCATGCAAAAATCATGAAAGGGCTTGTACAATACCAATTCTCACCAACAAAATTATACAAATTTGTCGTCCTTTTTATGAGGGACATAGCTATCTCAAGGAAACACATGTACAATACTTTCATTACACCTTTGTAACCATTTTAGATACAATCTAAGGTATAAATAGCTTGTTAATGTTGCAAAAATGTAGAATGCAAATGTGTTTAGAAAATATGGCCAAGAATGCATAATCTTGAGAACTCATGTGAAACATTGTTTAGGTTAAAGGAATGTGTAAATTTTTTTACCTCACCATAATACATGCACACTTTTTACTCCCTGAAATTTTGAATTCTATAAGGACTTTATACAATCTCCTAGTTTGGGTATTAACATTTCGTTAGATAAGGAGGGAAACTCCCACGATTTATGTTATTTATATTACACTAACTCATGTCCCACCACATTTTAGTAAATGAAACATAACTTTCCTAAACAATGGAGAACAATTGTAGATACATATTCATTCCTTACCCTAGGGATATGACAAAGGATTTAAACTAGTTTTAAGACACAATTAACCTATTACAACACATAGTATGTTAAAAGTATTGAAAACTAAGGTTGTATTAGAATTTGATATCCACAATATTAAGAGTACCAAAAGGATCAAAGATAACTAATTTGATGAGAATAGCATCAAACTTAATTTGAAGGTAGAACAAAGAGGAGATTTTGTTTAATCATATATGAGAATTTCGGAGGTGGCATAAATAAAAGTGAAAGGTCATACTATTGGTTTGAGATAGCTAGAGGTTGAATTCATATAAGTTTAAAGAAAAATACCACTTTTCAGGCGTCCAAAAACCTATCAAGTCTAGCCCTCCGGGGAATGGCAAGTTTGAATAGAATGCGTTGCTAAGGATGAGCTTCTTTTCAAACAAAAGGTGCATGTTATCAAATCTTCCCATGATGATCATGTGATGTGAATATTGCTGATGGTTGACTAGAACCACACTCATGGTTGATTAGAATTAGATCTATCAAGTTGTAGTGATGCTTGATTAGAACCACATTGACCATTAGAAATGAGAACAATGACAAAGGAAATTACATGTAGATATACCCTCACCCTAGTGTGCTGGTGCACTGTTGGTTTTAGGTTTTATCAAATTGTTAAAATTGTGGAATGACAAAGGAAATTACATATTGATATACCGTGACCTCGGTGTGGTGGTGTGCCATCGGATTAAGGTTTTATTGAATAGTTAAAATTGTGGAATAAAGAGAGTCCAATCGGAGTAAAAAATAAAATGATAATTGTTATAGCCTAATTTGTCACACTTGGTACATCATGCTTTTATGGGCTATCTATTTCCATATGCAGACTAATTATACCCCATTTTCTCACCATTACCCTGATGCTCCATTGGAACCCTTAAAAAAACATTTTTGAATATTTACATTGGTCACAAATCTACAACCCACATATATGCAGCTTGCATCACTATCACATGAATACATCAGGATTTAAGCTAAAAAAATAAAAATATTTGGAGTTTTCTCCATCAACTAGCAAAAGACTTGATCCTTGGCCCTCCATTTGTCGGGAACCTTCACTTCCCATTAAGGGGCTATATATTGAGCTACTATGAAGCCTTAGAGAAGGAGAACTTTGGAGAGGAAAGATATTATAGTGAAATTGTGCCCCATTCTTATATGCTTGATTTTGCATCCCTATGATCCTAATCTTAATTTTCAATTAGTAACAAAATTTGTGTGTGCATTCTCCTCCTTAATTCTATTATATTTTTTTTATTAATTCAAATTTTTATTAATTTAATCTAATTTAATTATTTTAGGGTGTTTACAAGAAGTTGAGTGTCTCTTTTGGCGTGTTAGATGCAATACAAAACTGAAAAAATAGACATCCATCAACTTGCATGGATATTTTGAGACACTTACACAATGAATCTTGCGATCAGTAAAAAACAAGAAATGTAAGAAAATTGAATGACCTTTCCAAATATATGACTGGGATGTGTGTGAATCATTGGATTGGGTTGATGGATGGGATCGCATATCACTTCCACTTGATCAACGTGCAATTGTTGAGTTAACTCCATTGGAAGAAGACCAATCGTCTATTTCTATAGATTTTGATCATGTATCAGACCTTGTACAACCTGGTATGATGCATTTCCTTAACATTTTTTTGTTAAATTTGCATAGTCTTGAAACTCACATTAATGGCCTTGTATCACACGAAAAATATTTGATCATATACCTACAATCATACTATTCAGGACACATATATGCAGTGGTTTCCTCAAAAGATAGTGAATGGGGTGGTGATTACTGGTTGGCACGGTGTATAGAGGGAAAGCAAACCCTCATTATGTCCATGAATGATGATGAAAAAAACCACTTCCCCACTGGGTCTATGGTTGTTAAAGGTGAATACCTTACAGATGACAACAATGCAAGAAAGAAGAGTGGATATGTTTACAGGGATTACAGACCAGGTGCAAGTGTGTATCATTTTACCAACTTAATCATTGGTACAAACCTCCAGGTATGAACAATGCCTAGCCAAAATTCATCGAAGACATGCTACTTCTTATCGGATACAGAGCACGAGAGACTAATGAAGACCATTGTTATAAGAGATGATATGGAGGGCTTGGTTGTATGATAATAGGTGGTATCTAGCATGATGAGGTATGTATCATAATTTAAATTTCCCCATGTATGTTTCTTATGAATATGTCAATTTTGTGTTCTTGATATGCAAAATTTTCCATAATGTTGTTTATAAATATGCCAAAAGTTCTCTTGTATGTCAAGTTAATGACCATGCCAAATTTCGCATGCCTAAGTAAAGATATGGTGTGTTATAGTCCATGCATGATTATTTAATCCCATTTCAGTATTATTATAATATATTATTTAAAAATGAAATAATTGTGTTAATACCATCAAACCCTACCTACACTAATACATGACCTTATGTTTTGAGGGATATATGTATATATATATATTTTGAGGGATATAT
>LPNX010098076.1:15099-129359 GCA_001517045.1 Pseudotsuga menziesii | reverse complement strand
TAGATTTAATAGAATATGTATTTAGAGATTTCCAAAAAAAATCAATGTGGATGAAGTCCTTGTAATAGAATATTTCCAAATTTAATGAAATATGTGTTATAAAGCTTTTAGTCAAATTGGCAAAGTTAAACATGAATCTCCGTAAGAAAATTGCCATGCCTTGCAAACATTGAAGATGTCTAATATTACGTAGGGGAGACAATTGAAGCATTGCCTTAACCTTTAAGGGATCAACTCTTATACCCTCCTTGGAAACAATGAACCCTAGCAAGCGACCAGACTTAATGCAAAATATGCACTTGTGAGGATTTAACCTAACCAGGTAATTTCGACATCTTTCAAATACTAATCTCAAATGGTATGGATGGCACACTCTCAACCGAGAATGATCAGCAGCAAGGTCATCCAAAAAGACTTCAATAATTGTTTTGATATCGTGAAAAATCAAGGTCATAGCCTGCTCAAATGTGGCTCCAACATTTTTAAGAACGAAAGACATCTTTCGATATGCAAACGTACCCCAAGGACAAATAAATGCAGTTTTGTGTTAATCCCTAGGTTTGATATGAATCTGATTATATCTGGAAAATCCATCCATGAAGGAAAATACCTTGCTTCCCGCACACTCATCCAAAATTTGATCAATAAATGGTGTGGGAAAATTATTCTTAGGACAAGCACGATTTAAATCACGGAAATTAGTGCATATCCAAATCATTCCCTTCTTCTTATCAACCAGAATGAGGTTTGAAACCCACTCCGTCAAGGGAACAGGATAGATAAAACCCACTTTTAACAGCTTCTCTATCTCAGCCTTAATAGTGGGTGCTTTTCTAGGATTCACCGCATGCAAATGTTGTCGAATGGGATTCGCATTTGGATAGGTCTTAATTTCATGTTCGACAATGCAAGGGTTGATACCTGGCATTTCCTCATATGACTAAGCAAAGATGTCATGAAACTCTTTGAACAACTTGGTATATTCCTTAATCTCATCAGGGGAATAGTCCTCCCCAATGTAGACATTCTCAATTTTGCCAGGATCGTGAGAGATATTGATAGGAATAGTAGGCGATATATTAGCCATGTTCCCATCAGCCATATGACTAAGAGAGCTCAATGGAACCATAGGACTACCAATATTCTCTCTAAGAATCTCCCTAAAGTCCTCATGCTCGAAACGGTAAAGCTCAGGAAGAAAATAGGATCTATGATGTAACTCTTCCCAAGGTGGCTCAACCCCAGACATGGCCTCAATAATGGCTTCATCTAATGGAAAAACATCATCAAGGAAATCATGTGCATGAGAGGACTTAATTTCCCATGTAGGAAGCACATACGGGTCCTGCTCCTCCATCCGCAAAGAGGAAGGACTAGGCTTTGCAACACAATCAAGATTCTCTTGATATGCTATCATTGCTGCAGGAAACGACACGTGCTTTTCGACAGGTCCATTCGAAGGACTCGGTGAAGGAAGAATACAAGGATCTTCCATATGGGTAGTGCGAAAAGACACCGAATTCAATGAAGATGAAGCCCCACCAAAACTAGATCTGATCATAAGAATGGGCGCAAGACAACTAAAGGCCCCCATAAGGGATGGATACATACCTACACCCACACTCCCGGTTGTCAGCTGAGAAAGATCGATAATCAGGATAGAAACTCCCGATGATGCATTAACACTTGGATTTTTGAATGATGTCTAATCAATCGTAACAATCTTCCCATTAAATGGAAAGCATACTACTTGAAATAGAGAAGAGGCTACGACTTGCATACTATAGATCCAATTCTGACCTAGTAAAATATTGTAATCAAGGGGCGCATCAACCACCTCGACCTTGATCATGATGGTCTTCCATCCCAAACAGACCTTAAGAGAAGGAAGAATTCCATGCGGCTAAAACAATCTACCATCAAAGGTAGTCAACAGGTTAGCAGATTGAGACAACTCAGGAGAACCCAAACCCTTCCAGCATGACAAAGACATCACGGAAGCAGCAGCACCTTTGTCAATCACAGTGCATTTGATGGTCATATTAAGAAACTCTACATGAATCAAGAGAGACATGTAGTAAGGAAAGCAAGGCTGTAGTCCCATGGTTTCGAATTTGATGACAGAAGAAGACCTATCATCATTAACCCCAAGAGCAGAAATCAAAGCTTTGCTTTCCGAAGGACAACTCTAAAGTACTTCAAGCGCAGACATCACAGAAGGAGTTTGGCCCAAATCCTCGACAACAAAATAGTTCTGGGAAGCTTGGGCATTAGAATTGTGCCTTGAATGCTTTAGGAATCCCTTAGGAATGTGAGGTGCACTCTCAGGTTTATCCATATGGTTTTCAATACGCAAAGGGCTCTCGGGTGGAGCGGGTTCCTTCCCAAGGTCCGATTGTGACGAACCATAGTCTTTCGCATGAGTCACAACCTTAGTAGCATGCACCATGTTGATGCAACCATGACCAGTATTGGCTTTCGGTGGATTTTGATCTCCACCCGACGTACAATGAGGATCATGGGTTCTCGAGTTAATATTTTGATTATGGGGTAAAGGATTAGTCAGCACAGCTGGGTCCTGTGCTATGAACCTCGAGGAATATTCCATACGAGGGCACAAGTGAGTGAGGTGGTCATCCTTACACAATTTTCAAGGAAACTTTACCTTATGTTTAGACTACTTGTCCCCCCCATCATTGCAGGCGTTCTTGTCATTAAAATTGGCATTTTCATTCTTATTTCCACCCTTACGATTGTTTTTAGCCTTTTTATTATTCCTTTTGGGCTGTTGGTTTCCCTTCTGGTCCGACGATTGCATGGAAAGTACACTCACCGTTTGGGTGGGTTGAGATGAAGCCATGGCTTGTCCCAACACGGATTGATTAATAGTCAATTGACTCACTTGTTTCACAACCGAATCCATAGGTTTAGTACTTGTACAAACCACAATGACATTGGCATGTGGTCCAAGCTTGATCTTGGGATCGAAACTAGAACACGGAGCATTAGGTATGATCTCATACAGAAGTCTGGATTGAGCATAAATCAAATCCAATTCTCGTGCCGCAAAAATTGCTTGTTCCTCGTTCTGGACTCTAGATGTAGAAACATCCTTCGCGATGTAAGGTAACAATGATTTAAGGAACCACTCAAGGAGAAATTCCAGCAATTTGAAAGCTTTAATCAACCTCTTCCATCTACACCACTCTTGGATATGGTACGAGATTTGTGTGGCTTTGTCTTGTCGAAATGTCGACAAGAGTTCTGTACCAACGTCATAATGCATGGGTAGCTAGAAGTGATTGAGGAAAGTCATAGCAAGTTCATCAAACAAAATGAATACCTCCCTTGGTAACTCTATATACCATTTTATTGCATGCCTGGTGAGGGTGCATTGAAATAGCCTTAAACGGATTGAGTCATCGTGTAAGGAATTGGAAGAGCACCAAAGGTGAAAAGTAGTGACATGTTCACCAGGATATTCTCCTGATTTTCCCTCGAATTTGGGAATGTCTGAGGGAAGCTTGTTAGGGACAGCCGGCCAAGCTGGGTCATGAGATACCGGATCATTCATTAGTCTTGACAAGTCAAGTAAGTTTAACATTGCGAGGAAAGGGAGCCTAGGTTGAGCCAGTCGATGCCACGCTCCCTGATAGTTTTGGTTCATATAAGGCTGACTACTATAAATACCATGGCCTTGGCCATAATATCCTCCTCCCATTTGACCCATGTAGGGCTACATGGAAGCATTATGATGTGGTGTACCTTGACTATGCGGTGCTACAAAGCCATAATTAGAGGAGTAAATGGGTTGTTGATACCTGTACCCATAGGGTTGATAGTTTTGTCCATACTGCGGTCCATAAGATGTCTCGTGGGATGTCCCATGAGAAGCTGCATAATTAGGGATATGGGGAACTCCTTGTGATGGACCGTAAGATGATATAGAAATAGGAATATGACCTCCCGATACAACAGGAGGTACTTGACTCTAAGATACTACTGTGCAAGTAGTCGCAGTATGGACATGACTAATAGCAACATTTCAGCATCAAGGACCACGTGAATGAGGGGGAGGAAGGGTTGTCAAAAATGCATTCGAAGGAGTAGGATTTGAGGACGAAGGGACATGTGAAGGGATGTAAGAAGTGTTCCCTATGGTCACTTGTCTCAGTTTTGGTATCTGTATATGACTACTAACACTAGGTCTAGGATGGACATGTGAGGTAGCCTCCACCACCAAGATGGAAGGTGCAATGTGACTAGTGCTCCCAAATCTCTTTGCATGAAAAGGAATAGGAGTGCCCCCAAGCTTAGTGCTATGTTCAATTTCTGACTTGGCATGATGTGCCAGATTGTGTGCAGGGATATGAGGCATGCCATAATGAACATGACTAGTGCTTGTGGGTTCATGATGAGTCTCGTCGCTTGGAAACCAATACCGGCGACCTGTGAATGAGGAATCATAACCAGAATGTGAAGGTATTTCTGGTGAAGGATCATATACAAGAGTAGAATCTACATCCCCAACCTCTTGAGGCAGAGAAGACATCTTAGGAATCTCATCCTCGCAATCTCCCATGGTGTGTAAATTAATGTGAGAAGTAGTCTTCTCAAACGGTCTGTTTCTCTCTCCCAAAGGAGGATGAGATGTGGAAGGCGAAAGTCCTACTAAATGACAAGAACAACGAAGTGCCGCACCCAAATCCACAATGACTCAAAAAATGAAAAAGACTCTCTCTAATTATGCAAACCCTAGGCAAACTAGCGTGCATAGAGCATACACCTATACCATGTAAAGCCATATCACAAGCAAACAAGGGTAGGATATGTGAGCTCTCGATGAAGCAGGTATGCCTCACCTAGGAGAGTCTTGAGACTCCCATACACAAAAAGCGAAGGTTTGTAACCAATTATAGTGGCCCTTAGCTTCAACGCATATAGCGACTGTGCTGTTCGACCCCTACTTGGCCAGGACACCTGCAGAATAACCTCTGCGAAGTACCCCCTCGATAACCTAGGTAAGGAAACTAAGGTCACCTTAATATAATCATTGCTCAGGTGGACAGTCGTAGGCGGGATTGACTATATGGGTAGGGCAGAAAAGCCCGAAACTCTTGAAAGAGCCCCCATATACGAATACAATCCTGGAAATATCTCTGGTGCTACTCAGTTATGACCAGGGATCATCCCAATCATTAACCGCTCACACTGCCTTTTGCTTAACTCCCTTGTAAGAGGAGGATCCTGAGAAACACTAATTATACCAAGGAATTTCACACTCTCACTTGGACAGACACATACATGTTTCGTTTAGTGGTCTTGGAGAATTT
This sequence comes from Pseudotsuga menziesii, assembly GCA_001517045.1. Lineage (NCBI taxonomy): Eukaryota > Viridiplantae > Streptophyta > Pinopsida > Pinales > Pinaceae > Pseudotsuga > Pseudotsuga menziesii. Next base: position 124,026 of record LPNX010098076.1, on the reverse strand, counting down.
ACTCACAATGAACTATTCCAAGACCCTAAAACATAATCTTGTTGATGCACCCTATAAAAGAAAAGAGTGTAATTCATTTTATTATTCGTTGATTTTAATTGGCTTATTACTCAAAAGGGAAAATGATCGTGCAACTAATGGTGTTATGATGCAACAAGAAGTAAAATGCATACCTAACAAGCAATGCAAATGCACCGTGTTGAATGAAAAATGGGGTACGATACTACGTGAAATGAAAAATTCTCCTTCAAATGAAAATGCAATCATTCCTATATGAAAATCTGACTAATATTTTCCAAGCAGACCCAGTGCAAGTACCATGCAAAATGCAAAATGCAACAATGCATAATGATGCAAAAAGCAAATATTTTTGTATTTTTTTAATTAAAATGAGATAATAAAGAAAAAGTATGACCCTACAAACCCCAGAATCTGTAGGCACTATTTAGACAACACCCAAGCAAATCACTAAGGTAAAAAATACCTAATGCACTAATCTCAAAACAAAAAATAGAAAATGCAATGACAAGAACATTCTCAAAAAGAAATTCAAACAAAAAAATGTCTCTGGTGAGAAACAGAGGTGTATATAGACTCCAGAAGCATCCAAGAAGACTCAATAATTATCTAAACTCACCCAGCAATACTTAATCTTCCCCCAAAAGGAAAAACTTAGGGCATATGCGACTGTGTGTAGAAAACCCGCTTATATACATGGATCTCCCAGTAAAATCGAGTGTACACATGACTGTGAAGACAAAACTCGCATACAGGATGAAAAATAGATAAAAAAGAAGGCAAAGAAGACCCACTGAGACAAAATTTACTCCTATCAGACACTACTAGGAAAACATGCCCCTAGACCCGACTCAGAAACAGAGAAGTAAGAGCAATTCAAGAACATTTAATGCTGATAAAACCCCCAAAAGAAATGACTAGGAACTCCCCAGTATGGTCGCCAATTCTATTACGGGGAAAACTTCCTATGGATTGGGGTACCACAACAGTCAGAGTAACCGCAGAAATCAATCCTTTCCCATATGCAAGAGAAACCAAGCATCTAACACTAAAGGATCTTGAAACATACCTTATTCCAGATGGTTGATGTAGATCCCCGTTGAGCTTTTCCACTCTCGCTTGTATTAGCAATTTGCTCTCTCAACATTCAGCAAACAAGACAAGCATGCTATATAATTGTGTTAGACCTACTCTAGCATATATAATCAATAACATATAAGCATTTAAAATCATCCATGGATTCAATACTCATTTAAATACACATTATTGGACAGGAAAAGATATTTCTATTAATATAAATAAGAGATTACAATAGTGACAACCTCTGTTGGCACGCTTGCGAATCAGAGAAACTGAGTCCTCCATCTCTTCATAGCAAACTCACAAGCAAAGGCAAGCTTGGGAAGAACACAAAGTGCTCCAAGGGACAAAGGGATGCAGACTCAAGTATAAGCTCTGGAAACAATGGACTATAGTTTTCTTGCTCTTTAATTCCTCTTTCCTTCAATGTATCCAAAGGGTTCCTTATATAGTGCTTCAATGGGGTAATGGAAGATCAAATCCGAGCGATCTCAAGGCATATGGAAGGTCAAGAGACAAGTGACTCGGATCCACATCAAGGAAAACTCCAAAACTATTTGGCCTTTTGCACACATCCCGATGTACGCGGGTTTTAGGGTCATATCCGAGTACATACATGAGAATAGGTTTAAAAGTCACGTATGGAAAATAATGCATGTTTTTAGGGATGATCTTGGAAACATCAAAGATACAAAAATGGTCCATGGGGTCTAAAGAGTCTACAGAGGGACAGGGAAGGCCATAAACGTGTGATCCACCATGTGTGGTAAAATCAGCTGTAACATATAATATGTTAGTATCATACTTATCATTTGAATTACACCTTGGAGGTGATCTCTTGTACTTTAATTTGTATAGTTATGGAAGTAGTTTTAATTTTTATTTAAAATAAAATAGTTTTAGAAAGGCACCCATGATCTAACACAATATACTTTCTTATTACTGTATAAGTAAACTTATTTAAAATTATGTGTGGAATAATAAGTATTGAAAATTTCCTAGATGGGATGTCTCGTATGTATGATGCTCGTGTGGTGAGTGCAGTAGAGGCTCCTCAGTCCATAGAAAATTTTGTGGGTAGACAAGCGGTGTAGGTTCGTCAATCTACAAAAAACGTGGTAGGTAGAAAATATACATAAAAGGTGGCGGGTGGAGAATATGTGGAGGATAATCAGTTTAAATTGAAAATTAAACTAAGTGTCCCATTTATCAAAACAAATCAATGTCGCATGTATTATTCTACACCAGAGGTGGATACTAAAATCCTTCATGCAATCAAGGTGATTATGAAATATTGAACACAAGAGAGGATGAGAATATTGATGGAAATGATGTCCATCTTCATTACTGGAGCCCATAATGAAGGCTTGACATGAAAAATTGATATTAATAAAGGCATATGACAATGCTATGAAACTTAGTGTTTTTTACCTCTCTCTCACTTGATTAAAAACTCTATTTTCTATTTTGATGTGATAATACCTAAATTATATTTTATAATTCTATAATAATATAATATCCAAATTCCAACTTCCAAGCATAGTGACCTTCACTAAAGAAATAGAAAAGTCTTTTAAATTTATATTATTTTCATGCCTTTCCAAGTTGAACTATTTTTTCCTAAAACTGAAAAAGTATATTCTTCATAAGATTGAAATATTGCACACAATCGAGGTGATTCTGAACTATCGCATGCCTAAAATTAATGCTTTACATGAAAAAGCAATCAGAATAAAGGTAGACATCGATGCCATGAAACTGATTGTTTTTTCCCTCACTCTCACCTTTTTAAACACTTTGTTTTCTATTTTGTTGTGTTTGGGTGTTTGACTCGCCTCACTTTTGGTGTTATGGAATCCTTTGGTAAAACATATGACACTTCATAGGATCGTCCATTTCCTGCAAGCATGGCTCCTATGGATGTAGTAAATTTTTACCACAAGGAAGTCTTGAAAGAGGATACGGATACGATGGATGTTTTGGAAGAGGAGGTGAAGCTAGTTATGGCATATTTCAAAGACACTGATGTTGAAAGGCAAGTCAAAGAAATAGTTCTGAAAATGGGTTACTCTACAGTCTGAGCTTCTTAGTTTTATAGGAATTTGGAGCTATAATGGTACACCAAAACTATGGTAGCCCTAGGTATGCGACAGAAGGAGGAATGCTTCTTCCATCTTAGGAAATGAAAGTAGACCTTGGAAAATAAAAATGCTTACCTCATGGAGGTCGTCACATGGATGGGTGGATGAATGGGGGGATCCTTCCGAAAACCTTTTATTAGGCCTTGTCAGCCAAAAAGCACAGCAAACCTTCCTCTTTGGCTCTCTGACATGGTTTCCCAACAAGCCAGGCATAGTTTTTTGTTTCTCAATAATGCATACCTTCTCTGCCACCATTATAGATATTTCCATAATATATTAATGTAGCTTGACACATTTCATTACAAATTATGTGTCGACTAAATGAAATGTTGATTATTTTAATTCTCAGAACTTTGGATTATCTGGATTATCAATTAAATGTTTTTGATATGCATACCTGCTCTGCCACCTTTATAAATTTTGACATAATATATTAATATAGTTTCTCTTACTTCAACACAAATCGTGTGGACTAAATTTAATGTCCTTTGTATACATTATTTAGTCTTCCATCATGTACTACAACATTCATATTTTGTTGGGTTTATTTTCTATATATTAGTAATAATGTAGACTTTGGCAGGCTAAGTGCATAATTTGTAAATGAAATTACGTATGTATTATTAATGTAGTAATTTCCAGTACAAGTCATTTCTTTTATAAATAAAAAACGGTATAGGAGGAACTTTAATCATTATTCAACGATTGAACTCCATAATTTTTTAATCGAAATTCATAGTTATATACAATTTGGAATAAAATAGTGCAGTGTATAGTTTTAGAAATCCAATATTGCCACTATCAGAACCCAATTTTTCAATTAAGAAATTTTAATGGTGACACTTTTTCTAACTCACTTGCAACTCCCCATTTCTCCTGATCTAGTAATTTTTGGACGATGAGAGAATGAGCACTAGCCCTTTCCCACACTCCCACTCAAATGAGTAATCATACACATTTGAATGATAGGTGTGCCACATGGTGTCTAAGCTACAATGCAGGGATAAAAAGGAAAGTGATTGTCTCCACTTTGTGTCGAATAGGCTATGCACCATGGGAAATTTATGCAACAGACTTTGGAATGGTCTTCATGGGTATGGTAGTGACGGGGTTTTGGGTACTGGCCATTGTTGTTGCACTACTATTAACTTGGGAGTGTTGCAATGCTTTAAAATGGTTCTCAATTTCTGACCCTCATGCCCATAGTCCGTGACGTTCTGCAGGTATGGAATTGGGTAGTGGGCCCATTTTCCCACAAGCGAGTAATTTTATGAGAGAGAAGGAGCATGTGCCCATTCTCAAACTCTTGCAATTTAGTAAGAATATAGCCATTTATATCGATAATGTAATTTGTGGGAGGAAGAGTCAAGGAGCACTTCCCCTTTCCACTATTGTTCATGTTACACAAAAATATTGTCATTTTGCATAAATCCCTAGAGTATATATGCCAAAAGAACTTGAGAAGAGGTTTTTCCTTACTAGAAGCCCATCTCTAGTAGAATTGATGCACCCTGCTTGTTGGCAAGGAGATCAAGTGCGCAAATCGTGAAAAAGGAGATAGAGGCAAGTTTCAGAGAGGAATTTGGGGAGTTTTGAGGTTTAAAATGGGCCTCATAAGGGAAATAATAAATAATAGTTATAATAATAAAATAAAAGTTCTAAATTTTAGAGGGGAAAAAAAAAACTAGTTTTTCTTATTGTATTTTTGGCATATCTTCTTATCGGTTTACCCAAATTTCGAGTTTAGAGACTTGTTGGATGCATAATTTAATTATGCATCCAACCCATACCTCCACTCCATACATATGAGGTACCCATGACGCCCAAAAATAAAAATTTGAATAAAACAACATATTTTAATATTAAAATACATTGTTTTATTAAAATTTTCATTTTTGGGTGTCGTGGGTACCTCAGAAGTATGCAGTGTGGGTATGGGTTGGATGTGTAATTAAATTATGCATCCAATGAGTCCTCAAAGTCAAAATTTAGGGGAACCCATAAGGAGATAAGCCAAAAATATGATTAGAAAGCTTAGCTTTTTCTTTTTCTCTCCATTTGTTTTTACAAATTTTACCCTTATGGTTGACATCATCATCTTAAATCCTATTGGTTCTTATAAAGTGGATTTTAATGGTACAATTTTTGTTTTAAGGCCCATTTTTTACCTCAAAACTCCCCTAATGGAGTGCACAACAAGAAGTTACTGACAAGTGTGGTTGGTTTGATCAGAAGTAGTTAGAAGTGTTGTCCAAGTTATATGTGGACCTTTTCGTGAAGGTGCAAGCCTATAAATAGAATTATGAGTGTAATTGATGGATCATCAGGGAGATTGGATCTTTATCTTTTGTATTGTGAAATCTCATGGTTGTGAACTGTTTTTTATTTTGCAGATGAACGAATTTAGGTGCGACCAAGGATGTTTTGTGATATGATGGGGTTAATATGGGAAATATATTGATGCATAAACTCTTGTATTTTTGATATATTGTGATCTGTAATGTTTCATTGTTTTGAATGATGAGAAGTCTTTACATGTTTAATGGGTTCCTTCATGTCAACATCTGTATTAAGTTAGTTTGAATCATGAATTGTTGCGATACTAGATCTTGTTGCAAATGATGATAAATAGTTTGGATAAATGATATGTTAAAACCTACTGGATTTGTGAATTGTGTTATGATAGAGAGAGATTAAGTGCACAAGTCCTATTCCTCAATGCAGAAATGTGGTTCCTGTAGCCCTCCCTCAACCATCTTGGTTTGGACTGCATCTACTTCACAAGTGTTTCTAGATAGGGTAAAACCTATTTAGGCTAGTGTTTAGGGAGAGTGAGTGAAAGGGTGTCGACAGTGAGTGAACCCATGTTGACTGAAGTGTGTCAACAAATGGTTCTATTTCCCAAAACATAGTACAAGGAAGAAGAGCACATGTTGTGGCATCCGATGAAACTGGATATCTAGGACTGGTTTGATCAGAAGGCTCAAGAGTTCACAATTGAAGAAAACTAAACCTCCAGACTGAAAGAAGAAGAGTGGTTGGGACGATATATTTATCATGATATTCAATTTTTTTTTTGAGTTTCCAATAGTCTTGTATGAGTGGTTGGAGTAGATAACCTTTTAGAAAACGAACTTCCAAGGAGGTGAACCCACTTATTGGATCCCTGAAGTGATCCAATGATTGAAAAGGGTAAAAAAAAAGGTGTTAAGAGAGGTTAAAGTGTGGATCGACAAAATTTTGGAAGGATATATTACTGATTTTGTTGTCGACAGTAAAATCCTGCAACGACACAGAGAAGGAATTCTTCTAGGGACCAGGAGGGAGGTTCCTATTGTCGTTGCAACTTTGAATTTAGATGCTCATCTATGAAAAGGGTATACTTAAAATGAACTCGAACGAGTAAAGCTATGGTGTGTAGAGGTTATGGGTATCAAGGAAATGAGATTTCGATGGAATGATACGATGTAAATGTATGGGAGTTAAAAAGAGACTATGAGTGAAATCAAGGAAGAGTGTGGTCTTCTGCGAAGTGGGGTGAGGTTGCGGTAACAAAAGAGGTGGAGGACTAAGGAGAGTCCTGGAGCATCTAGAACAAGAAATTATGAAAGGATACCACAAGGAACTAAGCGAATCTACAGTGATGAAGGAGATGACCAGGCTACGCCCAATCTCAAGGAAAGACCGACCTAAAGCAACAATGTACCTACACCTATGTGCACTACCCCACATTCAAGAAGAAAGACCCGATCATTGCAAGACTTTCTTTTGTATCACCACAAGAGTAATAGTAAAAGATCAACAAATATCAGAAGCAGAACTAAGATGACAAGTGACGACGTAAAACTACCTTTGTTTCATGGGAATGGGATTGAATATACTGAGCAGTATTGGTTTCGATGCGAAGCAGTATAAATTGTAAAGTAAGTCCAATATGAAGACGTCAAGAAAGGACAAATGGTGAAAATTTTTAGAGGTCATGCATTAGATTGGTACATGAATTTTGTACAAGTACCGATAGGGAATCAACAGAATACACTAACATAAATTAGAACCGAACATATCAAGGAATTGAAAAAACCTAAATCCGAGTTGCAGTACATTCCTGAATTGAAGGAGATTAAGCAATATCTGAACAAATATATATGGGATTTTGATAAAAGGTTCAAAACATTGATGGCCAAAGTTAGCTTTAGAATAAGAAATGTGCAACACAAAGAATTGTCTATCATAGGATTGGTGCCTCACATCCACATGCCACTAATGCAGCAGAAGATTATGAAACAAACCGAGGCTCTGGAAATTGCGATGAAGCTAAAGGATTCAACAGTTGGAGAGACAGGAATTGGTATGAACCAGATCCAATCACAATTGGAAAATATTAATATCTAGTTGTAGGATATCAAGAAGGGAAAGGATATCCGCGGAGAAGTATCGTGCACTTGATGTCGCACAGAAGGACACCATAAAGATCAATGTTTGGATTTCTGTGAATACTTGCATGATGGAGTCCCTAATCGATTAAGTCAAGGTGGTCTACCATGCTATCGAATCTATTTGACTAGAGGAAATCGGTATGAGAATGCGTATATCTCAAAAATATTGTGTCAAATATGATGAATATGATTTGTAATTTCTGTTGATCAGTAGGTCATGAAGAGAACGATTACAGAGAATATGTCTTGCTCCAAGAGAGAACAATAGACATGTATTTTATGAAAGGAGAGCAGCGTTGACCGATGGAATGGCTACAGTCACAGCAACAACCACAGTTTTTGCAACAACAACCATAACTCATTCAACAACAACCACAATTTGCTCCACCACAACCGCAGTAGAATCAGATGCAGCTGCAGTATACTCAACCATAGTATGCTCCACCATAGCCTAACCAACTGTAGTAGTTTAACACACCACAATATCAACCATAAGGAGAATTCCAAGGAAGATTCTGTGGAGGTCACAATGGGGTTTTTTCTGGAGCGGAGGTCCTATGGGATGAGGTCGTGGATCGGTGATATGTTATAATTGTGGAGTTGTGGGACACTATCATCTGGAATGAATGAAACTATAGTCTCAATGTACGTATTGTACCACCACAGATCATACTATTGAAGAATGTGCACAATTGATTGCAAAGTGGAAAGATAATAGCCATCCACAACCACAGCCACCACTAAACCAGAATGCAAAACAAAACCAAAATCAAGGGCCAATGGTCAGAAAGATATCGGTGGAACCCATTACTCAATCCACAGATTTTGGAGTCATTACTTGAGGAGGAGCGATGAAGGACCCTACCAAACATTCGATTGACGGCTCGAAATAATATTTAATTCAATGTCAACACTGAGAAAGATATTTCTTCAACACAAGAGACATATTGAACATGAATATAGGTAAGTTTCCTATCTATGAAATGCCACCCACTTTTGATTCAACAGATGGTTCAGGACCATCACGAAAGGTTGGAACATTACAAAATTTCCTAGAAATCTATTTGTTGATATCAAAAGATTCAGATTCATTAGCAGAAATTACGAGGTTGTTGTACTGATGGGAAAAGGGGTGACAAGACCACACTATGAGTTCTATGCACAAGAAGAAAATAGGAAGAGGAATGAGAATGAACGTCTATATCGGAGATTATGATGTTGATTCAGTCATCTTGGATCTAGGATCTGATGTCAACATCTTGACAAAGCATACATGGGAAAGGATGGGGAAACCACATTTGGTTTGGTATCCTGTACAATTGGGACTAACGAATCAAGCCATGGTGTTGCCAAATGGTGGAGTAGCCCACCTACTTGTTGAAGTAGAAGGACTGAATATGTATGCATATTTCGACATCATTGATATAGTTGAGAGCAATAGCTCATATCCTGTGTTGTTGGGGATTGGTTAGGAAAACAACAATCTGGTGGTTATCAACTTTAAGAAGAGAGGGATGAATTTCGAGAATAGTGACATGTGAATCATCGCACCTTTGGATCTGAGTTAAGGATGAAGATATGTTGAACCAGTGAAAGACAAAGTTAGGGGAGGATGGGAGAATTCCTAAAACATCTTTGAAGACTACATCCATCCCTCTGTAGATGGAGACACAAGATGGAGAAGTTCTATATCCACATCATCAGACTCTGATGATGCATTAGAAAAATTCCGAAATTTGTTACATGAAGTATCGATCAAGAAGTCTCGACGAATCACCCAATCACTACGCTAGTTCGCAACCAAAGTTGTTGGGCTTTTGACATATGAAGGACTACCTTATCTGGATGATTTTTTTGACGAATTTGAGGACAAAGTATCAGAACCTCAATGACTGTTTGTGCTGAATGAAGCACTGAAGGCTACTCCAACAAGATGGTGGGAAACACATAAGAGCTTGATAAGATACTGGGAAAGATGTCGTAGACTAATGTAGGTTCGATTGGGAGAAACATAACATTACCCACGAAATAAATATGATGGAAGGAATAATATCAATGATCATTTGGTCGAATTTCAGAATGCATGGGTATTGAATCCCAAGGAGTAATTGTAATAGGGATTTCTCCCTTGTTACATGCAAACGAACCAGCCTTACGTCAATGGGACAGTAAGGGAGAGTTCATGGAAAACTAAAAGAATAAAATGTATTTGTAACAAAAATCATATATATATATATATATATACGAGGTATAAAATAAATTAAATACAAAACAAAGAAATGTTATACCTTCTTTCTGTAAAGTGGGCCACCGTGGCCATCTCGGAAGTGGTCTGCCTCTCCATAGGATGGTTCTCCCAGGTGGGTACGAAGAATGTCTCAATGTGCTAAGTGGGAATGGTATGGCAACGAGATGGTCTCAAAATGGTGTGTCAATACGTCAGAGCAAAAGGTGTCCCACTGTACTCACAAGATGGAAATGGAAAAAGGTGTTTTGGGAGAGCCCTTCACAATGTATTTATAGAATGGATCTAGGGTTTTTTTGACCCAATGTGGTTGCCCATGGTATTTTCTTACCCATGGTATTTTCCTATGGTTTTCTCTCTTTTATGGTTTTTACACTTTTTTAGGGTTTTGAACCTTTTTTACGGTTTTAACCTATTTTTTGCAGAGAGTGAAAGTAAACCATAGTAAATAATAATGTTTTGGACCATTTTTTGTGGAAATACAATTGTGAAGGTCAAAAGTAAGGGAAATATGGTAAGAACATGATGTATGTATGAGGTTTAGACCATGTAGAACTAGGTGAATAAGTTTTTGTGTTGACAGGAATGGGTACATGCATTTTTTCATACGTTGGATGAGATACCAAGGTGATGCCATGTCTTAGTAGAACTACGAAAAGAGATAATAAATTGGGAATATTTGACAATTGGCTTCATTCATACTTCTAGTTTTACAACTGTAGATCTAGCTATACATGGTGCATTGCAACACATCTGCAACATTGCATTGGAGATCATTCCAGTGGCCTTACCAATCAGAACACAATAGATAATAGAATGCTCCAATGTGATGGGTCAGGAAAATGATGAGGATGATCGACACAATATCAACATCATAAAATTAGAAGGTAGTCTAGATATCGCGTCACCAATAACATCTACCGATAAAGTCCAACAACCACTCAAGACGTGGAAGGTCAATATTGGGACGACGGAGGACCCAGAATTCGCCAATGTAGGATATTACTCGGATGAGGAAACAATGGCGAAGATCATGTATATATTACATGAGTTCTATGATTTGGTTCCCACAAAGCTTATTGAGATGAAAGGGATTCCAAGAGACTTGGGAGAAATGAGAGTTCATCTAATTCCATATGTGAAACCAGTCAAGCAACATCCTTGTCGACTGAATCCGCAGTGCAAAGAACATGTGAAGCTAATCTCGATAGGATGCTAGATACTAGAGTCATTGAACTGGTAGAAGAGTCAGAATGGATCAGTCCAATGGTTCTCCAAGAAAAAATACAAGATAAATACAGATATGTGTCGACCTACAGAAGCTAAATGATGCGTGTCTTCAGGATCCATTCCCAACACCATTCACAGACAAAGTATTGGAAGGAGTAGGAGGAAAAGAGGTGTATTCATTTAAATATGGCTTTACAGGTTACGACTAGATCAAAATAATGAAGGAAGATCGACATAAGACCACTTTCGTCACAAAGTGGGGCTATTTTCAACACAGTGATGTCATTTCATCTCAAGAATGCCCGTGTGATCTTCTCACGAATAATTATCGTTGCATTTAAGGACTTTATTCAGAAATTCTTGGTGGTGTACATGGATGATTGGATCATATATGGACTGATTAAAGACCACATTGTTAACCTCCGACTAATGTTGTAAATATGTCAACAACACTAGATTTCGTTAAATCTGAAGAAGTGTATATTTTGTGCTCCATTTGTGATTTTGTTGGGACATATTGTCTACAAGGAAGGTATGTTGGTTGATCTTTCAAAGATCACAATAATTTTTGACCTACCGACACCAACAAAAATAAAGTAGCTAAGGGCCACGTTGGGCCACAGAGGATATTACCACATGTTTATACGAGGCTATGCAGCGATAACGACACCAATGGAGAAACTATTGAAGAAAGATACGACATTCGAATGGAAATACAACTCTAAAAAAAGTCTTGATATTTTAAAGAAAAATATGGTCGAAGCACCGATACTAGTATTCCCATTCTGGACGGAGGAGTTTCATGTCCATGTCGACGCTTCATTAGTCACATTAGGAGTAATCCTAGCGCATCAAGGGGAAGGGGAAATTGATCACCCAATCACATTTTCAAGTCAGAAGTTGTCTGCTGCAGAAAGGGACTACATGACAATTGAGCGGTAAGGATTGGCGATGATATATGCGCTGCAAAAAGTCCACCACTATATGTTAGGAGCACATTTCAAAATGTTTACAAATCATTCAGCACTTAATTACCTGGTCTAAAAGCCTGTGTTGGGGGGGAAATATTTGACGATGGTTTCTAATCTTCCAAGATTTTGATTTCAATATTATCGTCAAACCAAGACGACTAAATGGGGGACCTATTCATTTGTCAAGGATCAATATAGGAGACGAGCCAAGAAGCATAGAGGATGGCCTAGATGATGCACAATTTTTCAATATTGGAATGGTATATGACCATTATGAACAAATTATCCAATTATTTTTGAAAGGGAAAGTGTCAGAAGACTTCACCACCATCCATAAGAATCGATTAGTCGTAAAAGCTATGGATTTTCAACTAATCGCAGGACAATTATACAAAATGGGTCCGGATGAAATTTTGCGTCGGTATGTTCTACCGCATGAGCATGATAGCATATTGGCTGAAGCGCATGATGGAATTGTAGGAGGACATTATGGAGGATGTGTAATGGCTAGGAAGATACTCTGAGATTGCTTATGGTGGTCGGCAATGCACAATGATGTCGTAGACTATGCAAAACATTGTGTCATTTGTTAAAGGAAGGGAAATCCATCACGACACGATGATATGTCATTAGTACCTTAGGTGACTCTATAACCATTTGGTTAATGGGAAATGGATTTTGTGGGACCCATCAATCCACCAGGAAAATGGACGGCTACATGATACATTATCACTGCGACATATTACTTGAATATATGGGAGAAAGTAACTCCAGTGGTGGATTGTACCGCTGCGACAACAACGAGGTTCTTATTTGCAATGTCGTTACTCATTTTGGTTACCCCAAGAAAGTGATGAGTTACCAAGGGTTTCACTTTATCAATCAAACAATCATCTCAATGACGGAGGAATTCAAGATCCAACACAAGAAGAGTACACCATATCACCCGCAAGCGAATGGAATAGTCGAGGCATTCAACAAGTTATTGGAGCATGCGCTAACAAATGTATGTAACACGAACCGTGATGATTGGGATTTAAAAATTTCTGCAATATTATGGGCCTACAGAACTACATGCAAACAATTGATGCGGAAAACGCCATTCAAGCTCGTTTATGGCCTAGAATCAGTCATGCCAATGGAGTACATTGTTCCCATCCTGTGCATAGCTGCACTGATAGGAATAAGTGATGAAAGAGTGGTTAAAGAACGATTGAAACAATTGTTACAAATTGAGGAGGATTGATTCATCGTAGGGTTTCAACAAAAGTTGGAAAAGGATCGACATAAGGCATGGAATGACCGTCATATCAAAGCAAAGTACTTCATGCATGGAATGACTGTCATATCAAAGCAAAGTACTTCATGCATGGAGATATGGTTATTTTATATGACAACAACTTCGCAAAGCACCTAGGTAAGCTACAAATGCATTGGTTAGGACCTTACGTGATTCATTTCATCACCAACGAAGGTGCGGTGCAATGGTAGCAGTTAGATCGTGCATTGCTACCGAGGCTAGTGAATGGAAGCCGACTAAAACCCTAACAAGATTGCTAGGTGCAGAACCATGACTGAGAAGCCATGTAATATAAAATAATATGACGATGAGAAAAACAAGCTAAGGTGTAAGAAATCAGAACAAGAAGGATTGGCAGAGAGGAAAACAAGCGCAAATTGCAACAGCAAGGGAGCTCAACAACATTAGGTGAAGGGTGATGCAGTCAAATCGGGTAATAAATGAAACAATTAAACTCAATGGGAGATGATGCTAGTGGATGACACATGCATTTATGAAGAATTAAACCGTTGGATTTGCAAAATCAGCAGTGAATTCGGTCGATCGTTGAGGGATTTGGACATAATGATCTAAATAGTTCGCACAAGCACTCTCAATATTATAAGAATTGAGAGGAGAAGTTTTTTTTTGAACCATTGTAACGATTGAGAGCATGAGTGAGCACAACAGCAAGTGTAAGAGGGTAGTGCAGAGCACGAGAGAGATAGAGTAGTAACAATGGACCAAATAACTTCGAGTGGCAGTACACAAGAGTCATCGACAACGAGTGTGTCGATTATGGAAGAGAGACCATAAATCTAAAAAGTATTAACGAGGTAACCAAAGAAGAAGAGGGGTTCAAATCATCCCATGCCCCAGATAGACAGATTAAGTCGACTTGGAGCACAACCAAGGCGGCAGAAACAGAGGTAGAGGATGGCGTGTCAATGACAGGAGGAGCATATTCAACATCATGAGAAGGAACGATAGTTGGAGACATTCCAGGATATGTACCACCACAAAATTTAGGTGCACCACCATTTCAGCTCTCAAAGAATCAGTGCTAGAACATTAAGTTGTCGACGACATCGATGGGTGTGCATGTCACCATGAATATCGTGCCATATTTATAGAAGTTGACATATAGTGACCATGACATTATGGCATATCCAGAATGCACCCCAAACCCTATGAGAAGGAACCACAAGGAGGAGGTCTGGTCACTATTGTGCTGACACAATGAGATTTGGGTTTGCAACAGCTAGGATTGTTGGAAATTACCGATATGCCACATTTAGGTCATTCGGCATAAGTGAATGTGTGTGTCAAACAACTAGTATCAGGCTTCAATGGTGGATACCTTTGGTTGGATACTAAGGTTCCTATTACAATTGACCTAATTTCTCAGATCACCAGACTACTAAAGGCAAGGGTCAATCCATCGCAGTATTTATGTGGAAAATATAATGACAAAAGGTTTCTCGCAAATCTCAAAAAGAAGTACAACGCTATTAGGGACAAGAGGCCATATGTCATTAGGAATATCAATGGAAAGGCTTTTTGAGTAGCAACAAAACTGCTCACTATGAAAATTGTGCAGAATAATAGACCCAAACAATGCACCACGGGGGTTGTCACATGCGCGCAGCAGTGCACAGAGGACGTTCCGATGAACTGGTCCTTGTTCTTATTGAACCAACTAATGGAAGACACTATGATGGCACAGGAGGTGAAGAGGCCATTTATGTATTCATGGATTTTGATATTAATTGCGCTTGTGGGTTGGATGGAACCTAAGTTTTATCAGGAAATGGACGTCGAGGAAGTCAAAACATGCAAGGGAGCATGGTACCGGAACTTGTGGGAACTTGATGTCAAAGAGCGATAGATCGACTGCAACATCCAATTTATTCATACAATGATGGACTTAGAGACCTAGCATGGAAGATTCCACGTCGGATTGAAGACGACATAATAAAGTATAGACGAGTGGTGCAATTTGCAATGATTCCACACAGAATATACATTCAAGTGAGGCAGGATGTGGATGACCAATGGATCACAACGACCTACAATCTGATGTATGATGCGTTAGATGCTATCATTGATGACTAGACAATGGAATGGAAGTTCCTTATTAGTATCGATGAGCTGTCCGATACCGAAACAGGGTCACCACCCATTATTCCAGTAGAACAAGAGAAAGAGCAAGAAAAAGGTTATGAACAAGATTCGTAAGAAGAGTCTTCAATCACTTTGATGGATTCAGAGCTGGAAAGAAAACTAGAGGAAGGGAGAACAAAGAGAATATTCGAGCAAGGGGAAGCAAGTAGCGCACCATTGGATGGCGTAGGATCACATAAGTTGGATACTCACTGCAATTACTGCTACAACCTATGAAATCCATGCATAACTGAAGCATCATTCAACGAAGTTCTTCCAACAAGTTAAGGGATTGATGCAATCCCTCACAAACAAAATTCTAGAAAAGGTGTCGCAGACTAATTTGTTGCAAAGAGAAACAGAGATAAGTTCTAGAAAAATAGTGTGGATTGTGTAGATTCCACGACGCACACTAGAGACAGGAAGTGAAGATATCGATGCAACCATGCAACAATTTGACATGAGTAGCCTCGACATCAATGAGTTACCGATACAAACACTAGCACGATTGCAGAAGGAAGTAAGTCAAGAAATCACAGACCCAGAGGAGATTGTGCATGATCAGTTTTGGTCAAGTCACATGACCATATAGCATATGCAAAGGAGGAGATAGAGCATATGAAAAAGGCACAGGAGGTAGAGGTGATGGAAAAAACCAGGGAATTCAATGACAAGGAGCATGTGGAAAGGGACATATCCGCAACATGCATACAAATTCCTAATATCACTACGAAGATGTTTGCAGAAGAAAAGATAGTGCGGATAGGATAAATTTTTGGTCACTTGAAAAAGGAGAACAAGGAGATGCAGGCACGTGCATTATCAAGTACGCCACCTGAACAGGTAGCAGAGCACAAAAGTAAGATGGAGGAAGCAACAACATAGTTAGAAGAGTTGGAGAAAACAACCAACTCCATTTCTGAAGCAACGACACAGCTTTGGATGCGAATAGTTTAGAATGATTAGCTACAACGGTTAGGAGCACAGCTCAACGCAGCAAAGGAACATCTAGAAGCAATGTTGGGATCACTAAGAATGATACTCTCAATTATGCAAGTAACAAAGGCGATAGAGTTGAAAGCAGTACAACAAAGAGTCACCAAAGAAAGAGAACGACATCAATGCAAACAAGTGCAATTTTATCAGTTCTAGGAAGACGCAGAGCAATTGGCACTGAAGGCGATGGGAAGAATTCCGACCACACACGATGCATGTACTAAAGTGTCACAGGTATCTGAAGACCATCCGAGAGAGAAAGAAGTTGAAGAATGCACAACATTAAACACAAAGATCAAAGAAGACATCGAGCATATGCGAGCAGAACATGACAAATTCAAGGCCAAGCTGAGTGAACCAACGATATCTAGCTAACGTGGCTTGAGGACGAGCCAAAAGTTTGTGTTGGGGGCCTGTTGGCAAGGAGATAAAGTGCACAAAAAACGACAAAGGAGATAGAGACAAGTGTTCATTATGCATTGTGATGTTATGGTCACAATCCTTTGTGCTTAAGTACTTAAATGGTGTATCTAGACACCACCCTTTTCTCCTTGGAATCATGTTCCCTTCATTTCTTTTCATTCTATTCTATATTTCAAGCTGATATTTTTTCCAATAGTAGGCTTAGGAGTAGAAGTGTGTGTGTGTGTGTGTATGTGCATGCATGTGTGTGTGTGTGAGAGAAGGAGCCAATGGGGTGGTGGTGTGTTGTGGTGTTGGAAGAGAGAGAGAGAAGTGAGGGTTAGGTGTAGGTGGAGGAGTANTAGTAAGAGTTAGGAGGAAGAGGGGGGAGAGAGAGAGAGGGGTAGGGGTTTGGAAATTACTTCCCAACAAAGAAAAAAGACTTATGAAGATTTGTATTTTGTAGGTATTTATTCTATGAAAAATGCAATAAATAATATGCACTCTATTGATTTTGAAATTTGAATTTAAAGAGTTTCAAATTAATAGTGTATATTGCAACCTATACAACATCACTCCAACATTAATCACTTTGTTGCTTAGTACATATTATTTTTCTAAAATCAATTAAATATTAAAAGTACAATAAACATAAATAATTCATTATAATGCCATTAATGAAAATTAACCTTCCATTGCCATTTTATAAATTAATATTACAACAAAACAAGATTTTTTTATTTTGTTCATTACAGTAACATTATTGAACATGAACATGCCATTACAATTTCATTGATGAAGATGAAAGTTGATAAGGTATCATTCGTTTTAATTAACAAGTTTATTTTTAAATTTTAGAACTAATTTTGATATCTAAACTGATTCAAGTATATTATTTTTAAAGATGTAGTTTAAATGACCGTAAAAATATCTATCTTTGGTTATAACTTTGTAAATGGAAACAACTTCAAACTTCTTGTCCGGATTTTGTAAATGTGAACAATTTCTGGTTCAGTAGATTTAAAAAACCCTAGGTTATATTGGATGTGAACAATTTCTAGTTCATTAGATTTAAAAAAGCTTGGATTATATTGGAGCTCCGCATTTGGGTTTCTGGAAGTTTCTAAGGCAAACCCTAATTCTTGTATAAAAGCCCCTGCCCACCATACCATTTCACCATGTCTGCCTTATCACGTCTCAATTTTGAGCGCCATCATTGTTACCAGAAGCCATGAAGATGACCCACTTGCTGGGTCTCTTTCTCGTTCTGCTACATTCTTCTGCCATGGCTACCTCGCCCATGAAGCCAGTCAGTCTGACATTCAATGCCAGTTACATGGCTAGTTGGGGTGTAGACCATATCAAACTATTCAATGGCGGTATGAATGCCGACCTTCTTCTCGATAAACAGTATGGTAAGTTATTACCCATTCCTTCTTTCTCGGCGTCTTATTTTTATCAGTAGCTGGGTATAACCAAGTGAGAAGAAATATGTGGTTGCAGGTGCAGGGTTCGAATCGAAAGAGAAATATTTATTTGGGTACTTCAGCATGCAGATAAAGCTGGTTCCGGGTGAATCAGCCGGCACTATCACGACCTTCTATGTGAGTAGATTATAATAGACGCTGTAACCTTTTTTTAATAAAGTTTGCCCTTGCTTACTTATTGTGTGCTTTTTTCTGGGGTGAGCAGCTTTCTTCCAAGACTGCAGAGCACGATGAGATAGACTTCGAATTCTTGGGCAACAGGTCTGGGGAACCCTACATTCTTCAGACCAATATATACGCAGAAGGGAAGGGTGATAAAGAACAGCGTATATATCTTTGGTTCGACCCCACCAAGGATTACCATTCCTACGCAGTGCTCTGGAATATTTACCAGATTTTGTAAGCCCTGCACTCGAAACCCTAACATCCTTATTATTTCTTATTTCGAAAAGAGCGAAAGGCAAATGTCTTATGTAATTTTAGAATGTCCCTTGTTCTTGGTGAATATGGATTTGGTGTCATGATACTTTTTGCAGATTTTTTGTGGACTCGGTGCCAATCCGCGTGTTCAAGAACAACAAGCACCTGGGGGTGAGGTACCCATGGAATCAACCGATGAAGGTCTATTCGAGTCTGTGGGAAGGGGATAACTGGGCCACGCGAGGGGGCCTGGAGAAAACCGATTGGAGCAAGGCGCCCTTCATCGCTTCCTACAAGCAATTCTATGTCGATGCCTACGAGGCTTCTGCATCGCAGCCCGTCTGCGCTACTCAGGGGCGGCGCTGGTGGGATCAGAAGGAGTTCAGAGAGCTGGATGGGCGGCAATGGCGGCTCCTGAAATGGGTGAGGAAGCACTATACGATCTACAATTATTGCACCGACACGCATAGAAACAAGGAAATGCCTCCGGAATGCGATCGCGATCGTGATAACATTTAGAGATCATCGATTATTATACCTGCGGGTAGCTATGGGCGTCCCACTGCTCCTTCACATCATCAAATGTTGGGAGTAGTGTATTGTCTTTTTGGGTGATAATAATTCATACCTTTGACGTTAAAGGGTATTTGGCTTGGCTTGTGTTGATGGAAGCTTAAGCATTTAAAAGTTTGTTTTTGTTTGCCATGGATACAGTTAAGGCGTTGGCATTTCAATCAAATTTTGTTTTTGTTTCCCACGGATATAATTAAGGCCTTGGTATTTCGATCAAAGTTTTTTTTTTTCCTGGAATATAGTTAAGTTGTTGGTATTTCGAAGGATATTAGGGTTGGATTTTTTTTTGTTGGGAGGGTTGGTTTTTAAGGGAATTTTTTTTTATAAAATTTATTTTTAATAAAAAATAATAAATTTTTTATGGTTAAGAGGCTTTCTAATTGGAGTGGGTTCTAATTCCAAGGATACCAAAAATTTAACATGATATCAAAAATCCAACCATGTTGCGGGGTTGTGGGTTGGGTTCTATTGCGGAGGGCCGAGGATACCAAAAATCCAACCATGTTAAGGGTTGTTTCTCTCTAGGCGATCCCTCGAGTGATTTTGAAGGCTTAGATGCCCCCTCCTTAGTGGTAACTTAGCCAATGGCAAACGTGGTAGTGAGAGGGGTTCCACCACTTTGCCAACAAAAAGGAATAAATAACTTAGTCATCAAGTGTGTAAGTAGAATATTTTAATAAGAAAAATATTATTCCAATTATAAATCATTTATTAAAACAATCTATAAAAACTATAATAATCTTAAAAAATAGATTTTAATTATAAATCAATGATTCATTTGAATAAAAACAATGTTATAAAAATTATAATAATTATAAAAATATGGAAATATAATAATTTTGTACTAATATCAAGAAATATATTTTAAAAAAAATAAGAAATATATTATTAAAACAAATAAGAATTCAATTAAATATTTATTTTATTTAGAATTCAAAATAAATAAAAACAATGATATAAAAATTACAATAATTATAAAAAATATGGAAATATCATAATTTTGCATTAATTTTGTCATCAGAATATTTTAATAAGAAAAATACCATTCCAATTATAAATTAGTGGTTAAAAACAATATATAAAAATTATAATAATCTTAAAAAGTAGATTTTAATCATAAATCAATGATTCATTTGAATAAAAACAATGGTATAAAAATTATAAAAATATGGAAATATAATAATTTTGCACTAATACCAAGAAATATATTATTAAAACACATAAAAATTCAATTAAATATTTATTTTATTTAGAATTCAAAATAAAAAAACAATAATATAAAAATTAAAATAATTATAAAAAATATGAAAATATCCTAATTTTGCATTAATATCAAGAAATATATTATTAAAACAAATAAGAAATTAATTAAATATTTATCTTATTTAAAATTTAAAATAAATAATTTTACATCATTATCAAGAAATAAATTATTCAAACAAATAAAAAATTAATTAAATATTTATCTTATTTATAATTCAAAGTATTATATTACAAAATATAGAGAAGGAGGTTATTTCAATTAAAAATCAATTATAAATTAACTAAACATTTGATTAGTTTTAATCAAATGTGTAAGTAGAATATTTTAATAAGAAAAATATTATTCCAATTATAAATTAAATGATTCATTTAATTAAAAATAATGTTATAAAAAATTATAAAAAATCCCATAATCCTAAAAAGTATATTTTAATTATAAATCAAATGATTCATTTGTTTAAAAACAATGATATAAAATCTACAATAATTATAAAACATATGAAAACATAGTAATTTTGCATTAATACCAAAAATATATATTATTAAAACAAATAAGAAATTAATAAAATATATATTTTATTTATAATCGAAAATAAATATTTTTTTTATCATTACGAAGAAATGAATTATTAAAACAAATAAACAATTAATTAAATATTTTCTTATTTAAAATTTAAAGTATTCTATTACAAAATATAGGGAGAAAGGGTATTTATATTATAAATCAAATAGACATTTGATTAAAAACTAAAACTAATTATATACGAAATTAATGATATTTTGTAAAATTTACTAATAGATTTAAAATATTATTTAAAAAACAGTAAATAAATTATTAAAAAACATAAAAGATATTTAATTATTATTTTTTAATTCATAATTAAATTGTTCTAAGACAACAATCTCTTTAATTGCAAAAGTTATAGATTTACAATCAAAACATTTGAGAGGAAATTAAGACTTATTAAGATATAAAACAAATTTCAAATCCAAAAACAATTGAATTAGTGATAAATTTCAGAAAACTTTTAAATGTAAAAATGGTCAACTAAAATTTAAAATAAGTTTTTCTCTTAGATTCTAGAAAATTTACTCAAACTAAACCCTTTTTAAAGTGTAAAACTTGAGGAATTGTTTTAATTTGTCTAATTTGTGTAGCTCTATATATGTGT
This sequence comes from Pseudotsuga menziesii, assembly GCA_001517045.1. Lineage (NCBI taxonomy): Eukaryota > Viridiplantae > Streptophyta > Pinopsida > Pinales > Pinaceae > Pseudotsuga > Pseudotsuga menziesii. The sequence continues at coordinate 102,150 of LPNX010098076.1, read as the reverse complement.
TGTGTTTTTTTTGTTGGCAAAGTGGTGGAACCCCTCTGACTAGCATGGTTGTCATTGGCTAAGAAACCAACCCTTAACATGGTTGGATTTTTTGGTATCGGACGAGATTAGAACCTGTGACCTTTCAGCTTAGGGGGAGCCTCTTAACCATACCTAGCCACCAAGTGTTTTACATCTCGCAGATAACTTTATATATGTGTTGTTGTAAATGTTTTAAACTAATTTAAACAGACATGTGAAAGATAAACAATAAAAGACTCTACTCCACTATAAAATGCTCCTCTTACACACTATAATTTCATTCTATTTTTTTTTTTACTATTATTATATACTTCATATATTGATTAAAATAATTTCCTTTATCATATACAAATTGCAAAATTTTACTATTCATTTACGAGTTACAAATAAGTCCTATATTAATTACAATAATTTTCCACCATCATATACAAGTTACAAATAATTCATTTATTGATGATACAAATTTATTATTAATGTGAGATTTGATGAGAAATAAATTATGAAACCCTTACGATAATGTTAAAACCATACCATTTTTGTAAGTGACGTATTTTTTTGAAATTCCTATATTAAAAATTTAAATATTAAAACAAAAAAGTCAAAAAAAAATTTAATATTTATTAAAATCATCCATTCAAATCTATAACCATTTAAAAAACAATAATACAATCACAAAATCTAATTTTAAGTAGATAGAACTTTTATATACATCCAATATCATAATCCAATAAAAATATTAAATTAACACAATTTAGAAACCATAAAATTTCAACACAAAGCCAATGTATAAATTAACAAAGCTAAATCATTTGAATCGTCATCTTTAAATTTGGCTAAAATAATGACACGCTTTTAAGAAACGGTAAACATCTCTTTCTAAGGGAATTTTTTTTTGGGTAATTAAGTTGTTTGTTAATTTTTTTTTATAAGTTTTTAAATTGTATTAAATTATTAAAACAAAGGTTACATCAAAATTTATATTATTGACATCATTTTGGGGAGGTTTGAAACAAAAGAGCCATCATTTCAATGTCTCAACATTATGGATTTGCTTTACAATAAAATGATGAAAAAGCCTGCTAGGAGCCAAACTATAAACTCAAAATTAATATTGGTATTGTTGAAAGACACATTAATGAGTTGTCTAGAAAGAATTAAAACATAAAAACTTGAAATAGCAGGTGGACCCAGTGGTGGGACGAACTTGTTTTTGGGTATTCATTAGCAACACGCAAAGGGGGACGAACCCCCTCTATGATGGGGCATCCCCCCTATAATTGTTCTTCAACCTTAGTGTCTGACTGCTTGATAGTATAAGAATAATATTTTCGGACATGTACCTCCGTTTCGCAAACACGCTTGTTGATCAATGGCGTGATAGTGGAAGGCACACAGAATGGAACATTCATCATTATAGTCGCCGCAATAACTGAGCTCCTATTTAGCGTAACATTCCTAAAAATTCATAAAAATAAATAAATTATTTACCATATGTAACTTCTAAAATTTCTAGGAAAATAAATTTCAAACTCTTTTACCATATGTAACTTATGCAAAAGAATTTGCTTTTAAAAGTCATGCGGTGGTTGACCTAGGTTGTATACCTACGATGGTGACAACATTAAGTGAAGTACAAGCCATAACTCTAAATTCATGCAGTCCATGGTGACTGTAATAAAAAATCCCTCCACCGCCAAAAGGACAAAGTGACAAACCTAGGTTTTTAATGCACCTCGAAGGAAACGACTCTAATTTTGATGGGGTTTTGTTTGTTTTTATTGTTCTCCTGAAATCGCTCTCGGCTTCTGTCTGCTCGTCTTTGTAAAACGGCTAATAGTGAATAGAGATGGAGGGACCATAGAACTCGGCCCTCAACACCTTTAAAACCTGTCCAAGATTGATTTTCAAGTGGATGAAGTTCAAAGTCCTGGTTCTGGTGATGATTGGGTGGTTTTATCTGGTTTTAAAAGTGCCAAGAAGGTAATACCTCTGTTATAACTCCCATACTATTGGTTTTTGTTTTGAAGAACAGGTTTAATAATTTCTTTGTTTTAATCCATGAGTTCATGTGTGTGCAGAAGGTAAACAGAGTGGTCCCCTACGACGAAGATCTTCGCTAGATGCTAACCAAGAAGACTAAACAATTGGTAAGACTTATAGTCTTACCTTTTCATGGCTCTTTGCGAAAGGTGGGTGTCTTGTTGTGTGTTTAAATTGTCCATAGCTTTGGGGCTTCTCTGTGTTCCTGTTCATAGTTATGAAAGCGATAAATTGACTTTGGTACAATGTGAACTCGATATTGTGAGGGGATTTCTCCCATATTCTATGGAGTCATACGACTAAGCCACTTGTATGACCTTGTGAGGGCTTAGTGCACATTTTTGTAACACTCAGTTTGTAGTCATGAGCTTTTACTATGTAGTATTCATTTTTGGGCTATAGAGCCACTATCACGACTTTGTTACGGGTTTTGATAATAGAATAGTTATATCTTTATAAACACCCATGAGGGATATCTATAAAGCAATGTTTAAAATTACTAATACTGTAGCATTTTTTCTTGTTCATCACTGCGACTGTGTATACTTTCTTTTCCATATACTTGAATGTTAGTTTTTATCGTTTTACGTTTTATATTTAAGATATGGCCATGAGGGCCTTACTGTCGTGATTGATTTGGAACAAGAACCATAAGGGCTTTGTCAAAACATTTTGATTGTTATTTAATTCTAGTCCAGTGGTGGGGTTATGTGTTTTTCTTTACTCTGTCATTCGTTTTTTATGAAAAATATCTACTAGGGCCACGAGACCCTTTTCTTGTTGCATTTGTTCTTGTGAAAGCCACAGATCCATTTTCAAAAAGCATTTACTGTTTTAATGTTTATAGAAAAGGATCTTTCCATGAAGCCTTTATAATTACAGTCTTTGATGAACCATATTGATCTTCATGATTTATATTTTAAGAAAAAAGATGTAGCCCTAAGGACTCTATAAAGATATCTGGTTTTGTATGAATATTTTCCATGGTTACGACTCTGTCACGGCATAATATAACACTATGCAAATCTTTCTTATATTTAAATCTGTGCTGCAATAGATTTCCTCCATTTTCTTCTCTGTTTTTTATTATACAATTTATAAATGTTAATGATATTGTTGCTTCAATCTTTAGATAAGGATGTGAGGCCATTTCCACTGTGATAGTTTTTAAAGGAGGCCGTAGTGCCATAGTTTAAATATTAGGTTCTTCTAAGATGAAAATACTGTTTTTTAGAAATAAAAAGATTAAGACCCGAGGTTGTCTGTAAATTTCTTCTGCAAGCACATTGCTGCAGATAACAATGCCAAATCGACCTATAGTCTGTAACCAGTGCTACGGTCTATCGATAATCTCTACTTGGTGTTATTAATATTTCAAGAAAACTAGCTGAGTTATTATTTATAATAAGAAGTGTTTTATTTTCTTACCAACTGAATCTATGGGTTGATTTAGAGACCATAAATCGGACTTAATGAAAAAGGATAATTAGATCTAAACCTTAGATTTTTCTAATTTATTATGTTTATTTCTATAGAGGCTTAGATTTTAAAACTCTAATTAGTTAACAAAACTATTGAGGAGTTCTATTTCCTAACACATGTTATNCACACACACACACACACACACACACACACACACACACACACACACACACACACACACACACACACACACACATATATATATTTGTATTTAAATACCTATATTATAATAACTTCTGTAACAATTCTCGTGAGGTACTTTCGATGGTGTAAACTAAGGAACAAAACTATTAGTTCTATAAAACCTAGTCTAACAGTGGAATATCGAAGTAGACTTACAAGATGTTATCCACTAAATTGCACTTAGGGGATTTTTCAAGTGAGCCACCAAGTATCGGAACAAATCACTTGTTCTTACTCAGTGCTCGAAATTTTCGTGGTTTCATCAGGGTTAGTTGTGGCCTCTTTTGGATGTTCACACCCTTTTGAGGGGATTGTAATAAATGACATATCATGTAGTTTTGTTTTGTAAAAGGATTGGCCTTCTTAGAATTGGTCATCAAGGTCATCATCCTTCATTGTTTTTTCCCTTGTTAATTATATGACGGCTTTTAAGCGACATATAATTTTCAAGTTTTTCACTCAAAATCCTCCAAAGTTGGGATGGTGAGTTTGGTAACTTTTTTCTCATAAAGGTTATTAAAGCCTAGGGTCTATGTATTATACCATGCTAGTCATATGTCCATAGTTTTGTGAACATCCGATAAGTCCCCCGTAGGATTTTTTAATTTTTAGTTTTTTAATAAAATCATCGATAAGGTGTATTTTAATTATCATATTTTAAAAGGTCATAACATTGGGCCTCGGGATCCAATTTGGTCACGGGGATGCTCATTTTGGAACCGAGGGACCTAACTTAACCCCTAAAGCCACTTTTGAGAGTCAAATTAGTAATTTTCAATTATTAGTTTGGATTTTCTCTCCAAAATGACTAAGAGGGTCAAATAAATGGGAAAATTGGAGAAAATTCAATCCCTAAATCAAAGGAAACTTGTCTAGGACTTGTCTCTAAGGTGTCAAAGTTTTTGAGGATATTGTATGGGAAATTTATGAAAATAGAGGAGCATGTTAAACCATCAAAAGAGGGGATCTAAATCAATTCCACAAAAGGGGGGTGAAATCGCTCATGCACAGTGGTTTTTCCACTTGGATGAAGTGGTTAGAGGAGCTAAAGGCTTCCCAAACCAAGTGGGATAGCTCAATATAGGTGGAAGCATTTCATTACAACACTCAGGCCTTCTTCCCACCTTTATCTCAACCCCAAAAACACCTCACATTTGTCAAATTCACCCCCTTGGGGTTTGAGCTTCTTTTTTCTATTAAAGTAGGGTTTTCCTCCTTTGTTGAGGATGGATGCAAGAAATCTATGCTATTTTGTATGTTTTCAATTTGATGGATAAAATTGCAGACTTTGGAGGTCCATTATGTGTTATGAGATGAATTCCTGCAAGTAATGAGGTGACATTGTAAAATTTCTGAATTTTTTCTTCCTTTTTGCTTAAAATTGCTATTAGATATAGCTTAGAAGATCATCCTAAGGCCCATAGAGTAGGAATTTACTGTTGTGATTTTCTTACTGGAGTTTTGATCTCAAGAGATAGGAGATTAGTTGTTCATACTGAGTTGTATTTCAACTCTTTCTTATTTCTTGTTTTTTAGTACACTAGATCTAACTCTTTTTATGCAGGGATTTCTCATAGATTTGTTTTGCAGGTTAGTTTTTCAAATGAGGATTTGAACTCAGTTGTTTCTTCTTATTCTTTGATAATCTCTCAAGTTTCATCTTATTTATACAGGGTCTCCAAAGTTTCCATAAGAAGATCAAGCAAGGCTTGAAGTTTCTCTCCATCTTCTCAAAACATTTCTCTCTCCTTTGTACGGTTACTTAGATTGAATTTGAAAATTCGATAGATATGATTTAAAAGTATGATATTTTCAATCTACTCATTTAGCATATCAGATAATTTAGATTTAGAAATGCATAAAAAACAATCATCTTTTACTAAATCTAAAGTTGTCATTTCAGTGCTCTAAAAACTAGTAAATTTTTTCAATCTTTTGCAAGTATTGAATTTACTTTTAGTTTTTATCGTTTATTTATTCATTGCATCACATTATAATAATTTAAATTTCTGGTTTTTATTAGGTCCAAAGAAAAAGAGGAGGAAGCTCTGCTCAAAATTAGATTTTTAGGTCTCCCGGGACACCATAAAACCCCAAATTTTCTCTCTTCTTTTTTCCCCTTCATTCTATAAAGTTGTATAATTATTTAGACCTATTTTATAGGGTATAATACATATTTTAATTTCATTTTTTTCATATTGTAATCATAATTAATAAAGAAATCAAGTGGGTTACACAACACCCACATTTCACCCCCGTGGGGGGATTGGTAGTGTCTCTTTTGTCATTTGATTTTTGCTAACAACCACATGCACACAATCCACCTTCTTGCAAGGTTGTATACATTATTTATTTAATTTCTTTTCCATGTTTAAATTTGTTTAAATAATTTGGTTCCCTTTCTCGTTGCCACGGAGTATGCTCTCTCCATCAAACAAAGGTTTCTTTTCGATTATTGGTGAATGATCAGAAAGCGACACATAGCTTGTGGATTCTTTTAGACTTTAGTTTTTATTTTTTCTTCCAAAATACTTTTGCTTCAATACAATTGGAACAAACATTTTTCCATTTCAGTGTATGATCTTTTCCAACTCAGGTTCTCCATGAGCTTTGGGATAATCAAAAGAAGGAATGCACACTGATCAATTATTCACATCTAAATAATTAACTCACAGTAATAAAATTGTTGGAGTAGGGTCCCACAGCTACAGAAGAAGCTGCTATTTTGGCGAATAGACAGTTTTGGCAGAAATAGAAGAAGTGGAGCTACGACGCCGTAGGAGGTTTCCAGCTACAGAGTAGAGGCGGAAACCACGAATTTTAAGATAGAGAAGTCAAGAAAGGTGACAGTACCTGAGCGACCGAGACGAGAGAGCTCACCCACTGCATTGAATGCAGCGGCGGAAGACAGGAGGGCTCAACTACCCTCATAAAGGAAAAGGAGCAACGAGGTTGAGGCATTGAAGACGAAGGACAGACAGGAAGCAGCGTCGGTACCCATGGTCAACGCTGGGAAGCATGGAAGACTACAAGAAGCTGTGGTAATTGGGAAGCGGTGCATAGTACCCATAATCAGCGCCGGGAAGCATGGAAGATCGCAGAGAGCTGTGGTGTGACAAAAAGCGGCTACCTCAAGTACAGATACGCCGACTGTCACTTATGAGGGTTGGGGATTACTATTGGGACGGGCCCACATTGTTGTAATGGCGAGACCTTCGGGCCGCCTATAAAGGGATATATTTTGTATTCTAGCGGGTTGGCTTAGTTTTAGATTAGCCGTTTGGCATATAGAGATATCTTGTATTGTAAAGACCATGCTCTGGTTCTGTTATTAACAGGAGTATCTTTCTGTAACCAGTAGCTGGCTCGCTGTGTTTGTATGAACAATTCGCAGGGATTGACAGAGAGGGAAGAGTATATTGCAAGAGAGACAATATATAGATAGAGAAGAGAAGAGATCTAGGAGAGAAGGGCTCCAGGCTGTGTGCGGAGTTACCCAGAAGATCTCTTGCTGCATATGTGGTGCAGCCAAACTGTGTTTGCTTCCCTCAAGATATAATAGAGAAACACAGTTTGGTGGACGTAACTCCCATCCCGGGGGTGAACCACGTAAAAACTGCGTGTTATGTGATGAATGTATGTGTTTGCACTTATTTACTGTTATCTGTCGTTTTGCACATGAGTTTTGTTACAGATAGTGAATGTATGTGTTACTCAGTTGCAGCAATATAGAACGATAAATATCGGCCTAAGTCTCTTGGTATGCTTTGTGAGAACTCATTCATGTTACTTTAGACAGTCACTTAGTCACAGTATAAATAGTCTGGTACGTTGAGCCCCGCACATCGACACGACAACACTGGGTGCGCTGAGACACGGTGGTAGGGTATCGCAGAGAGGCGATACTGCACTAGCAGAGGAGCTGCGATGCGCGATACCGTAGGTTAAGGGCTTAGTGTTGGAGAGGAAAGTGTGTTGCACGGTGTGCGACGATGCAGTAAGATTGGAGATATTGGGAGTAAGAGGAAGTTGCGCAGTGAGGAAAGGCATTGCGCAACGCGCATAGAGATAGAGACCTTGTGGCTAGCAGGGCCACAAGTAGAAAGTAGGATGCGCACAGAACCTGGTCCAAGACACTTGAGTCCTTGGCCAACCCATTAGAATCACTTCGGATGAGACTTCAGACCGCTTCGCGGTATGTCGCCGAAAGGGCCAGTGAGCTAGGGGTGTTGTTGGTTGATTATAGTAAACCCGGGTCTGCCCATGTGACCAACAAATGGTTTCCTTGCCGGCTTTGAACAAACTGAGCACTGATGTTCTGGTGGCGCCCTACTAGAGACGAACTCAACGAGTGGGTTTGGTCTAACCTGAAAGAGTTTGTCGAACGAGAGAACAGGAGTCCTAAACTGAACACAGAGGCCTGGTTACAAAGACATATCATTATAGACATTCATGCGATATTTTTTTCGACCTTTGGAAATGAGCTTTATGACTAGTTAGCAAAGTTGACGGATACAAGCATATTCAAAAAGAAAAGAGACATTGTCTGGACACCGGAGCTGATTCAGACCGTAGAGAACCTTGATAATCCCCTCACGAGGGCAGTAGACTTCTGGCTTGCGAGCGTGCTAAGAGGTTTCATCACAGAGTTTACAGTTGACCAGACGAAAAGCTTCAGCGAGGCTGAGCACTACTTCTTCAAAGGATATCGTGGTAAGTACCTAAGATCTTTAAACCTGTCCATTAAGATGCTATTACATGAAAAAGGAACAATGGATCTAGTTTCAGATGAATAAGTAAAGATAGTAATGTCACAGGACTTTGAAAGTGATCTTGATGACATTGGCCGAACAAGTAGTGGAAAGAAATACAAAGTAGATTTTGGATCTCCCATATTTGAAAGTAGCCAAGATCATACTAGAGAACAGAGTTAGAGCACCACAGAAGGAACAGAAGGGGGTATTCCTTGCCACCCTTACACTCCACAGAAGCAGATCGGGACTCAGAACAATCTCGTAGGAGGAACTCCATCCAGTAGCTCACAGACAGTACACACTACTGCCACGTCACCTTCATCTACATCGTCGAGCGGTAGTAAACCAGCAAATCAGCATCCACCACGTAGGAACAGAATGGCAGATGATATGAAGTTACCTACTTTTAAAGGTACAGGAGCAGAGGACCCAGAACAACATTGGTTTCTATGTGAAGCAGTATGGACTATTAAAGGAATCCAAGATGATAACATTAAACTTGTACAGTTGGTTACCACACTTAGAGACTGAGCTTTGACATGGTACATGAAGTATGTCACCACACCCAGAACACTTCTCCAGGTCAGGACCGCCATGATCAAAGAGTTTAAGAAACCTAAGTCTGAGTCACAGTGTATCACAGAGCTCAAGGACATTAAATAGTTTCCTACATAGTCAGTATGGGACTTTGACCAGAAGTTCAAAGCCCTCATATACCAAGTTAGCTTTGAGTTTGCGCCGGAGAAGCATAAGCAATGGTTTATTGCAGCGTTTCTCCCTCACATCAGAGTGCCACTAATGCAGCAGAAACTCACTACTCAATATGAAGCATTGGAGATGGCAATGAAACTAGAGGCTTCACCTCTAGCAGAGACTACTATAGGCATGACAACGCTACAAAACCAGTTAGCTAATCTCACATTACAGTTGCATGAGCTTAATAAAGGGAAAGAAGTTATGCAAGACATATGGTGCATAAAGTGTAAAGCACAAGGCCACAATAAAGACAACTGTCCAGTATTTGTGGAGTATATAGCGACCGGGGCTCCTAACCCCTTACCACAGACCCATGGCCCGTGGTGTGAAATATGCAAAACGTGAGAACATCTACCTCACCAGTGCCCCTTACTTCAGAAGTATGTGCAGTCACCTAAAATATTATACTGCGTCTTCTGCAAGTCGGTAGGCCATGATGAACACGATTGTAGAGCCTATGATATGATGGTTGGAGCAAAGCAAGACTTGTACAGAGTCCAGTCAGATACATAGGGTCCCGTAGCAGGACCACAGTAGGATCCAACTTATGGAGGCCGTGGAGGAGGATTTAGAGGATGAGGACATGGACCAGGATTTGGCAGAGGAGAAGGCTTTGGTCGTGGCCGTGGACCAGTCACTTGTTATAACTGTGGAGAGGTAGGCCATTATGCTAGGGACTGTCAGAATCCTACTAACACATGTAGCTACTGTAAATCTTATGATCATACTATAGAGGAGTGTCCTACCTTGACAGCTAAGATCAGAGAGCCTAAGCCAGCAGTATACCAGAACATTCAGCTCATTGCTGTAGAGCAGAAAGAACCAGAACCAAGAGTCAACATTGTGACTCGTAGCGGTGCTTCCACCAGTGGGACATCGCAGGACACGGAAAAGAAAACAGGTCAGGCGTGGGTGTGCAGAGCTCCTAGTAAAGCAACACCACTTGACCTACAGAAGAACAAACAGACATTTCATGAAGCCCAGACCTTCTTTGATGAACCTATGCAATCAGGATCGTAGGTACCGCTGTCTAAGGGCGTACCATAGCAAGCACTTTGTGGAAATAGCCTTGAACAGATACCGCAAGCTACCATATCGGGGATATGTGAGGAGGATGAATCGACAGGAAGCGTACAATCCTTCCTGCGCAGTTGCTTGAAACTTTTTAGAAATGAAAGAGCTATCGGGGAACTTCAGGGAATCATAGATCAGTGTCAGCAACCTTCCCTCTTGAGTAGTACACAGCGTGCTCTTAATAGCATTATGGGCCACACAAGAACAGGAAGAGAGATGAAGCTTACAGCATAGGTTGGAGAATTTGAAATGGATGAAGTAGTCCTTGATCTAGGATCAGAAGTAAATGTTCTGACTAAGCACACATGGGAACAGATGGGTAGCCCTAAGTTAGTCAGATCACCTATCCATCTGAGATTAGCTAATCAACAAAGAGTATCACCACTGGGTCGATTACCGCAGGTGCCAGTCGATATCGACAGAGTTCGCAGCTTTGCGGACTTTGAAGTTATAGAAATCATTAGCGACAGTAAACCCTATCCAGCACTACTAGGCATTGATTGGGTGATCGGTAACATGGCTGTTATCGACCTAAAAAGGAGACAAATGACCTTCGAGGATGCGGAGATCCGGGTCATCGCACCGTTGGATCCTCTTCAGGGTCCTAGATATGTCGAACATATCCGAGCAAAGGAAGAGGCACGCAATGTGGATAGCCTCTATCAGATGACTACAAACCAGAGCGACTACATTAATCCAACCACAGAAAGGAACATTAGTTGGCGATGCGATAGCTCATGCGCATCGGATTCAGATTTTGGTCTAGAGAACTGGCAGAACAGACTTTATGAAGTTTCAGCGCATAGGTGTGCGTACTTGTCTAAGTCATTGCGATGGATTGGTGCAGAGATCAATGAGATTCCGTCATTTCAGGGTCTAACAGATATCCAGGACTTCCTTGAGCAGTTTGAACAACAAATTCCTCACGAGCAGAGGATCACAGCTATGGACCTTGCAGTACGAGCCACACCTGCAAGATGGTGGTACATGCATAAAGAGAACATTGCATCATGGGATGACATTAAAAGATTGATGGCGATTAGATTTTCTGTCGACAGAGAGTATGTGCCACAGAAGTACATAGGAGAGAGTGACCCCAGGTCACACATTCAGACATGCGAACAGAGTTGGTCAGACATTCCTGAGGATGAATGGGTCCACCAATTCATTCACACTTTGGATACAGTTCCACGAAACTGGTATACATAGAATGAACTGCGCAAGGGAACAACAACATGGCCACTTATGATAGATAGCTTTCTACTCACCTTCGCTTTTGAATTTGAGTATCCAGGTGTTGATCAGGCCCTACAAGTAATACAGAGAAAGATATTTGAAGACTGTATCATATCAGTGCCAGCTCAACCTGAGTGGGCTATCCAGTTAGCAGATGCGCTTGAGTGCTATAACTTTGAAGCAGAACCAGAGGAGGAGGATGATGATCCTCGCAACATCAACATTCCGGAGTCAGAAGGGACTTGCGATGTTGACGGACCACAGTTAGAGATTCCAGCGATCACAGAGCCCATCAAGACTAGAAAGATCAATATTGGCACGAACGCAGAACCTAAGTTTGCCTCTATTGGAGACTATTGGGATGATAAGACAGTAGGACAGATTGTAGATTTGTTACATGACTATTAGGACCTATTTCCCACCAAGTTCACAGAAATGAAGGGAATAGTTGGAGACCTAGGAGTTATGAGGATACCACTGAAGGAGGATGCTAGACCAGTAAAGCAGCGCCCATATAGATTGAATCCGCGCTATAAAGAAAAAGTAAAGGACGAGATCGATAAGATGCTAGCAGCCGGCATCATTGAACTAGTGGAAGAGAGCGAATGGGTTAGCCCCATGGTCGTGCAGGAGAAGAAAACTAAAGGAGACATTAGGATCTGTGTCGATCTGTGTAAGCTCAACGATGCATCGCTCCACGATCCATTTTCGACACCATTCACAGATGAGGTGCTAGACAACGTAGGAGGACAGGAGGTCTACTCCTTCACCGATGGATTTTCGAGCTATCATCAGATCAGAATCCATCCAGAAGATCGATCCAAGATCACCTTTGCAACAGAATGGGGCTCATTCCAGTATACGGTAATGCCCTTTGGCCTTAAGATTGCACCAGCTATCTTTTCTAGAGTAGTAGTTGCTGTATTTAAAGAATACATCCATAAATTCCTAGAAGTATATTTTGATGATTGGACTGTATTTGGACTAATCGACAAGCACATAGGAGATTTACGAATGATGTTAGAGAAATGTAGGCAGTACCAGATTTCTCTAAACTTGAAAAAATGTATATTTTGTGCACCATTCGGTATTTTGTTGGGTCATATTGTGTGCAGACAAGGCTTGATGGTAGATCCCGCGAAGATCGCCATCATTGTAAATCTTCCAGCACCCAACTCTGTAAAACAACTGAGAACAGTACTTGGTCATACCGGGTACTACAGAAAGTTCATCAAGGGCTACGCAAAGATTACAACACCAATGGAGAAGTTGCTAAAGAAAGATATAAAATTCCTATGGAATGAGGAATGTCAGCAGAGTCTCGATACACTTAAAGAGAAGATGGTTACAGCACCCATCCTAGTATTTCCAAACTGGACTAAACCATTTCATGTACATGTGGATGCATCAGGCATCGCACTAGGGGCTGTCTTAACGCAACCAGGAGAAGGGGACATTGACCATCCTATCGCATACTCCAGTCACAAAGTTGTCGATAGCAGAAAAGAACTACACCACAACAGAAAGAGAAGGCCTAGCTATGGTGTATGCTCTACAGAAGTTTAGGCACTATCTGTTGGGAGCCTCATTCAAGATGTTTACTGACCATTCTGCATTGAAGTACCTAGTCAATAAGCCAGTGTTAGGGGGGAGAATCTGCAGATGGTTACTCTTATTTCAGGAATATGATTTTGAAATCATTGTCAAACCAGGGAGATTGAACGCTGGACCTGACCATCTGTCGCGGATAGACTCAGGAGAAGAGCCAAGTAACCTAGAGGACAATTTACCAGATGCACAACTGTTTTCGATCCAGATCACGGATGATTACTATGCTGATATCATTCACTATCTTACTACAGGAGTAGCACCCGATGAATTTACTAAGTAGCAAAAGAAGCAGTTGGTTGTTAAAGCTGCAGACTTCACCCTGATCGCAGGACACCTATACAAGTTAGGACCGGATGAAGTCTTGCGCAGATGTGTGATGCCGCATGAAAAAGAGAATATTATCAGAGAAGCACATTCTGGTACCACAGGAGGTCATTTCGCAGGGAAGTCGACTGCGCAGAAAATCCTAGCCGCAGGATTATGGTGGCCTACGTTGCACAAAGACGCTAAGGACTTTTGCAGATGCTGCGATATTTGCCAGAGGGTAGGAAAACCCTTGCGACGCGATGAAATACCACTGCGACCGCAGGTTGCGCTGCGCGCATTTGACAAGTGGGCTATAGATTTTGTGGGTCCTATCAACCCACCAGAGAAACAGACGGGCGCGAGATATATCATTACGGGAACAGAGTACCTCACCAGGTGGGCAGAGGCCAAAGCAGTAAGAAATTTTGATGCTACTACAACCGCACAATTTCTCTTTGAAAACATCATCAGTAGATTTGGATGCCAAGTAATTTTGATGGGCGATCAAGGCACACATTTTTTGAACCACACCATTGAAGCTTTGACAGAAGAATTCCATATTCAACACCATAAGAGCACACCCTACCACCCACAGGCCAATGGTACGGTGGAGGCATTTAATAAGATTCTAGAAAATGCTCTTACTAAGATCTGCAATAGGCAAAGGAATGATTGGGACCTCAGAGTTAACGCTGTATTATGGGCTTACAGGACCACATGCAAGAAGCTTACAGGGCACACACCTTTCAGCTTAGTATATGGACAGGAGGCTGTTATGCCTATGGAGTATATTCTGCCTAGTTTAAGAATCGCTCAGATTACAGGGATGACTGATACCGACACAGTGGAGGAAAGGCTAGCATAGCTGCTTGCCTTAGAAGAAGACAGATTCATCGCAGGCTTTCACCAGAAAGTGCAGAAGGCACGAGAAAAAGCTTGGCATGACAGACACATTAAGAGTAAGACTTTCCAGGTCGGAGACCTAGTGCTCCTCTACGACAGCAAATACTTTAAGTTTCCAGGAAAGTTCAAGACACATTGGCTGGGGCCATATCAGATACAACAAGTTACAGATGGAGGTGCCGTTCAGCTCAGCCAGCTGAATGGGGAGCTTCTTCCCACATGGATTAATGGCAGTAGGCTTAAGCTCTATAGTGATAGCCTCTCCACCGCTCAGCCCTAGTTCAACCAGCTTATGGAGGTGCAGATGTCCAGTGTAGTTGAAAGGAGGCATCGCACCGGGAACTAGTGTACACCAGCAGATATTTTCTAAGTATGAAGAATCGCATAAAAAAAAAAAGACGCTTGTTTGTTTGTTTGCGTAGGTGATGTGATGTTCAGCGCAGTAATGTGATTTTCTCCTTGCCACGTATTCAGTTTTGCAACCGACAGAGGGCCAGTCAAATTGGCCTCTGACAGGCAGTTAATGAGGAAATGACCGGTATCCCTTATCGTAGATTGGGCAGCAGCGTAATTAAAGTTTCCAGATTTGGCAAATCTTCGATGAGACCGGCGCCTGTACACACGCTTCGAGGGACACGTGATCGGATTTCAGCATTTATTGAGGATCAGAATGATGGGTAGGGTCTTGTCCAGGCAATTATTATGACCAACGGGTTTGACCCAAGATGACCGTTGCATCCGGTATTTTGCCTTCGGCATAAAAGCAGACATTCTTCAAGTGGGAGGGGTACATTTTCCAAATCCCGAGAGCTACACAGAGCAGTGATAAGTTTCCCCAGAGTAGAACCAAGTCAGTTACAGAGTACAGTGACTTCCAGAGTTTGAAGCCACTGCACGCCCAGGGTATCCAGCCAAGTGGGTTCTGCCCGAGGACGAACCTATAGAAGCTATTTTGGAAAGAACGTACTGGCCGTGTGTCCGCCATGGTGACGCCACCCAAGGTTGTGAAATTAGGTGCATCACAGGTCAGAAAGCCACCCTGGATGAAGAGTCCAGTATGGGATGTTGAAGGTGTCATCAAAAGCTCTATAGGAGAGAAGAAGAGAGACGAGCCGATCACTGAAGATAAGAAAGCAGAGCGGAAGAATGATGAGAAAAAATCTCCCGTCAGAAAGAAAGAAAAAATGAGAAGAAGACGACAATGGGAGAAGGCTGCTAGCCTATCTGATCAGCTAAGAGAAGAACAAGAGATTGCTGAGGCAAAGAAGTGGACATTCGAAGATCAGAGGCAGTGTGAATACCTGGAGCGATTTGCTACGCAAGAAAAAGAAACAGAACAGCAAACCCAGCAAAGAGAACTCCAACATGTAGACAAAGGCTTGTTCTCGGAATGGAATTCATGGTTTGTATCGTGCGCGTATAAAGGATTCCAGACCGAGTGAAGTGCTCTGTCAAGGTTGGAAGATACAGATTTATATCTTCCTTATAGCATGAGCTTTAGTACAGATAGAGAGGATTTCTCGTGATACCAGGGATTTGAATCCTTATAGTAACGTGTGCGATAGAAAAGCCTTGCCAGGGACAGAACTGCGAACATAACAAAAAGGAAAAGTAAGAGAACCTTATGAACTAAGTGAAATAGAGGACTCCAAGGTTGATCAAGCCTTCCTTGATTCGGCACGAGAGCGTGTCTAGGTGATGAAGAATGAAGTTGCAAGACTTCGGGATAGGTTGCAACAGACTTTGCAGCAAGCGAAGGAGAAGCTACAGCAGGACAAGCCCGCTGGTAGTGGCTCGAGGGCGAGCCACAAGTAAGTGTTAGGGGACTGTTGGAGTAGGGTCCCGCAGCTACAGAAGAAGCTGCTATTTTGGCGAACAGACAGTTTTGGCAGAAATAGAAGAAGTGGAGCTACAATGCCGTAGGAGGTTTCCAGCTGCAGAGCAGAGCCGGAAACCATGACTTTTAAGATAGAGAAGTCAAGAAAGGTGACGGTACCTGAGAAGCCGAGATGAGAGAGCTCACCCACTGCATTGAAGGCAGTGGTGGAAGACAGGAGGGCTCAGCTACCCTCATAAAGGAAAAGGAGCAATGAGACCGAGGCATTGAAGATGAAGGACAGACAGGAAGCAGCGCCGGTACCCATGGTTAGCGCTGGGAAGCATGGAAGACTGCAGGAAGCTGTGGTAATCGAGAAGCGGTGCATAGTACCCATGATCAGTGCCGAGAAGCATGGAAGACCGTAGAGAGCTGTGGTGTGACGAAAAGCGGCTACCTCAAGTACAGATACGTCGACTATCACTTATGAGGGTTGGGGATTACTGTTGGGACAGGCCCACAGTGTTGTAATGGTGAGACCTTCAGGCCACCTATAAAGGGATATATTTTGTATTCTAGCGGGTTGGCTTAGTTTTAGCTTAACCGTTTGGCATATAGAGATATCTTGTATTGTAAAGACCATGCTCTGGTTCTGTTATTAACAGGAGTATCTTTCTGTAACCAGTAGCTGGCTCGCTATGTTTGTATGAACAATCCGTAGGGATTGACAGAGAGGGAAGAGTATATTGCAAGAGAGACAATATATAGATAGAGAAGAGAAGAGATCTAGGAGAGAAGGGCTCCAGGCTGTGTGCGGAGTTACCCAGAAGATCTCTTGCTACATATGCGGTGCAGCCAAACTGTGTTTGCTTCCCTCAAGATATAATAGAGAAACAAAGTTTGGTGGACGTAACTCCCAACCCGGGGGTGAACCACGTAAAACCTGCATGTTATGTGATGAATGTATGTGTTTGCACTTATTTACTGTTATCTGTCGTTTTGCACATGAGTTTTGTTACAGATAGTGAATGTATGTGTTACTCAGTTGCAGCAATATAGAATGATAAATATCGGCCTAAGTCTCTTGGTATGCTTTGTGAGAACTCATTCATGTTACTTTAGACAGTCACTTAGTCACAGTATAAACAGTCTGGTACGTTGAGCCCCGCACGCTGACACGACAACACTGGGTGCGCTGAGCCGTAGAGGTAGGGTATCGCAGAGAGGCGATACCGCACCAGTAGAGGAGCTGCGATGCGCGATACCGTAGGTTAAGGGCTTAGTGTTGGAGAGGAGAGCGTGTCGCACAGTGTGCGACGATGCGGTAAGATTGGAGATATTGGGAGTAAGAAGAAGTTGCGCAGCGAGGAAAGGCATTGCGCAACGCGCATAGAGATAGAGACCTTGCGGCTAGTAGGGCCACAAGTAGCAAGTAGGACGCGCACAGAACCTGGTCCAAGACACTTGAGTCCTTGGCCAACCCTTTAGAATCACTTCAGGTGAGACTTCAGATCGCTTCGCGGTCTGTCGCCAAAAGCGCTAGTGAGCTAGGGGTGTTGTTGGTTGATTATAGTAAACCCGGGTCTGCCCATGCGACCAACAAAAATCAACAAAATTTGAAACATTGTGAAAATCTGGCACAACACCTTTTGGCATTATTGGGAAAATTTCTTAAAGGAAGCAAGAACCACTGAATAGTGACCTCGAGATATAGTTAGGCTACACCCTTGTTGGTGTAGTGTTGAACACCTCCTCAGAGACTCCGATTCATCCCACATTTTCGAGTGAGGAACCAATTTTGTCGACTTTCTGGACATATTCTTAGTACTTCACAAGTATATCGAGAATCCCTTTTCCCTTAAATCAACTCATCTTTAATAATTAAAACTGACCAAGACATATTACAAAACATTTCCATTTCAGTAGCAATTTTGACTCCATTTGGCATTGATCTGAGCACACAACAATCTTATTTTCATTTGATTATCAGTTTTTTCAATGTTAATATTTAAACACTCATGTTATATATGATTGAATATTTAAAATATTTTGCATCAGTATTGCGACATAATTATTTACCAAAAACTCCTAAAAACAACTTAATTTCGTCATTAACAACAAAAATATAAACATCCTTAGTTGAACTCTTTCTTAGGGACCACCCCCTTGGCTTTGCTAGGAGTTTGGCCTTAAACGGAGGAGTCAAGATCAAGTGATAGTACTTGAATCGAGACTTTCCCCCAAGGACACACCTAGCAGCTTGAATATTTTTGTTGCGTTCAACCCCTAGGTGGGTGAAAGGCAGAAACAAAAGGAATTGAGATAAAAGTATTTATAATTTAAAATGCGAAGACAGAAAAAGTATCATTTTAATCTAAAACTAATTTAACATATTAGTATATACTAATTTCATATTTCTTTTCTTTAGAAGTAATAAGGACTAATGTCCACAAACTATGTAGTTGATAACCTATTCCTAAACAATTGTTAGATAGGAAATACAGATAAGAAAATAAACTAACAATGTGAGATTTGCAGAATACTCAGCATACATCCAAAGCTCAGACATAAAAATAAAGAATTATTAATTAACAGTAACTAGAACCTGGATAATGTGCAGAAGGGGACAAACACCCAAGGGAGAACATTTTGGCCAACTGTATCCTGAAGCAACCAAATTACTTGCTTAGGAGCCCCGATCCTATTCAATGAACCAATAGAATGAATATTTCTGAATATAGCCCACACAACAAAATTATTGTAACTTAGCACTCAATAGAAGACTTAGCTCAACAGTTCCACTTCAGCTATCCCCTCATCAAATACCTTGTGTGCTTGAATTTTCAGTTTGCAGCAGTCACAAGGTTCATTCAATTCGAATCAGAATGAGTAGTGAGCCTCCTGCTCAATTTGATGGTATATATAAGATTTCATAGGTCTTTGAGCTAGTTTTAGAATTAAATGAGCCACCAGCTCAGTTCCCCCTCTCAGGGAACATGACAATGTTTTTAAGGATTATGCTCCTGTAATAGCTAGAAAGTGAAATGCTATTGCTGCCACTTGTCAGCCAACCTTATATAGATGCTCATTCCTCCTAGTGGGTCAGTGAACACTCATTTATCAGTCTCCCTTGGATAGGTGTATCTTCCTTTCAATTATTAAAATAAATAATTCTTCAATTATAGTCATCCTTGACCAACTTGGTCATAAAACTTTACGATAAATTTAACATAATGATTTTCTAAAATAAATAATAAACATTTATTTTTCAGTTCCGGGTATGTTACAAACACCCCCCCTTAAGCTCAACATCATCATGTATGTTGCTTAATTTATTCCGAGTCTTCCTAGAACAGAGCTGGATTTGCCATCGGCATATCGCTCTCCAATTCCCAGGTTTCTTCATCTGGACTGAGGTGTTTCCATTGTACCTTTACCTGTACAATGGTGCGATTCAGAAGAAAAATTTCCCTCTGGTCAAGAATACAGTCTATGGGAAAAATATCCTTCTAGTTCTACTTGAATCACATTCCATTCAATCACATGAGTAGCATCATGTACATATTTCTTCAAAATAGAAATGTGAAATAAATTATGTATTCTAAGGTTAGGTGGAAAAGCTAATTGATAGGCCACTAGTCCCACTCTTTCCAATATTTCGAACGATCTGCAATACCTGGGTGCTAATGTAGCACATATCCCTAGTTTAAAGGAGCTCTTTCTACATTTTACCTTAACGAACACATGCTCACCTACATGAAATTCCTTCATAGTTCTTTTAAGGTCGACATGACTCTTTCGTCTAACCTGAGTAGTTTTCAAATTGCTTTGTACATGTTTCACTTTTAGTTCCAGTTCTTTTAACATGTCAGGTCGTAACATCAATCTGTCTACTGGATTACACCATGTAATAGGAGTGTTGCATTTTCTACCATATAATATTTCAAAAGGACTAAGCTTTGCTAAATCTTGATAATGGTTATTATATGCAAATTCAACTAAGTGCAAATAATCTTCCCACTTCTTGGGATAATCTCTAACATAAATTTGTAACATATATTCTAGTACTTAATTGAATCTTTCTATTTGATCATCTATTTGCGGATGATAAGTAGTACTGAAATTCAATTTAGAATCTAGTCCTTTAAATAAAGATTTCCAAAAATTACTAGTAAATTTAGGGTCTCTGTCAGAAATTATTACCTTTGGAATTCCATGCAAATGAAAGATTTATTTTATAAAGATATCAACAATATTAACAACTTTATACATTTTTTTAACAGGTATAAAGTGTGTTTATTTACTTAGTTTACCCACACCTACCATTATTGAATCATTTTGTTTCTGGTTTTTAGTTAATCTAGTTACAAAATCAAGACTGATGACTTCCCATTTCCAATTTGGAATTGGTAATGGTTGTAAAATATCTGTTGGGTGTTGATGTTCAGCTTTAAATTGCTGGCATTCTATACGCCTAGCTAAAAATTAAGCAACTTCATTTTTCATATTAGGCCAAAAATACTCTTTTCTCAACATTGTTATCATCTTTTGATACCTCGGATGCCCAGAATAAGTATTTTTGTGTACTTCATTCTAAGTCAACAGTTTAACTTTCGGTATATTTGGCACATAAAGACTGTTTTTATACAACATTAGACCTTTTCCATTAAAACTATAATCTGTATTTATATTTTCAGATACATTCTGGGTTACTTTTTCTTTTAAACTCTGTTATTATGTGTCCAGTTTTATTTCTTTTACCAATTTATCCTCTAAATTAGTTTTATAACTGCTAATGGAAGCTAAAAAATGTGTTCCTGCATTTATGCTTAAGACATCAACAACTTTATTTTATTTCCCTTTAATGGGTTTTATTTCAAAATCATACTCGCTAAGGAAAAGTAACCATCTATCTTGCCTTGCATTTAGATTCTGTTGATCAAACATATATTTTAGGATTATGTTATCAGACATTAGCAAAAATATTTTATCTATTAGGTGATGGCGCCACATTTTTAAACCATGAATTATGGAATCCAACTCTAAGTCATAAGTTTCCTAATTATTTTCGTGATTTTTTAACTTCCTTGATTCATACACAATTACATGACCTTCTTGTGTTAGTACTTCACTCAAACCTTCATTACATGCATTAGTGCATACGAAGAAATCTTTGTTTGGATCTATTATATTTAGAATGGGTGCATTGGTTAATAATCCTTTTTAATTTATTAAAACTTT
This sequence comes from Pseudotsuga menziesii, assembly GCA_001517045.1. Lineage (NCBI taxonomy): Eukaryota > Viridiplantae > Streptophyta > Pinopsida > Pinales > Pinaceae > Pseudotsuga > Pseudotsuga menziesii. The sequence goes on along the minus strand of LPNX010098076.1, from coordinate 80,727 downwards.
CTTCGCATTTTTGATCCTAGACAAAAAATTTTGGCCTTTTTTTGTAATGATGTTATAGAATTTGCAATTTTCGAAAATCTTTATATAATTTTTTTGTAACCTCATTATTCCCATAAAAGATCGTACATTAGTTACATCCTTAGGGACATACCAATCAATTAGTGCTTTTATCTTATCTGGGTGTACCGATATCCCTTCTTCAGATATTATGTGCCCTAGATATTGTATCGTATCTTTATAAAATTCACACTTACTGAACTTAGCATATAATTGATGTTCTCTTAAGACTTGAAGTATTATCTGCAATTGTTCATCATATTCTTCTTTTGTTTTAGAATAAATTAACATGTCATCTCTAAAGACGACTATAAATTTTTTTAAGTATTTACTTAGGACACTGTTCATTAAGCAAATGAAGGTTGCTCGAGCGTTAGTTATCCCAAAGGGAATAACCACAAACTCATAGTGCCCATATCTAGTTCTGAAAGCAGTTTTAAAGTTATTTTTATCTTTAATTCTGACTTGATGATATCCAAATCTTAAGTCTATTTTGGAAAAATATCATCGCTCCATGGATCTGATCAAACAGATTGTTGACGAGGGACATAGGATACCTATTTTTAATTGTCATTTTCTTAAGTTGACGATAGTCTATACATAAACGTAATGTATCATATTTCTTTTTAAGAAAAAAGACTGGTGCTCCCCAAGGAGATACACTTGGTCTTACATAGTTTTTGTCTATTAATTCTTGTAATTGTAATTTTAATTCGTTCAACTCCAATATGTTCTAACAAAAATTTTCCTAGGTATTCCTGTGACTATAATTCTTTCTCCTTTATTATTTAAACAAGTAAATTTTTTTTTCTGAAAACAATTTAAAATCACTTGGTGTTTTTCCAGCCAATCCATTCCTATTAGGACATTATAAGATCCTAACAGTAACACATTTAACTTAACCTAAGTTTCAAACTAACTCATAAACAAATTACAATTTTCAACATAATTGACCACTCTCCTTTTAGTTCCTGTAGCTAATTGGATGAGCTAGGATTTTTCAAACTTTTTAAAAGATAAACTGCACTTTTCTACTATGCTAGGATATATATAACTTAAACTAGCACATGAATCAATCGGGATGGAAACAATCTAGTTTTGTATCATACCTTGCACTTCTACCATGGAAGTTTGATGGTTTGCATGTTGGTTCTCCAAAGCTACATTTATTCTAGGAATTTCATTTTCCACATCTCCAACTGCTTCTTCTTCTTGAATGGTATGAACATTGCCAAAGTTTCTTTTTCTGTTCGGTCAATACTTGGCATAATGCAGACCTTGACATTCTCATCATTCCACCGGTTCCTTATGTTCATTATTTTTAACAAAGTTGTTAGGAATATCCCTTCCCTTTGACGCTGTAGTATTCTATGGTACTTTACTTTTAAAATCTTCTCTCTGATAGTTATTCTTACAGAAATTCTGAGATTTATTCCCAAAACTTTTATTTGACTTAAACGCTTTTCTTTTTTGGTCAAAGTGACTTATCTTCATATTCTTCCAATTAGGTAAACTTTCTCCCTTCTTACTCTATTCATAATAGAAATCATCTTTTCTCATAACTTCCTCAAGAGTCTTCGGGTTATCAAACTCAATCCTATCTTTTAATCTAGTGGGAATACAACTTAAAAATTTTTGTATTTTAATATTTTCATCAATTATGTAGGTACATATCCTAACAGACTTATAAATTTGTTACTTAACTCTTTCATTGACATTTAACCCAATTTTAATTCATAGAATTCCTTAGCTCTTTCCTCGTAGTACTGTTCGGATAAAAACTTCCTTTTAAAGACTCTCCAAGTTAAGTACTTCTCCTTAATATTTTTGACTCTTTTTATGTCTTGCCACCAAATGTCAGCTTTCCCAGTCAAATTGTAAATATCCATCTTGGTTTTTAGTGTGTTAGAATAGTTATAAATATGGAAATATTTCTTCATTCCTGACAACGAAGCCTCAACTTCTTCACCTTTCTCTACCTCCCCGTTTAACATGGGAGGCTTTATTTTTTTAAATTCCCTGGAAATTTCTTCATAAGGTTTGTACTTCCTCCTAGGTTTACAGTCTCCTTCACTACTGCCACTTGTGTAGTTATATCTTCCCTTATGTGACCTTGCATTAACCTCTAAAGAAGATTCACTATTAGAATAATTTTCTTTATTTCCTTTATGTTTGTAGGACATTGTTTCAGAATCAGTTTCATAAACATTTATTTTATCTTTTCCTCTCTTATGTATTTTGTCTAATAACGTCTAATTCATTTCCAGAATTATTTCATTATATATTTTTACATTTTCCAACTCATATTTTAACTCCTTAACTATTTGTAGTAACTCTGGATTATTTAGTTCTACATAAATGTTGTCTAGATTGTTTTGCTGAGACCCATTTTCAGCAGATGCTTCAACACCTCCCATTTTCTTGCAAACCAGATTTTATATTTTTGTATAGAAATAAATGTAAACAAAATCAGTGTACTTGTTTTCTTGTTTTTATGTGAGTGAGACAATCAGGCCTAGTGTTTGGAAACTTGCTCTGATACCACTTGTAACATCCCTAAAAAGTCATAATAATAAAAAAATATTTACCATATGTAACTTCTAAAATTTCTACAAATATAAATTCCAGAGATGTTATACTCAGGGGGCGTCGCTAACGGAACAATATGATATCACGTTCGTTCATATTGGGGGCTTAAAAATGATAAAAATATAAAAAATTATATTGGACATATATTTGGGGTTAAAGGGGTTTTTTTTATTTTAATAAACAATATGCAATCTATTGGGGGTTTGTTTATCCCGATTAGGGCATAAATGGTAGTGAAATTTGAACAGGGGGCAAAAATGGTCGCAAAATTTGAACACTATGTTTGTGTTGATATTAAATCAGTATTGTCATATCACATTGATCCTAAATTTTCTTAGTAGAAAGCAGGAGATGATTAATCATTCAACAATCACAAAATTAGAGTCCAGACTCGTTGTGCTTGGGTTTCAACACAAAAAAAAAATTGTCTATCAAGGTCTCCGGCAGTGTTCTTTGTTGATCTGGTAATTAATATGTGTAAGAGAAGAAGATGTTTCAGATTCTTGGGCTATTTGGTATGGAATTTTTCTCACTCCCTCTTGCTCAATATAATACTATTACCATATCATTTATTTCCAATATCAACAAAAAAAACTCCTCGGATATTGAGATGGAAACAAATTTGCAGAGCTTCTTTCATACAGAAGCTAAGTGTGGTGTATATGGACAGTGTTGGAAACAACTATGTGCAACACCTAATAGGTCTGGAACATCTTATATTTGTGATTTTGATTGCTTTGTATAAGCATTGTAATCTAAATGATGTGACCTATGATACGGTTCTCAATAATGAAGTAAATGAGGCTTTTTATCACTCGTATCGAATATTGAAAAAGGGTTTTATTACTTTTGTTGTTTCAATGTGGGTTTTATTCTTTTATATGTTTTGGCACAGTACTTGTTCCCCATTCCCCTATTTTGGAACATTTTGCTATTTTGGCAAGGGTTCAATGTGGGTTTTACTCTTTTATCTGTTTTTACTACATTTTATTTATTTTAGTTTACTATATTTCTTTGGAAATACAATAAGCCATCCCCTTGACTATTTTTAATTGGCTGTACTTTCACATTCATATTGATCCAATTGACCTATTTTGGTATTTTATAAACAAAATGTAGATAATTTATTTCTTTATTTTTCCTGATAGGTTGGCTGATATGGAACCTTCAGCAACAACATAGGCAAAAAATAACATGCAGAGATCATCTCTTATCTCAACTTCCAAGTAGATTTATGCACACCAACACAGAACATGCAAATCTCATCTCTTATGTCAAGTAGATTTAAAACAAGGCCAACTATAATCTCTTATCTTTTATGTCAAGTAGATTTAAAACAAGGCCAACAATAGTGTAGGTAAACAAATTTAAAACAAGGCCAACTATTTCAGATCAGATCTTTCATACCAAATCTTCAGGTAGACTTCAATAAATTCATCAATCCAAATGTTATGTTTCCCTAGACATCCTTGATTTCCTCCGTATCCCTCCATAATTTTTGGGTGAAAGGACACTCATGAAAAGATGAGAACGAGTTTCAACGTCTTTTCTGCACAATAAACAAATGCTTGGCCCAACTTTTTTTTTGTTGTAATTCCCAAGTGAGAACTTTGTTGTGTACTGCTAGTGCTAACCACATAGAAGGTTTGGTTTTCAAGGGGCTTTGTTCTCCCACATATTAGTACACCACCAGCTAACGTTTTCATGTCATCCTCTTAGTCTCATTGGAGGAAAATTAGTATGATGGTATTTTGTTTTAAAGGACACTAAAATAAATACTCATGATTCTATTACCCATTAGCTTTGGCATTGCTTCGGAGTCTTATGGTAACCAACTGGGCAGGAAGCAACCACCACAGGTAGGCTTGGGAAGAAGCCCTAACAACCTCAGCATAATAGATCCACTACACAAAGAAAGGCTAGGATGAACTATAAAATTATTATATTTCCAAGAACAGTTTCTGTCAGTCACAATGAAGCTCAACAATCTTAATAACTACATTGGAAACATGTTAAATCTTTCTGCATGATTTTCTTTTTTGAGAATGTAGCATTTTTGCTTGTCTTCTTTTATAAGAATTATTGATGTTTTAATAATTATTAATCTATTATATCGAATGTAGGCTACATTCATTGATATCAACATCTTCTATGCCTTGGTTGCTTTGGTGTGGTATTTTCGAGTACTATTAGTCACTAGTGGCCATATTCGGTAAAGGACAAAGCAGAGCATCGAAGAAAAAACAAGAAGCCTAGTTTTGGAGGGTTTTTGGGCATTTATTGGTTATCCCAAGATTAAGCTCCTTGGGAATAAAATTTCCTTCTTTAAAGGTTGAGTTGAGTTGAACTTGTACACTAGATAGCTTGATTAATGCTAATATCAACAAATAGAAATAGTCTTTGGTCAAATAAATTATAGATTGATAATTTTATACCTTTAGTAAGGTTTCATGGTCAGCTAGCAATAAATTTAATGAGCAACCTCAAGATAAACCATCTTGATTGAAGTCTGCCTAATGCAATCCTTGTCTTCTTTGATAATAATTGTTGATGTTTTAATATTTATTAATATGTTATATCGAATGTAGGGCTACATTCATTGATATCAACATCTTCTATGCCTTGGTTTCTTTGGTGTGGTATTTTCGAGTACTATTATCACTTGTGGCCATATTCGGTAAAGGACAAAGCAGGGCATCTAAGAAAAAACAAGAAGCCCAGTTTTGGAGGGTTTTTGGGCATTTATAGGTTATCCCAAGCTTAAGCTCCTTGGGAATAAAATTTCCTTCTTTAAAGGCCAAGTTGAGTTGAACTTGTGCACTGGCTAGCTTGATTAACACTAATATCAACAAAGAGAAATAGTCTTTGGTCAAATAAATTATAGATTGATAATTTTATACATTTAGTAAGGTTTCATGATCAGCTAGCAATAAATGTAATGAGAAACCTCAAGATGAACCATCTTGATTGAAGTATACCCAATGCAATCCTTGTGTTGGTTTCATTGTGCATAGGGAAAGCATTATAGACATCTATTTATATTTGCATTTCATCGGCATAGAACAATTTGATATCACTGAACACTTGTTCATTTTCAAAATGTGTGTATGTTTGTATAGTTTTTGTGCTTGCTAAGTCTTCCATGAGCTTTTGCATCGAGCCTGTGAGGGATCTGTGGCATTTGTTCAATAGGAGGAAGGTTCAAGCCTATGGAAGAAATACATCCTATGTTAAATCCTCATTATAATATATGATATAAAAGTGTGTAAAAGAAATAGGTTAAATTTTTTAAATTTATTTTTTTAGTCTATCAAGAAAACATAGGTTCAAACCCCTATGAACCAGGGGATTATCTTACTCTGTGATTCTTTAACTAATATTTAGGGGACCTAAATATTTTTTAACATGACTCATTTTAACTTTTACTTGATGTGCATGTCTGATAATGGTTTTATGGAGAACAAAGGCATTTAATTTACATACATCTAAAACCATGGTGAGAATGTGGCTTCCTAATAAGCATGCCCTGAGTTTTTCCATAGAATTTGCACAGTAAAATCAATGGTATTTACATAATTTATGAAGTTGAATTTATGAAAAGTAGCAAATGTTTCTCTCAGGGGACTGCAATAAACTTTTCAATAGTTACATATAGTCAAACATTACATTGACAACATAAATCATTGAAAAGTAGAAACAAGTCAAGTTATTCAGTCAATAAACTTATAACTATTTTCCAGTCAAATAGAAGTGACCCTGGCATAGATTATACAAAAGTGATGGAACATATTAGTGTATATTGTCAATTGATTGTCAATTTTGGTATTATGGAACAATAGCATGGATTGATCTTATTCAATATTTTGTTGGAAATGATGCTGGTTTATGGCATACAATGGATGAGTGCAGAACGTGATTTTGAAAGTGATAATAAATTCCATTCTATCATGGTTATTTAGAAGGTCTTGAAAAAGTTTTACTTCAATGTGACACCTGGCTGGCTAATGCCCATAACAAAACATTCTGGGTTGTCTTGGTGATACTGGAATTTAGTGGGCATAACCAGCTAAATGGCCATCTTTATCATTTGCCACAAAGGGGCTTACATTCTTTACCACATGGCTAGAAAGTTTGAGGCCTAAACCTGTATCACTTATGGGTGAAGAGAGTTATTTCAGCTATCCAAAATATTGTAATTCCACACGAGTAAATGTTTATAATCTAGAAAACATGAACTCAACAGGACATGGAGAAATTAGTAGCCCATTTTCAATGTTCATCTGAGTATACTCTATGTGCGATTTTGAAAAGAATTTATAAGATGCGATTTTACATTTTGTCGTCTTTTAAATTTATTTTGAAGTTGCAGTTTGCACTTTCAATTTATATATTTTGTGACATTTGAAGTTTTTGCATATGTGTAAACAAGAGAGCTTGAATTTGCTGTTCCTAGTTGCTTTTGATCGGTGCACATGCATATAATCAATTAGAACTCATGTAATTCCAACAAACATAGACTTTTAGTGAGATGATTTGGTTTACTAATACCATTTTACTTTATTTTTATATCTGAAACAAGATACAATGCATCACAATTTAATATTTTACTTTAAAATTTTGAAGTTAAATTGGTTGGATCATAGTTATTTGTATTTTATGAAATTTGTATGAAATTTTTAAATTACAAGTTTATAAACATTGTTTAGTTAAATATGTTACAGCCAAAGGGTTTTATTGTTTAATTCAAAATAAAAATCAAGTAGTTGGAACCGTATATGTTATAATGTTTTTTTAATTATGGTAAAATTTAAGCAATAAATTATATAAACTATATATGATTCTCATTGTTCACTTTGGCACTTTAAAATTTAGGTAAGACATTTTTATGACATGAAAATGTGGATAAAATTAATTTATTAAAATAAAGTGTTTCAAGAGTGTGACGTGAGTATGTTGAGATCCTAGAATGGTGAGAGCTTAGAAAATTACAATGTTTCATTTGATTTTTATTCAAAATGAGGCTTTTTTTTATTCTTTAATTTTTTTAGTTTTTAGAATTTAGGATATTTTAGTGTTTTTGATAATTTATTTATGTTTACATATTATATTATATTTATTTATTTACATATTTACTAAAATAAAATACGACTGCTAATTCTGTAGAAAGTGTTTTGCAAGTCTATAGATATATCAAAGCCACAAATAAAACGATCTAATGGTTTCCAGGTACGCATCTTCATTGCTTAGATTAGATTTCCCAGCTCTCATTCTGAAGTTGTTGCTGGTCCTCCTCCATTTGATAGTAGAGAGTCCGAAAAAATCAATATGCCTAGCATTCCTAAAGAGTAGTATCATACATCGAATTGCTATGATTTACCGATCTGTAAAATTTTGTTTCTTCCAAAATGCTATTACTATTTCTTTCTGCACAGTGCATACATGAATTTTTTCAACCATGAAACATAAAACCCATTACCCACATGCTTTTTCCAATTGCAAGTGTCTCTATACATGCATCAAAATGTCCAAAAGATGTGCTAGCTTCTCATCATTCCTCCCACAACATTTATCCTCTTGCAACAACATATGGCAATGTCGGGGACATTGGTGGCTCTTGTTCAAATTTAAGGAAAAATTGGTGATTCTTTGTTTTTTTTTTCAATTAGCTTATTTGTTTCATATTTTCTTGAGAATTTCATCTTTATTTAGTCATTTCTCGTTGACATCTTCTTGTGAGATCGTTCCCTCTTCTATTTTTGAATCCACTCTATTTTTGGAGCAGAGACCCACCCACCTTAGCTACCCCATATGCATGACCTACATAATTCCATGAACATGGATAAATCTAGGAATTCCAATAGCCACAAGAATATCTACAGTGGCCCTAAACCATGGCACATTTGTATAAATCATCTCCCATACTTTGTTAGCTCTTTTAATTACCTAGCATATAGGATTTGGTCATATAATGTTTCTCACAACTTTGGCATACGGGATTTCTCAATCTCTCCATCCTTGCTGTAAAGTTTATGTATTTCCTCATTTTGATGATTAATGGAAGAGCTTCTTATGTTATATTTATGTATCAATTGTGAATGTGTAATTTATTCACATAATTAACTTTCCATATATTCATAATTGTGTTTTAAACTATGAATTCTATCAGAATGGAGTTGGCCTTTGCATATCACATCCTTAGCAACTTGGTGCAGATCATGTTACCTTAGTTTGAGTGGATTAAAATGGGTGCCAATATTTTAACACAATAAAATCAAGCTAATCATTGGGTTTATATAAATTTGAGACTAGTAAAATGTGATATATATACATGGTAAGGACTCGAGAGTGCTACATTTTGACTTTTCTTTTTGCATAATACCTTAATTTGATGTTGGAAATTGTATAGGGTCCAAACAATTATGCTTTTTTTTCATTGTTATTTTGGAAGTTAGAATTTAACATTATTTGGTTTTTAACTAATAGAGTATGCTTCTTTTCTCTTGTAGGTAAAGGTCCTAGATGATTTGATACCAATCCTTTGCAGGGTAGTGGACTCATTTCTCAATAAAATTTTCCCTTTGGGATACCCTAACAGGTTATACTTTCATAATTTCTTGGTGTTACATTTGTAAGAGATAATTGGATACCATTCTGAACTATGAAGAATTATATACTGAGACTATTGATTTGAATTATTTTTCATTTGTCATCATTTTTCATGAATCATCAATCAAAATGTAATGTTGAAGAGGGATATTTTACATATACAAAATTTTGGTCTTTGCAACACTTCTCATGTGCAGCAGTTTCAATGTTATCTACTCAATTTTATGAAAACTAAATTTTAATGTGGCATCTACTTGTTCATAGTTTTGGACTTTTGAGTTGATACAACTCTACATGTTTTCTTTCATTAGCTTAGAACACTACCTTATAGTAATATTCATGTATGTCTTGAAACTAAGATATTTTAAAAGTAGCTGAACATCCAAGTCACTGAGATCAACTTATTTCCTTTAAGGAACAACAAATATGACCTTTAATTACAGGTAAAATTTATTTGTTAGAATTTCAACAGCAATTAAAATAGGTTCTTGGATAATTTCCTGTAAACCACAACTGTTCTTGGGGTCATTCTACACCCCGAGTCTTATGTGAAGACATGATCTCTTATGGATCACTTATAGCCATACCATTGTGTTCCTTTGAAAGGATTTGTACTGCATTATTGTGACCTTCTAATAAATACGTTTTCACTATATCTATCCATAGAGGCATCCATATATGAAAAAAATAAAAAATGTGAGACCTGTAGCTTATTGGTTTTCCTTTTTAGAGGATTTATGTTTCAGATTTGATACAAAATTATATATGGAACTATTAAAACCCTAAAAGCTTCTCCAAAATATGTTGTTAATTGATCTATATGCCGAGGCCCTATAATATCTCAAGAAGTTTTCCTTGTCACTCTCAAGAAAAATTACCCTCTACTCAAGGAGCTCCTCCCACATAAAATCATCTAGAGTTGAGGATACAACTTCCATGTATTCTTGAACCAAGTCATTGTTTTTCCCACTGTTGAAACTTCAAATTGTATTGGGTCTTACTACCTTGCTCCATCTCTGATCCATATCAAAATTTACGAGGGATAGAGAAGTGTTTATAAGAATTAGTAAATTGATGATAAAACTTGATAGTACCAACCTCAGTGCTTCTCAACTTCGTTTCATTTCAAGAGGTAGTACAAAATTACTTTAATGAATTTTTTTGTGTAGAAATGACAATAGACTAAATAATGTATGCTAGAGTTCATTGATCACTATAGAGCTCAACCTCTAACTAAGGGATTAAGGTATGCCATTCAAGGCTATGTATATCTCAGCAGTGATGCAAAATTTAGATATTGACAGGAATCAATTCAATATTTATCTATGGCCTTGTTATTTTCAGGAGTTTGGTATTTTGGGAAAATGATTCCTTGTACTTAACTGACCTCACCACATCCATCTCAATTACATGTATCCTTCTTTTTAAATGACTTCCATAGACAACATATTCCCTAGCATCAAATCCCCTTGTGATTCCCAATTGTGATTCCCGTTTTTGTTTTAGATACGATTAAAACATATGTTGATATAAGAAATTAAGCATTTTGGTGAATGATCATTGGGTGTCCATTTGCTGACAAATTTGATTATTGTCTCACTCATTATAGTGTTTTCCTCAATTGTGTTTTCCTCAAGTATCCCTTGTCTTATTGTTTCAAGTATTCATGTGATGTTGTGGCACATTGTCCATGCTAGTTAGATTCTATCGTGTTAAGTCTTTTACATAATTGTCGAGTCCTTTTGTTCATTTGATCGACCACTTTAAGTGGCATTGACCAAGCTCACTTAATTTTTCTCAATTCTTATATAGAACATATGGAACTATCTATTGATTTTGAGATGAATGAATTTTATAACTGCAATATCCATGAGAACTACATATTAATGACAATTCGTAAGTCTCTTTCTTTTTAACCCATATTTATTTTGTATTGGAGTGATTAAAAGTTTGAGAATGATATGTTTTTACAAAGTTAGATCTGTTTTATAGACTTTTTGTAATATTAGTAATTGTAATAAATAGTAAATTGTAATTGAGCAACTATTGCTATTTTATTTTTTGAATATTAAAATTTGAAGTTAAAACTTTAGAGTCTTATTTAAAACTTCAAATTCCCCTTTATGCAATGCATGTCTATCTTATCTTATACATTTATTTATATGTGGTGTTAGGCTATAGCTATATTTTTGTACTTGGATCCCCCATTTTTGGGGACCATGTTGCGTACTCACTGCACGCTTACTCAATGTATCCCTGTAGCCACAGATCGATGCAACCTTGGAGTTGATGTTTAAACTTTGCATACCTCTGAAAGATTTCCAATTTAGTTATTATGAAAGCAATGTGATCTCTGTGTTGTTGATCATTATGGGTGAAGTAATGTGCATCCACAATATACATTGAAAGAAGCAAGGTGCATTGTAGAATGCATGTGGGGTATCATGTATATATACTAGGTAGAAATATAAAGGGGTATAAAAAATGTAAATGAAAAATTGGATACATGCAATATATAGTGAAAATAGGGGTTTTTTAAAATTGGGAAGGCATATTGGAAGGGGGTTAAAAAAAATTATTTCTGGAGGTATTTTCCAATATTTATTGAAATTAGGGGTATTGTTTCATATGCCACGAACGAACGCGATATGGCATGGTTTCACTAAGTGAAGACCCCGTGGTTATACTTCAATTACTTCTTTTGTCATGATGATAATGGTTCTATTTTAATCTTCAAGAATTCTTGTGCTTATGTTTAGCCTAAATCAATAGCATTATTCTATTTACAACCCTTGTTGATATTACGTCATGCATTCTAGTTAGACACTTTGCTGAAAGTACTATCGTAAAACAGTTTGTCGTTTCCTTCAGTTTTTCTCTACTTAAGAGCTAAAAAGGTAAAGATTGTAGTCTTACTTAGCCTGCAAGGCTAATGCATGAAACAACATCTTTTCTTTTGTGAAGGTGGATGTATTCACCCTTGAGTTTCTACTAAGGAAAAGAATCCTAGACTACAAGGCATCAAACTCACATAGAGAGGGACCACCGAGGTTTTGGAAACACAACTTGGCCCTATCCCAATTTCAAATAAAACATACAATAAGTTATACTATATAATTTATACTCCATGGTGAGGACTTATGAAAAAGAATTTGGTTTTAAAATTCATGTGGTGGTTGACCTAGGCTTTATACCTACGATGGTGACAACATTAAGCGAAGTACAAGCCATAAATCTAAATTCCTGCAGTCCATGTGACTGTAATAAAAAATCCCTTCATCGAAAAAAGGACAAAGTGAAAAACCCTAGGGTTTTAATGCACCTCGAAGGAAGCAACTGTCATTTTGATGGGTTTTTGTTTGGTTTTTATTGTTCTCCTGAAATCGCTCTTGGCTTCTGGCTTCTCGTCTATGTAAAAATGCTAACAGTGAACAGAGATGGAAGGACCATAGAACTCGGCCCTCAACACCTCCAAAACCTGTCCAAGGCTTATTTGCTTGTAGATGAAGTTCAAAGTCTTGGTTCTGGTGATGATTGGGTGACTTTGTCTGGTTTTGAAAGTGCCAAGAAGGTAATAACTCTGTTATAAATCCCATACTATTGGTTTTTGTTTTGAAGAACATGTTTAAGAATTTCTTTGTTCTAAACTCGAAGCTCATTTGTGTGCATAAGGTAAATAGAGTGGCTCCTTGTGATGAATATCTTCGCTGGATGCTAACCGAGAAGACTAAACAACCGGTAAGAATTTTTCATGGATCTATGGGCAAGCTGGGTGTCTTGTTGTTTGTTTAAATTCTCCATAGCTTTGGGTCTTCTCTTTATTCCTATTCGTTGTTATGAAAGTGATAAATTTACTTTGGTACAATGTGAACTCGATATTGTGAAGGGATTTCTCCCACACTAGTACAAAATGAGGGATTAGCTACTACGTGACTACAAATTTTAGTCACCATAGGTTTTTCAGGTGATTTACTGCTAAATATGAGCAATTTTGATTAACCCAACTATAAACGACAAAAATTAACGACTAATTTAGTCACCAGTTAACAAATATGACTAGATAATAAGTGACAGAGTTAAAAATGACTAAGATAAATGACTAATTTAGTCACGACATAAAAATGACTAGCTAGAAGAATATGAATTAGTCGTTTATGTTAGTCATTTTTAATTGTGTCATGGAGAATTAAAATTTTGACAATGAAGTGTAAATTTTGTAAATTGTATTCCTTCTATTAGTAATATTGGTGCCATGCACCTCGATCTTCAGAGATCCAACAAAGAAATTGCACGAATTTTATCTTGACTATTTTTATCCCTGCTACACCATTGAAGCAAACTCGGTTAAGCGAGTGCCAAAGGAAAATTAGTTTCCTTTTACATCAATTATGAACTAGGTATTAGAATCAGTACCATATCGATACCTAGAAGCATTATGGCTAACTTGTAGGTCATATGTGTCCTCCACGACCCTTTTCCACTAATCACATCTTTTGGGTCGATGATAGTTCTTATGCCAAAGGTAATTATGAAAAAATGATCACAATGTCAATAATCATTATGATGATGATAATGAAGACAATCATGATGATGCAATGAATGATGATTATGATGATAATGACAATGATGATGACAAAAACAACGATGATTATGATGGCAATGATGACATTGTTGATCATGTGATTATATGAAGAGAGTGAGTGATCACAATTGCAAGAGATGATTTTCCTCTTGTAGTGAGCATTCTAGATTATAAGTTTTTCTAGGGAAGAGTCACTTCTTTTTTGTCTATTTTATCCAAGATGGATCGAGGGTTTGTCTATCTAGTTTGTAGAGAGGATTTGAATCATTTTCATGTGTGTTTTGGTCTATATCCAAAGGGTTTATCTGAAGGATTATTGTAGTGTTTTTTCAATCAAATCCAACAAGAAGAAGAAGACAAACATTTGTTGGGTTTCTCCAGTTGGGGTTTCGAGGGTAGATCCTTGTGTCTATTTTGTGTGGTTGCATTTTGTTGTTCTGTTGTGCATTTATGGTTTCTTATGTAGGTGTATTCTCATTCATTAATGTTCAGTAGTTAACTGAAGAATGCATTAATATTTGTTGCTAATCAAGAACTCTATAAGGGTATAAAATTTAAGATTGAGCATAATTTGAACTCAGGTTTTTATATGAAGAGTTTAACAAACTTTTGTAGGTTCGATAAGTGATGGATCTATCAATTACGCTGAAGAAGTGCATTCTACAACCCCGTAGGGGGAGACATGTAACTCCTTCCAAGCTCATCCTAGAGTTGACACGCGTCCTTTAAAAAAAAAATATTATAAAATAATAACATGTCGGCTCAAATTAGAATTAAAACATTTACAACCGCATATATATAAAAAACTAACTAGATAAATTGGAGATGTGTAACACCTTCCATGCTCATCCTAGACTTGACACGTGTCCTTTAAAAAAATTATAAAATATTATAAAATAAGAACATGTCAGCTCATCACGCCGAAGATGCGCATTCTAAGCCCAATAGGGGGAGATGTGTAACTCCTTTCATGCTCATCCTAGAGTTGACACACGTCCTTTAAAACAAAAACACGTCGGCTCAAATTAGAGTTAAAACATTTACAACAACATATATAAAAAACACTAATTAGAAAAAATGGAGATGTGTCACTCCTTTCATGCTCATCTTAGACTTGACAGGTGTGTATTTAAAAAAAATAAAATTATAAAATAAGAATGTGTCCACTCAAATTAGAATTAAAACATTTAGAACACCATATATATATATATATATATCTAAACACAAACTAAGCACATTATAAGGTTTTCACAACATTTATATTTTAGAAACAAGTTTGCATCTTAATAGATTTGATCATTCTAAATGCTTTCTAGATCCCTTTTAAAATGAATCTATGCTAATTATAATACATATCATAAATATTTAATTAGAGAACAAATTATATAAACTTGTTATATACATATAATAAATATATAATTAATAAAAAAATTATATATATAATGAATGAAACAAGTTATTACATGGAAGGTGTTATTTAGGGGATGACCTCCTTCGGCTTTCGTCGTCTGTCGATAGCCTTTGAGGAGCCGCCCCTTGTCCATAGCTTAAATGCTTTTCGTTACTGTGTTCATTATTTGTGTATTAAAGAAACTATGAATTTTACGTCTCAATCATAAATCCACAGTTCTCTCTGAGTTAATACCGTAATGGAGAGCATGTTGGAGACCATGGTCCTGGTGGTCAAATCGGACAGACCCAATACATGAGAGACTACGGAGGAGATCGCTTTGCAGCATTTTTGTCTTTGCAGATGAAAATGAAACCAAATATTCTGATGGACAGGCACGAATTAGGGCACCTTCCTGGACAAGGGACGTTCTCCAAGGTATACCACATGAGGAGCCTCAATATCAATGAGATCGTCGCCATTAAATCCACGGAAAAAGGAAAGATCTAACTATCGAAATGATGGAGCAGATTAAATGCAAAATATCTGTTATGAGTCTGGTCCGACACCCCAATATCGTTCGGCTCTATGAAGTCATGGCGACCAAATACAAGATTTACATCGTCATGGAGTACATTAAGGGTGGCCATCTCTTCAACAGGGTTGTCGACAAGGGGAAACTGAAGGAAGAGGAGGTGAGAAAATATTTCCAATAGCTCATAACAGCCATTGATTTCTGCCATAGCCAGAGTGTGTACCACCGATACTTGAATCCAGAAAACGTTTTATTATACAACAATGAGGAAATTAATTTCTCAGAGTTCGGCCTCAGCGCGCTGCCGGAGTAGTCCAAGTAGGAC
Organism: Pseudotsuga menziesii; assembly: GCA_001517045.1. Taxonomy (NCBI): domain Eukaryota; kingdom Viridiplantae; phylum Streptophyta; class Pinopsida; order Pinales; family Pinaceae; genus Pseudotsuga; species Pseudotsuga menziesii. Next base: position 64,643 of record LPNX010098076.1, on the reverse strand, counting down.
GAGCTTCTGTACACGCAATGAGGCACTACGGCCTACATAGCACCATAAATCATGGAGCAGGATAAGCGTTCACCAAATCGCCCCCGACTCGCCGGAATCCGGCAGATCAATTTTGGTGTAAATCATACTTTCGAGGAATTAAATCGTAATTTTAATCATTTGGGTAGTTTTAAAATGCCCGATTTAGTTAGTTTTAAAATGCCCGATTTAGTGTAGAAAGAGCCAATAAGATTAGTAGAATTCCAAAATAATGAAATAAACAATTTCACAGCAGACATTTGACTGATTTTAATCAAAAATCGGCCGGAAAAACGGGGCGATTTGGTGAAGGCTTATCCCACGTGATAAATCATTACCAAGAAAGGCTACGATGGCGCCATGGCCGACATCTTGTCATACGACATGATATTGTTCATGCTCTTGGCGGGCTATATACCGTTCCAAGATGTGCATTTGATGGTGATGTATAAGAATATTCAAAATGGAAACTTCAAGTGTTTGCCCTGGTTTTCCTCCGATGTCCGAAGCCTTGTCATGTGGTTGCTGGATCGACGAGGATCAATGCCTCACAGCTCATGGAGGTTCCCTGGTTTTGACGAGGATTGAAGCACCCACAAGGAGACAAATATGTCATCCTCGACCTCAAGGATGTCAGGTCAGTCTTCTTCACCCCCAACTCGACTTACCTCAATGCATTCGACATCGTCTCCCTCTCGCCGGCATTCAATCTTTCACATATAAATTTGTGAAAAATACATAGCTGTAATTAGTTACTATGTTAATGGAGAAATGACAGATGCCTTCGCAAATTGTTTGTTAGTATCACTATTTCCTTCGAACTACCCGTGGCTTCATTTTTTAGAGCCTTCACAGAAGCCAGAATTGTTTCTCTAATATCTTCTTTCCTCTTATTGCTGCCAACAAAGTTTGACAGACTCGCAATGTTACCACTTATGATATATGATTCATTCCCAACCCAATAGTGATCCATCAATGTAGTCAATCTCGAGTCATGCTGACTCTTGTATGTTAATGCTTCCTTAGAGTATTAATCACATTCTGCTACCTCCAAATCCTTATCAAAATAGCTCTTCTCTGCACTCTGCGGTGTTGTATTACGATCTGCTTTTGCCACGGACCTGTAAAGTATTCCAGGAATATTCTCTGATTCATAACATTATTTATCCTCCTTCTCCATAAAATCGAGATATTTTCTTGAAAATAAATCTAGAGTAACCTGCACAGGTACTCCAGTTTTGGTGAAATCAACTGCTATGGAATGGAGCTCCGCTAATCGCAGACATTTAGAATTCCTCGCCATTTCCTTCTCTCGGTCAAAAAATGCCATGTGAGAATTCGCTATAACAGCCAAGCAGTCATTAACCATATAATTTGAAGGATAGGATTCGATATCATATCTAGATCAACGATCACATTTTAAAAAAAATAGCATTATGCAAACTATATGATATAAAAAGAATTCAATTTATATATAAGAAACAAACTATATACGAACTATATATGTGAAAGGAGAATGAAGGATAGTAATTATTTACTATGTTCATGGAGAAAGGTTTATTATCCTTCATTCTCCATGAACATAGTAACTAATTACATCTATTTATTTTCAACAAATTTATAGGTTTGAAGTAGGTTGGTTAAAGAAATTCACCTCTGGAGGCATCCCATCCAAGGGAAATTTTGGCAAGTAGATACAAGTTTGGATGGGAACCTCAATTAGCCTTCTACTTTTCAAATACAAACAAGAAAGCACCTTTTTCAAATAGAAAGGGGAAACCATCCTTTATGTGCGTATGTTTTGGGCATGTAATTATGTGAAGAGAAAAGGTAAAAATAATTTAATGGAATTATTAAGTGTATCAAAACTTGTGTCCCTTAGCTACAATATGTGAGCAGAAGGAGGTTGCCTTCTGCATCCATTAGGTCATGAAAATTAAGCAATAAACTACTAATGGACATCCTCACTATATACTATCGATCAATATTCAATATGAAAATTGACTTGGGATATTAATAACTTGAAACAAAAAATTTTCTTCACCTGTTGACCTTATTTGGCCATTCAATGATCTTCAATACATGAGTTTATAAGAGGACCCATGCAAATGGTCGACAACAAATATGGTGTCACTTGTGCAAATTATTATGTGCATAAATTTTGATGTCTAGCTGGCATAGTTCAAGTTTCAATTTCAAAGGTATAGTCTCTCCACGTCTAGGCTAGGTCTCAATTTCAAAGGTATTGTCTCTCCACGTCTAGGCTAGGTTTCAATTTCAAAGGTATAGTTCCTCCACATCTAGGGGTTTCAAGGTTCTCTAAAGCTACCTAAAACTTTAAAAACTCCTCTTTAGACAACTTTCTCTCATTTTTTAAAACATATCAAAATTCTCTTCGGTGTTTCATTTCCCCGCTTTGGGGTATGCTAGTATTTATGTTATTAAATTTCATTTCTTTCTCAATGTCTATATTTAACCTATTATTTTTTTTTATTATTTTTTTTCACTTTTGTTTTCAATATTTGAAAACTAAATAGCGCACTTGTATCTATTATCTTTATTACATTGATGCTTTGGACCTTTCATTCATATGACCCTCCTCTGTCCCTTCAGAAAGTCATTCCACCTTGCCTCCATTTTGGAAGCCGATATTCACACTTGCAACTCATTTTGATTAAACAGATTCATGCTCAGAATAAAAATTTTCAGAGGTTTTGATTGTGCATTGAGGACAACATGTTGAAAAATAGCAAGGGAGGCCTTGACAGAGCTTTGGTCAAGCACCACAATCACCTCGTAAACGAAGCGAAGAAGCAGGGCTATGGCAGAATGAAGCGCGTCTTGGAATTAGTCATAGATGTCAAGGATGTTGAAGTCATCATCGAGGAAGCAAAGGAGGCCGGCCGCTTATTTTCCGCTCAAAATCCAGCGCCCAACCTTCTTATGAGTCTGTGAATACTATCACATACAATTAATATATACGCCAAGGGTTTATTTGAGACCAATTATGTAATATCAATCAATCTATGAGTACTGTTGTATACACATTTAATATATACCTCAAGGGTTTATTTGTTACCTATTATGTAAATATTAATCAATCTGTGAGTACTATTGCATACACATTTAATACACCAGAAGTGTTTATTTGTTACAAATTCTGTGATATTTGTCAACGTGTGATTGCTGTTGTGTACACATTCAATATACCCCAAAGGTTGATTTGTGACCAACATTTTAATATTAAATACACATTTGTTGAGTCCTAACTTGAATGGGAATGTGAAAAAATAGGGTAATTGTTGAAATTTGAGGTGAAATGCCTATCGAGGGAATTAGTATTTAATCTTACTTCAAATACACACACACACACACAAAATTTTGATGGTAACTGCCCTAGAGTTTGTGACATTCCTTACAAAAGTCACAGTATGCCATATGCATTCATAGCTAGATCCAGAGCTAGAAGCACAACACGATATAGGCTAAAGGAAAAGTAGATATAAAGTAACAAATGTATGGCAAGATGCATTCAAGAAGACTGTTATATTTATAAGATCTAAGAGGCAATAAGACTGCTATAAATTGTATTATGAATGATATGGAAATAAGGTTAATTGTACTAGGCTTGTGCTGGATTTCACTTTTCGGACTTCTTTTCTTTCCATGAAAAAAATCGTTATCTTGTAATTTCAAGAATGAAATCAAAATATACATCATCGAGCTTCACAAAATACCGTGCCCACTACTTATTACAGTCTTTCATTTATCAAAATAAATTTGTTTAAAACTGTCCCCATAATTATCATTCACATCACTTATACAGTGATGGGAGCATTGGAAATGAAAACAGTAGTATTAGTCACCCATCAAGTGGAATTTATTTTTGCTGTCGATAAAATCCTTGTAAGAGCATATTCCATCTTCTATGCACTTAATAAAAAAATTCACTTTATGAAATGTCATGGTTTCTTACAAGTTACTCTTTCTTCTGGAGTTTTGACTATTGCGGTCTATTTCATCTATCTTCATAGGTCATGGAAGGTGGAGAAATCAAGCAAGCTGGGGGTTATGAGAAAATATTAGTCACAGGACAAACATTTGAGCAACTTGTAAATGTACATATGGAAGCCATGACTTATGGTGACCCAATGAATTATCCTGCTTCATTTGGATCTCAACAAACTGACATAATCCCATTAGAACTTCCCAAGATGTAGAGCGTAAGTGCATTGGTTAGAGAATAAAGTGTAGAAGATATTTCTATTAACGTAGGGCAATTGATTGCAGAAGAAGAGAAAGAAAAGGGAGATGTCAAATTGCAACCATATTGTGATTACTTTCATGTAGCAGGAGGGGCATTACTCCTCCTCTGCATTGTACTATCACAAGGAGCTTTTGTTGGTTGCCAAGTATCATCCAACAATTGGCTTACATCAACAATACTAAATCCAAATATTGACAGTGGTCTTTTGGTAGGAGTATATGCAAGCATTTCATTATGTAGTGGAGCTTTTGTCTATGGAATGGATTGACTTGTTGTGTTGTAGAGCTTGCGAGCTTCAAAGGCCTTTTTCTATAGAATGATCAATTCAATATTCAGGGCACCCATGGCCTTTTTTGATAACACACCTGTGGGAAGAGTTCTAATACGGGTAAGAAAATATTTCCCTAGATGTTTCTGTTCAAACAATTTCAAATTTTGGGCTTGAAACCTTTTGCTTGATTCTAACCAAAAGCCTTTATGTCTTTGTAGGCATCTTCAGATATGAGTTTGTTAGATGTAGACATAGCTTGGGCCTAAAACCTTGTTTTATCTTCGGGCTCTGATCTCATAGGAATGATATTTATCATATCATTAGTCACATGGCAAGTTTTGCTAGTTTTCATTCCAGTGCTCTTTATCACTAGGTGGATCCAAATAAGGTTTCTTTCTTCTTATTTCCATCTTGCATTTGAAAGATATATATATATATATGTTAATACTCTGTCTTTCTCTCTATCAATATGAACATATGTATTATGATATCCATGTATAATATTCAAGGTTCCTAGCTAGGCTTAAGATGGATCTATTTTGGTTTTAAATTTTAATTTTATAAGATGACATGTTTTTCCTTTCTGATGTGGTTTATAGTATCCATGTCAACGTTACCCACATTACGTTACAACATCTCCCCATACTAGGTTGTAGAGAACCTCAATACTCTTGGTGCAGTTGCAGATATCCATTTTTTTTAGAAGCTTCACAAAACCTTATTCCATTAAGAAGATTTTACAATCTCAACAAATGACAAATGGTTCCAACAGGAGAAACACATTTGAGTTAATAGACTCCATAATCGTGAATCCCTTTTATTAGTGTACAAATTCTTACAACTAAATAACCTAGGTAAATACCCAATGTTAACAACAATACATAGCCAACTCAAATGTAGTCATTCAACTTTCTTCTCAACTTGTTCCTGAATCTATTTCCGGAGTTGTAAATGCTCCCATTCTATCATGCTATTAGAGCTCTCAAGCTAAGTGTTTAGATTCATAAGAAGAATACTTGTAATAATCTAATCGCTTCCCACACTTGATTTCTCCTACGATTTGAGCAAAAATTAATCTAACATATTAACCCTTTTCCACTCAGTTAAAGTAGCAAGGAAAACTCCTACGAAAATATGATTAGTGTGAAACATGAGAATCCATACATGCTGAATAATAGTACTAATAACCAAAATTGTTGCTTTAATGGTCCACTAATAAATAAAATACCTCATACAACATGTTAATGGAACCATAGAGTTTCAAAATATGACTGTATACTCAATAGATGGATACCAAAAAAAGGAATCTAAGATTGGTACAACAGTTTGAGAAATGGCTCATTATAATTTTGTATATGAATTTGGGTGACAATTTGTTGAGTAAATTTGTTTGTATGAAATCAAATCTCTTGCCAACAGAGTGCTCACTACTAATTACGCCAAGGTTGTAATGCAATGGCTGAGAAATGGCTCACTATAATTTTGTATATGAATTTGGGTGACAATTTGTTGAGTAAATTTGTTTGTATGAAATCAAATCTCTTGCCAACAGAGTGTTCAGTACAAGTTATGCCAATGTTATAATGCAATGGCTTTACCACAACATAAAATTCAACAATTCATTAGGATCAATCATCAAAACAAAAAACTTAGAAATTTACCATATCTATATATTGCACAAGGATTATGGGCATACAGAGTACAAACGTTGCAATAATGATTGTATCATTTAAGATGGACTAGTGATTGTTATCAATGCCAGATAATCAATCCAGGTTTTCCTTTCATGATAATTAGATGAGAGATCATTTTCGTGTAATTAGGATCAAATTTAGCTTTTAGCTTTTACTTTTGTTACATGTATATACTAAATAGGATTAATGAAAAAGATAAAAGCATACAGGGATGCTCTCTTAATTAATCAAAACAGAGTATTATTTCCTTCAATTAAATGTCTAAATTTATTGACCATCAATAATACTCAAGTTTTATTGATGGTTATAGATTACTAACGGAGAAAAGAGTTCTCTGAGTCTGATCTACAGTAAGTATACAAAAAAATAGAGTGATCTCCAAGATTTTACAAGGCATTCAAAAATAACATGGGCTTGTAGCTTAAGGACTTGAAGTTAATGATCATATTTCTAAATTTTAAAGATGAGTGTAGGGTTCCCAAAAGGTTATGGTTGAAATACAATATTTTGAACACCATTTCATATATCAATTTTGATATTTAATCTTGGCTGACAATCCTATTAGATTATATATATGGACCACTAAATAAAACCTTAATTTGAGTGAAAAAACAACGTTTTTAAAACATTTCCTTGATCATGATCCAATAAATCCTAAAGGGTACTATCCCTGATCAAAATAGTAGAAGAAGGAGAAAAATTGAAAGCGTTGGGGCTTTAGAAGCCTTCTTCAACATAAGCCAAAATTTACCAATATGTTAAACCCTCAAATAGAAACTAGGCCAATCTTTGAGCCTAAGTTAGAAGTAGGGATGAATGGTCTTAGTGATTCCAAAATATATTCTTTGTAATGTGCACAAATAAGAGGAAAGTCTGAAATTGTTGAACCTTATTTATTTTTTACAAGTGTAATCAATCATAAAACAAGTTAAAACCCCCCCTAGTTAATCATACTCTTCATACAAAATATGAGTTGTTTGTAAAAATCTAACATTTTGTTTGATTTGCTGCCAAAATCTGAGTTGTTTCTTTGCTTGGATGGCTGGTCCCTCAAGAAAACAGAGTCATTTCAGACCCAGGATTAAGAACACTTGTTAATTAGGGTTGTTTAAATACTTAAACATGCCTAGATTTGTCCTACTTATGCCTATAATTCCTTAGAATCGGTCTGTCCTTGGATATAAACCTTGTTGTTGCAAATGCACCTAGAGTGAGTCTCATAGAGCCTATATCTCATGCTTTATGACATGGTATTAGAGTGAGTGTGGATTTTTCTTCCTCTATCCAAAGCTCTTTAAGTTTTTTAAGATTTGAAATTATAGATCTCAACATCCTATTTCTTGTACAACAACTGAGTTTTAGGGTTTTTTACCCTTATCCTCACTTGCACACCCCATACTTGGTAGTTTTTTCTTAGGGTTTTGGAAAATATAAGGAAGTTGTGATTTTGACCCCTTTATAAGGGTAGGTCTATAGGCTGACAAAGATGTAAGAATACTTGAGCAGAAAAATTCAGCAATCATGTTGTAAGTGCATTTGAAAACAATGCAGTAGACAGGGGTATTTGCAGGCCTAGATTCTTCCATTAATAAATAAGCTAAACCTCTCCCAAGTGGGATGTCTTCTCCAAAAGCATGAATAAGTGCACCATCAACCTGAAATGATGGACTGCTCCTCTAAATTTGACAATAAATGGGATCAAGAAGGTGATCGCTCCATCAAAATAGCAATTACATACCCTTGATCTAAGGTTAGATTCTCTAACTAGTAATGTCTCACCAAAATGAGCCTAGACATGAGTACAACGTTACAAACCCTCCTCCATGCGGATCGCTGGACTTTGATGAATCTGGAATACTATTTTGCTACAGGATGATTTAGGTGAATAATGGGGAGTTAAACCTCCTTTACTGCGAAGCTGCCACAGGTCTACAGGCCTCCAAAGATGTAAGAAGACTTGAGAAGTGAAATTAAGTAGTCATGCTGTAAAATTGCATTTGAAAATAATGCTGTAGACAGGGGTATTTACAGGCCTATATTCTTCCATTAATTGTGGCACACACAACACTCCTTTAACTGCTGATGAGGAACACTTTCACTTAGCACGGTGTCCATCAAATCTCAAGCACCAAAGCGTGGACTAAAACCATGACAACCTACTAAAGTGAAAGTCATTGTAGGGATCTAAATAAATCCAATTTCCTTTTATGTTGGTTGAGATTGCTTCAAGCCTGCAAATAATGCAACATTTCTTTAGGTCAAAACCATCTAGTAACCTTCTGCTATGTCCTAAAGGACTGGTTTGCTACTGCAAGTTTTCACGCCCTTCTAAAAGATATATTACTTATATCTTCATCATACATAGGCTACAGAGAGGGCTCCCATAGAGAAGTAATCACCTATCATGAAATCATCACATGAGCATGAGCGTTATAAGAGAAAAGGGGCCCCACCACAAAGCCGAGCCGAGCATTCCATAGGAAAATGTACTTCATATGATCAAGATTTTATATCAATCATAGATGCCAAACTGGCAAACCAGCACCAGAAAACATTTAGCTCCAAAGCAACTGCAATGCAAATAAAATTGAAGGGCATCATTGCCTAAGTAATAAGATGCCAATCCCTTCAAGTGGCCTGCAACAACCTTCCCAAATAGGGATGGATCCATAAGTGATGCATCAAAAACCAAGTATAAAACCTCATAGGGGGATGAGCCCTCTTAAAATAACACAACAAGATTAATGAAATGGATCCAAGGGCCCTTCATGAGACTAGCCCACTAAGGGAAACAATGTAACAAACGAGCACTATAGTATTCAAAAATCACATATTCAGGTGGATTGCACTATCAACACATTTTAGAATTTTTCTTTTATAAAATGCAAAGACAAAAGGAAGGAATGTCATAGACTTCAATTTTCTCCTTCCTTGCTATTGTTTCATAGTCTTTAGCTACAATTCCAATGTTCTAGTCAAGATCAATAGTAGTGATTGCTCCTTGAGAGGCACTTGAAATCCATAAACATGCTACATAGGTACCATAAGCATGTGTTGTGAATGTAAATTGATTGGATGAGACATTTTCTATGGAGTATAATAAATTTCCATATGGTGATGTCACCTACACAGAAATCAAATGGGAAATAAATCAGTCACAAGAAAGCAATGTATAAATCCATTTTTTGGTGACATTTATAATTAGTAGTTTCTATGTATGGTAAGTACAAGGATGTTATTTCCAATCATGTAGCAGTGGGTTGATTCCCTACTAATTATGAAAGAGTGATGACTTGAGATCAATGTTGTGTAGGTGGATTGTCTAGTAGAGATATCACATGAGATATCTTGTTGGAGGATCGATGTCCATTTTTCATGAGAAGTTTAAGTTTGACTCATGCCAAATCCCTAATTTGAGTTGCTATGTTTGGGCTCATTCTTCCCAAGTTTGAATTTCCAAACCTTGGCCCCATATGCTAAATTTGACCACTCCACAACCTAGTTTGACCTCTTGGGTAGATTTGGCATTACTAATTGTAGATGACCAGAATTTAATCCTTAAATAAGAACTTTTTACCATAAATTTCCCTCTTGTACTTGTTTTGGAAAGCATGTTAAGTTTTCCATGCTAATTTGAGCCAAGAAAAGCTTAGGATTAGCTTTATCCAATATTGGCATGTGAATAAACCAAAAAAATTGGATTTGACCTTTTATTTTATATTTGTAATTTTTTCAATCCTTGGATGCAAGTTGATTCTTCAAGAGATCCTACCTTCATAAGTAATCTTGTGGCATGGTTTGAATGGTTTCATTGGTACAAATCACTTCCCCTCACAAGTAGATGTGCAATTTGGGGAAAGATGCTAATTTTTTTGATGTTACTTGTTTGATTTAGGCTTATCCTCTTTACTTATTTGAGGACTTTTCCTTGACTCTAGAGTCTGCTTAGTCAAGTTCAGAGATACTTAATGAAATACCTTCATGAGACTCACTAAATAGGGAAGGTATGTTTTGTTTATGGTTGGACATTTAGTTAATTAGACAATCATCCTACAAGTCACTTAATTTAAAGGATAGACCTCCAATGATGGAATTTTCTCCGTAAAGCAAGATCAACAAGGGAGGATTCCTCTAACAATATCCTCCAAATATGCATAATTTGTTGCAACAACCTTCCCAAATAGGGATGGATCCATAAGTGCTGCATCAACAACCAGGTATAAAACCTCATAGGGGTGTGAGCCCTCTTAAAATAACACAACAAGATTAATGAAATGGATCCAAGGGCCCTTCATGAGACTATCCCAAGAAGGAAAACAATCTAACAAACTAGCACTATAGTATTCAAAACTCACATATTCAGGTGGACTGCACTATCAACACAATTTAGCATTTTTTTATAAAATGCAATGACAAAAGGAAGGAATGTCATAAACTTCGATTTTCTCCTTCCTTGCTATTGTTGCCCAGTATTTAGTTGCAATTCCAACGTTCCAGTCAAGATCAATAGTAGTGACTAATCCTTGAGAGGCACTTGGAATCCAAAAACATGCTACATATATACTAGAATCATGTGTTGTGAATGTAAATTGATAGGATGAGACATTTTATATGGAGTATAATAAATTTGCATATGGTGATGTCACTTACACATAAATCAATTAGGAAATAAATTAATCACAAGAAATCAATGTATAAATCAATTTCTTGATGATGTTTATAATTAGTAGTTTCTATGTATGGTAAGTACAAGGATGTTAATTCCAATCATGTCGCAGTGGGTTGGTTCCCTACTTCTAACAGATGAAAGAGTGATGAGTTGAGGTAAATATTGTGCAGGTGGATTGTATAGTAGAGAGACATGTGATAGATGGTTGGAGGATGTCATTTTTCATCAAAAGTTTAAGTTTGTCCTGTGACAAATCCCTAATTTTAGTTTCTATGTTTGGGCTCATTCTTCCCAAGTTTGACTTTCCAAACCTTGGTCCCATATGCTAAATTTGGCCACTCCACAACCTAGTTTGACCTCTTGGGTAGATTTGGCATTACTAATTCTATATGACCAAAATTTAAGCCTTAAATAAGAACTTTTTAGCCTAAATTTCCCTCTTGTCCTTATTTTGGAAATCATGTTAAGTTTTCCATGCTGATTTGAGCCAAGAAAAGCTTAGGCTTAACTTTATCCAATATTGGCTTGTGAATAAAGCAAAAAAATGGATTTGACCTTTAATGTTATATTTGTAATTTTTTCAATCTTTGGATGCAAGTTAATTCTTCAAGAGATCCTATCCTCATAAGCAATCTTGTGGCATGGTTTGAAGGGTTTCATTGGTACAACTTACTTCCCCTCACAAGTAGATGTGCAGTTCTGGGAAAGATTACTTCAACAGGTCCATATTTATGATTGAAAGGGTACTATGCAGTCAAGTTTTGATGTAAATAGTAGTCAGTAGCATATGTTTGGACTATAGTGGCACCCAAACTAGTTCACAATCTTTTAATGAAATGAATTTTTACTATAGAGGTTGATCAAGCACACTGGCAACTTAGTGTTTCCTAGATAAATTTCTATTGAAAGTTTATGAGATTTTTTTTTTTTTTTGGTGAAGCCAGTGGTTCTAGTCTCCAAAGATCCCCCAAAATAAATTTTGCAAAGGAATTTGAGATTTTGTTATATGAGAGGGTAAAATAAGCTTTCAATAGGATTGACACTAAGAGCTCTAGGAAAGACACTAGCACCAACCACAAACAATAACTCCACTTCCCATGTCTCACCTATGGGATCAACCATTGAATGGTCCTTATCAACACCCATTCTACAACTACCTATATGATGTGCAGAACACAAGGGAGTTGATAACTCTTAAGCTCCTTGATCTTGCATACTCTATGAAATTCTCAATCTCATGGAGACTGGATGTTCTAAGATTCAAACCTTCTCTAGAGCAATGGTGGGTTCCAAATTCCTCTAGTACAACTGCAATCATTATTCTCAACAACTTCTCTAAGCCTTTCCTAATATTATTTTTGTCATATGGGTCTAAATGGTAAGTGACATGCCCAAGAAAGTCTATAGTTCCTGAACGCTTAGCCATTGCCACGGAAAATATATGAGCAGTTCTAGAAAATCTGGACATTCTTTCCACATTATATCATATTACAAGATTTCTTGAATCATTATTCTCAGCACCTTCTCTAATCCTTTCCTAAGATTATTTTCATTTTATGGGTCTAAACTGTAAGTGATATGCCCAAAAATGTCCACGGTACCTGAACCCTCATACCTGGCCAAGGAAAATATATGATTAGGTTTAGAAAATTGTGAACCTAAAGGACCACCCAGATTTGCAAGAGATGCTAGTTTATTGCTACTTCATAGTGGAAAAATGCCTAAATGTTTCAGAACATGCCCATATTTGAAATTTATTTCTCATTACCGTTGATTTATGGTTAAAAACACCCATAGGCCTTGTCCTAATCACTCATATTGTTTTTTTTATTCACATAACTATTAGTTTATGCATGGATCGACCCAATCTATGGAGAAACTATTGATTATTGTTGTTCTTTGTCGACAACACCAACCCAGAATGTCATTTTACAATGGTTTAGGGGAAAATATATTCCCAAAAAATCCTAATTTGTTCTCATATTTGTCTTTAAGGTTGGCTACATCCTCTTTACTAATTCCACACACATGCATTCCCAAAAATGCAGATTTAGGATTGTTTTGATGCTAATTGTTTGATTTAGGCATATCCTCTTTACTTATTTGATAAATTTCCCCTGACTCTAGAGTCTGATTTATAAAGTTCAGAGATACTTAATGGAATACCTTCATGAGACTCACTAAATAGGGAAGGTATGTTTTGTTTATGGTTGGACATTTAGTTAATTAGACAATCATCTTACAAATCACTTAATTTTAAAGGATAGGCCTCCAATGATGAAATTTTCTCCATAAAGCGAGCTCAACAAGGGTGGATTCCTCTAGCAATATCCTCCAAATATGCATAATTCGTTGCAACAACCTTCACAAATAGGGATGGATCCATAAGTGATGTATCAACAACGAATTATAAAAACTCATAGGGGGGTGAGCCCTCTTAAAATAACACAAAAAGATTAATGAAAGGGATCCAAGGGCCCTTCATGAGACTACCCAAACAAGGAAAACAATGTAACAAACTAGCACTATAGTATTCAAAACTCACATAATCAGGTGGACTACACTATCAACACAATTTATATTTTTTTTTATAAAATGCCATGACAAAAGGAAGGAATGTCATAGACTTCGATTTTCTCCTTCCTTGCTATTGTTACCCAGTCTTTAGTTGCAATTCCAATGTTCCATTCAAGATCAATAGTAGTGACTGATTCTTGAGAGGCACTTGGAATCCATAAACATGCTACATAGATACCGGAATCATGTGTTGTGAATGTAAATTGACAGGATGAGAGATTTTCTATGGAGTATAATAAATTTCCATATGGTGATGTCACTTACACATAAATCAATTGGGAAGTAAATTAGTCATAAGAAAGAAATGTATAAATCAATTTCTTGGTGATGTTTATAATTAGTAGTTTCTATGTATGGTAAGTACAAGGATGCCAGTTCCAATAATGTAGCGCTGGGTTGGTTACCTACTTCTAACGAATGAAAGAGTGATGAGTTGAGATCAATGTTGTGCAGGTGGATTGTATAGTAGAGAGACATGTGGTAGATGGTTGGAGGATGTCCATTTTTCATGAGAAGTTTAAGTTTGTCCCATGAAAAATCCCTAATTTGAGTTGTTATGTTTGGGCGCATTCTTCCCAAGTTTGACTTTCTAGACCTTGGTCCCAGATGCTAAATTTGGCCACTCCACAACCTAGTTTAACTTCTTAGGTAGATTTGGAATTACTAATTCTATATGACCAAAATTTAATCCTTAAATAAGAACTTTTTACCCTAACTTTCCCTAGTGTCCTTGTTTTGGAAATCATGTTAAGTTTTCCGTGCTGATTTGAGCCAAGAAAATATTAGGCTTAACTTTATCCAATATTGGCATGTGAATAAAGAAAAAAATTGGATTTGACCTTTAATGTTATATTTGTATTTTTTTCAATCCAGTGGATGCAAGTTAACTCTTTAATAGATCCTACCCTCATAAGTAATCTTGTGGCATGGTTTGAAGAGTTTATTGGTACAACTCACTTCCCCTCACAAGTAGATGTGTAGTTCTAGGAAATATTACTTCAATAGGTCCATATTTATGATTGAAAGGGTACTATGTAGACAAGTTTTGATGTGAATAGTAGTAAATAGCATATTTTTTCACTATAGTGGCACCCAAACTAGTTTACACCTAGGCAGATTACATGAAATTGTCATAGATGAGCTAGATTTCAAAGAAAGAAATGTTGTAGAACATCATCATTGGGAATTTGTTAGTAGTATAGTTCATTGAAAACTAATAATCATAGCTATTGGGAGATTGTTTGAAGGTCAAATTTACCATAGATTCATTAATGGAGATCTGATTGCGAAATATATACACATAACACTTTGAAAAGTAGAGCATAATTTCTTGTATGTGATAACAACAACTATAGGTAGCTCTGGCATAATATTACTTCTGGATGAATAATAAAATGTGATTGTTGTTGACATTTAATTGAGAATATAAATTTAATGTTGCTTTATTTTTTGGTCAAATAAAATAAAATTGATTATATTAAGATTTTATACAAAAAGGGGATATATGCAGATTTTGTCCCTTGTTTATAGATTGGCTTGAATAAGGACAAAAAATATCATAGTGTGGAAGACACATATCCACTCAATATTGCAGCCTTGTGAGTGGATGCTGCATTACAGGGGTTAAAAGGAGTTTCTTTTTGCAAACAAGTGGGAACAGGTTTGTCAAAGTCACTATGAATCACCACCGGTATATGAGGAGTAGGCTTAGAATTAATAACTACAATATCGAAGAGAAAAGTAAAAACCCATGGAATATGGAGATTTTTCTCCAAATTAAGTGGAGTTAATGCCTAGAACATCACCATTTGAAATCAGTACAGCCCAATCTGCCAAGTACACTGCCATATGTGTATCATGAAAACATTCCAGTAGATCTACCAATGCGATGAATCTGTAGGGTTTTCAAGAAAACTTGTTGAAGGGACCAAAAATGGTTTGAAACCCTACAATAAAGATGATATAGAAACCCTAGTTTTGAGTTCAAATGATACTTACCAATAGTTTCAGTGATCCAAAAAATAATCCATAAAATTTGTCACAAAGCAAATTTCCAGATCCATTATAAGAGATGGCCCCCGAGAATCCCTAAGAAAGGAGGAATCCTGAAAGACCTTCAAATTTCACACCCAAAATCTGTGTAGATTGCAGGCTGAAAAAAAAGTGTTGGTGCAAAAATACTGGCGTGAACAGCCACAAAAACCCCACAACATCCATGAAAGAGGATTGGAGATAACGCATGAAAAGGATGGTACAAAAAGAGAACTAGTACAACAACCCATATAGGCTTCTAACTAGCCCCGAAATCTTTCGAATTAGCAGAAAATAGGTCTTAAATAAATTAGTAAGAAACCCCTAATGCTGGGCATTCAATTCTTTAGGAAAGGTCTATGAATCAACACATTAAACAAACTTAAATAGCCCTAAATGAAGCATGCTTCTCTAGTAGACAGTATCACAAAAAAAACCCAAAAATCTATAGGTTAGGTAGAATATTTTGCTGTAAATTCTGATGCACTTATAAACCCTAATTTACACTTCAAGGTTCATGGTTTTATGACTTATATCTTATCATTTCCATTTCCTAAAATTTTGAATCCTGGGATCCACTCACTTACTCTCTCTCATATCTTATGCTTTGTAGAATTGTAGGAAAATTATCAATTAAAATTTGTATCAAGGATCATTGCAATTGGTTCATTTCTCTTTTGTTGTTCTTCATCTTGAATTTCCCAACTCCTGTATATATGTGGATGGTTTTGACGAGTGAGAAGATTTGACTCTATTCTTTATCTATAGGTGAATCCTCAGACATGGATAAATGTCAGGAAGGGGGATGAATATGTCGGGGTTAGTGCTCGCTTTGTTACACCTGTGGTATCAAAAGAAGAAGTTGCTAATAGGTCTCATCTTGCCCTAGCTGGCCCCTATGATAGATGCACACCCTTAAGAGAAAATGTTCTTACATTCCTATATTATACTTGAATTCCATTGTTATTAGTGCTCATTGTTGATAAGCGTATGTGTTTCTTAAACAAGTTTTTCCTTTTCAAACATGGGATGTATGACCTTATATATTATCTCAATGGAGAGGATTCATTGGTACATCGAGGTAATTTCCAAGAGAAAACAAGATTCTCAGTGGTTTAGTTCTAGAAACCCAAATTCAACATGATCCAAAGCAACTTCATACATGTACTGTAGCTACCGAAGCATCAGAACAATTTTGTTAACAAGTAGGTGCAGTTCCAAGATGTATTGAATGTAATTGGAGGCACCTTTTAGCACACTGCAAAGTAGATGGCCTTCATCAACAACCTTGGATGTCCTTTTATCTAGTTCCTTAGATGTTTCTAAGTTTCCAACTGCACACAAATGTGTATCCTGGTCGAACTAAATCATAGCATTCTTATGCTCGCAAAAATTCAAAAGTAGACAGTGAAGGAAATTTACCTTGTATATAGTCATCATAGATTAATTATTTGTAGGATATAGAAGCTCAAATTTTAGTATTAAAATAAAATATTATCTATCCCTGAAAATTTCTCATGTCAGGACTCCATTTCAACTAAAAATATTTCATATTCCACTTCCATGACTTTCTTCTGATATCCAGAAGAAAAAAGGATAGAAGATGATGGAGGAGTAACGAAACCTCCCATTAATGAACCTCGTGATGATGACTTAGAACATGCACTATCTGATGGAATTGATGGATGTACATAGCGCTAATATGTAGTAATCTTGGATTGGTTTGGATAAAAAAGGGTCATAGCATCATCTAAATGGATATTTATTTTTGACATTGAGGAATCATGCACATTTCCTAGAAATAATTGAGATTTAGGTGGCCCTTGCATGCTACTAGATGTTTGTCAAGTCCTATATCAAGTCCCCCCAACAAGGGTGAATACTCCCCAACCATTGCTTTCCCTTGTCACACATAGATTCTAAAAAATATGATGATCATATTTTAGATGAATTACATCATTATCACAAGATGCATCCTAAATCATGTAATGAACAATATCTATACATGTGCTTAGAGTGATAGGAATAAGTTTTTTGTATTTCAAGCTTTACAGCTAAGTTGAAATTATAAATGGAAGGGTTGTTGTATGTGTTTGCATATAGGATGAAGACAATTTGTTCAACAATGATGTGTGATTTCTTACTAGAACATTTGAGGATTTTTTAGTTATAAATATTTACATTGCATTGCTTAAAGAGTTTATATGAAATTTGTTTTATGATGCAGCTGGTTTATGATCATTGGTGATTTGTGTGCAGAATTGGTGGCAAAATTTTACAGTTGGAGACATTTACTCAGTCAAAAGTCATCAGAAAGCGCTATCGCTATTTGAGTCATTTCCCTTTGAATACAACATTTCAGGTAATTTACTGTATGTGTTTTAGAAATTTGGTATTCCTGGAATGCCAGTAATTTACAGTATTCTGTTCATTCATTATACCTTAAAGCCATGAATGTACTAACCCTATCTTAATTGAGTCTCATTGTGTACTTTAATCCATGCAGTTGTCTGAGATTGATCTAAGCAACCTTTTACCTCCTAGTGCATTTTTTCCATTTACTAATGAGATCGAGAAATGCAAAGTTGAACGTCGGTGTCATCAAAAGCAGGTAGCATTGAAATACACTTGGTTGAATCTACACATGAGATTTACACAATAGTGATCATTAGAAATGGTTGCAAGGGATTTATTTGTTTTAAAGATTCCACATAATATCTACAACTACATGCCTAGCTTCAGACAATTTTCTGATATATTAGAGTCTTTTACTTCCTATTATTTTAATAAATGTGAGTAGTTCCTTTCTTCTAACTAAATTCCACATTCTTTGTTGATTACAAGATCATGAAATTTTAATTGTGTCAAGATAGCGAAATGAAGAGAAAACCTGTGGAAGATTAAACATTAGTCCTCTCTACTTGATAAAAGGTCATTAGTCCTCAGAGGAGCATTTTAAGTTTTACCAATCAAACTTACCTTTGGGGCTATGTGACTCCCAAAAACCTAAGCATATTTAGCATATCTTGTTGCCAAACTTTGTATCTAGAAAATATGCTTAGTTAGTGAGACAAGTATTCCGTACCCTTTAGTTGGGGGCACTATGAGGTTGCTCAGGCTGCATTTTCTGCCATGTTTGGCATTTGCATCCTATGGAAACTCCATGCCCACCAAATCATTATCTCTATAGATCACTAATTTTTCCCATCTTAGATGATAAAACAAAGCTAAAATATAAGGCTGCAGTTGCTCTCTATTTTTCTGAACTAAATGTTCTATACAGTTGTTTGTACTTCATCTAGGAAAATAACATGTCATTTGGAATGGTTATTACTATCTCCCCAACATACTGGAAATGTTAGAAATGCACCCAAAAGATAATTTACCTTTCAAATATCATTAAAGACAAACACAAGTATGAGATAGATAGGGCTATCTATTGGTCAAATATACACATATAAATATTGATATAGACTAGCCTCTAACTGTCTACAGTTCCCTCCACAGCCATACAAACCATGGTAACTTGCAAAAGGTCACTTATGCATTGGAGGTTGGAGTTATTATGGAAATTTATTCATGTCTTCTAATTGGTGGAACCTATGTTTTTCTTATCACTTTGTTGCATTTGATAGGTAGTGTTAATTTTAATAGTCGTTGTTTCTGGTGCCATAGAAATACAGTAATCTATTTCTATTTTTATATGTTGTGAAATTTTTGCTTTCAGGTTATTGAAAAAGGCACCACTGTGTAATTGCAAAAGTTTAGAAGTTTTAAATAATGAACCTTTCTCTAATTATTTTTAAATCATGTGGATCCAGTTCTTATCTAAGGTTAAAAAATGCAATTTAATTTTAAAACTTTCATTTTAACTGGAAACAAGAAGCTAGAGCTAAGAGGGTGGATTCAGTTGTGGCGGTACAAGCAAGACCTATTCCACCAGAATTTGCTTATTACAATAATGATGACAGGCCGCTGTTAGGTTCTAATTTTGAAGGTAATTTTGAGTTCCATTCCTAAAGAGAACAATTTTGAAGTATATTTGATGTTAAGTGGCACGAGAAATTGATTTGAATGTTGATGATAGCATATGTGATACCTTTGGTAAAAATTCTTTCTTTTGAATGATTTATTATTGACCATTAGAGGAATTTTGGGGTCTAAAATGGGCCTCCTAAGGAAAATAATAAAATAATAGTTAAAATAATAAAATAATAGTTAAAATAATAATAAAATATTGATTAATTTTGGAGGAAGAAAGAAAAAAACTACTTTTTGTGTTTGTATTTTAGACATATCTCCTGTGTTTTTACTCAAATTTCGATCGGAAGAGCTTTTTGGATGTGGAATTTGATTCCGCATCCAACAAGTACCCACACTGCATACTTTTGACGGACCCCGCTACCCCAAAAACAAGAAATACCTGAAAAAACATGATGATGATGTCATCATCACGTTTTTTCAGGTATTTCTTGTTTTTGGGGTAGCAGGATCCGTCAAAAGTTTGCAGTGTGGGTACTCGTTGGATGCAGAATCAAATTCCACATCCAACGAGCTCTCCTGATCAAAATTTGAGTAAAAACACAATGAGATATGTCAAAAATATGAACAAAAAAAGTAGTTTTTTTAATGACAAATATGTCAATTCAACCATTATGGTTGACTTATTTTATTGAAATTCTATTGTTTCTTGAATTCCAACTCACAAAAACTTATTTTGGCACGTTTTCTTATAAGGCCCATTTTAGACCCCAAATTTCCTCTAATGTAAAAATTGGCATTTTATTGATAGAGTAATGTGTCTTTCATGGTGTCTTTCATGGAAAACCGAAAAAGAAGCATTAGGGGAACCAAAAACTGCATCTGGGAGTTCTCTAGTATTGAATGAGTGGAAGCTATTTTCACATGTCACACGGCTTGGACTTGCTTCTGGGTATGATTCTCCAGCTCTTAAAGAAGGCCTGTCTGGAGAGTTATCCCTAGGTTCAATGGCTTCTGCTTCAAATAGCATTAATACAAAAAGATATGGTGTTTCTGCAGATACTAGTATGTGAGCGAAACTATTTTACATATTTTATGTGTTTCAAAATCAGTCAATGTCATACTGCTATTTGTCATCAAGTAGTTGTCCAATTAAATTTTAATGTTATTAGAATCCTTGATATCTTTTCCTTTCCTCTTAAAACTGCATAACATTTTGTTATGTAGTTGTGCCATGCATTGGATCTATTTTGTGTTGATTACTTTGTAGCTGTCTTAACAATTTCAACTAGGGGGGAGCATAAGGAAACAAACAAAAGGTGATTGTTGTTGGGAATGATCAAAGGCTAGAAGGATGTAGGGCTACAGGAATTTCTTCTAAAATCCCTCTATATTTGATTTCTTATGTTAATCTAGTCCGAAATCCTTGTTCACTTGCTAGTTTTAGGCTTGAAAAATTAAAGAATTTATTTATTTATTAAACTTGCGTAACTGTGATGACATGAAATTGTAGGAATTTTGTTGATTTCTAGCATCATTTGCTGGGAAAAGTAAATAAGTTTGCAAGCATTATTTTTACAGTGCACATTATTAGAACTTCTAATGGTTTAGTGTTGTAGACTTGTGACAAATTTTGAAAATTACTTTTCCTCACCACGTACAAACATTTATTTTGTATAATTTCATGAAGACTGCTAGAAACAAATAATAAATGACCAGATGTTGATGATTGAAGATCGTTAGTGGTTGGTGTGGACCTACCGAGCCAGGGTGAGATAGTATGCCTAATAAGCATAGAGTTGCATTTGAGCCCTGAGCTGTGCCCCGAGCTTTCATAGCTCAAAATCAAGATTCAAAATAAACAACCTGTTGTTGGGATAATTCACGAGGTGCTACCATTTTGTCACATGGTTTCAATTTAATTATTGCACATGACCCCAATCACAGTTGTAAGCATTGGTGTATCTCTGATAAGGCTAACTTTGGTGTAACTCTAATAAGGAAAGCAGTGATAAGGATAATTTATGGGAGAACAGGTTTGTCTCATTCTCTTCAACTTTCCTTGTAAAAGAGTCAAGGGATAATAACTGAAAATTAGCTAATTGGTTATCTTCTAATTGTTGTTTCTTTTAGAACATGTGTGTCCAAATACAGTAGAACCATCATACAACATTTGTCTCTTCTCAAATATTACCTTCGTCGTGGTGATTTTTTCTCTTGTCTTTATTACTTTGTCTATGGTGCACTTCTGGAGTTGCCTTGGTTCTGATAATTATTTGTATCAGTCTAGTTCTGGCTATATATAAGGTAGCTTGGCCAGAGATAAACTTACAAACATGATTGAATGTTTCACACCGATTTTCATATAAAATGTGTCACTGTAATGTTGGGTATGATTTTATTATTTCATTCAACTCTTTTTGGAATATGTGTCGAATTTCTTTTGCTTTCTTATTTGGTAGCCTTCAGACTTCTATAAAAATATGTTTCATTTTCTAGAATTGGCTAATATGGTAGCTTATGCTTTGCAACACTCGGTTTGAAACCTTTCTCTTTCATGTATTTTTGTATTGTCACTGATAGATTGTTTTATGAATGGCAAGGTTTGCTTACCTTATTTGAATTTTACTTTGCTTGATTTCATATGATGATATTTTTCTTATATATTCAGGCATGCCAAGAGATATTCCATATATTGGTTGAATTAATTGATATCACATCCATCACAAAGGTATTTCGTTCTCTCTGGTAACATGAATGGATATGCCAGATTGGGAAAATCGCACATAGCTCTCAGGAATTAGTTTATCATAAATACTAGTTACTGGTAAGTTGTAATAGTAATAATTATGTAGTTTGTAGATTGCTATCTATCATAAATTTGTTTGAATATCATCATTGTCAAGCAATAAAAACTTCTTAAAGGGTGCTAACTCAATGGTAGAGCGCCTACCTAATTATAGGCAGGAGGTTGGTGGTTCGATTCCTCCGTTCCCTATCATAAATTTGTGACTACAAAAATGACTAAATTCACATATATACGACTATTAGTAGCTAAT
This sequence comes from Pseudotsuga menziesii, assembly GCA_001517045.1. Lineage (NCBI taxonomy): Eukaryota > Viridiplantae > Streptophyta > Pinopsida > Pinales > Pinaceae > Pseudotsuga > Pseudotsuga menziesii. The sequence continues at coordinate 42,076 of LPNX010098076.1, read as the reverse complement.
TTCCTGTATCTTAGTCGTATTTAGCTTAGTCATTAATATGTTATCATCTAGTAGTTTATTTAGTCGTATATTTGGTCATTAATTGTTGCAATTAGTGACTAAATCAATGACTAAATCAATGAATAAATCCACGACTAAATTTGTGACTAAATTTGTGACTAAATCATTGACTATCAATGACTAAATCAATGACTAGCTCAATGATTAAATCATTAACTATCAATGACTAAATCAATGGCTAAATAAATGACTAACTCAATGACTAAATCATTGAATATCAATGACTAAATCAATTACTAATAATTCAAGCTATTAATGACTAAGTGACATACGACTAACTATAAGATAGTGGAAATTAACCACTATTAGTCACCAACTCAAAAATAGTCGTTTATAGCCCGATTCTAGTCATTCTTTTAGTCTTAATTTCTCATTTTGTACTAGTGCCATATTCTATGGATTCATACGACTATGCCACTTTTATAGATATGATTTTTAGTGTATCTCCATTTTTATTTCTGCTATTGCAAAGACTTTAGTTTTGTATGACCCCATGAGGGCTTAGTGCACATTTTTGTACCATTAAGTTTGTGGCCATGAGATTTTACTCTGTAGTATTCATTTTTGGGGGTTATCTATATAGCAATGTTTAAAATTACTAATACTATAGCATGTTTGCTTGATCATCACTGCTACCATGTATACTTTCTTTTCCCTATACTTGAATGTTATGTTTTATTGTTTTATATTTTGTATTTAAGATATGACCATGAGGCCCTTACTCTTGTGATTGATTTGGAATAAGAGCCCTAAGGCCTCTATCAAAAGATTTAACTGTTATTTAATTCTAGTCAAGTGGTGGGGTTATGTGTCTGTCGTGACTTTGCCATCCATTTTTTATGCAAAATCTATACTAGGGCCACGAGACCCTTTTCATGTGGCATTCCTTCTTTTGAAAGCCACAGAGCCACTGACGAAAATAATTTATTGTTTTAACATTTATAGAAAAGGTGTTAGTTTTTCATCACATTAAGCTAGCATTATGATCTTAGGATCTTTTCACTGAGAGAATAACAAGCACAGCAATAAAACATAAGCACATCACAAGAGACAAGAGATACAAAGAGTTTTCCTCGGGGAAACCATAAAGGAGAAAACCCCTCAAATTCCTTAGAGATAGAATCAGCACCAAAAATAGTAAGAGATCTCCCAAAACAGCAATAGTCTTCTTCTTCTGTCTAGTCCCAGTATTTCCTTCTTCACTAGTGCACCACACTTGAGTGAGTGAATGATGTGTGTGATAAATAGAGAGTCTCACTCTCTATTTATATTCTTCCGTTCACTTGAAGTGTACTTAATCACGTAGGCTCAACCTAACAATTACTTACTCGAGCCTACACCTTAATTAGTGTATAATAACTCAAGTGCCCCGAAACTGTGGGGGCTTACCTAATGACTTGACATGACTTGTTTACATTATTAATATTCCCGATCAGAACATCGGGGCATGATCACATGACTCAAATACATAATAGAAACATCTCGGAATAAACATCGGGTTACAATACATAAGATACATAGAAGAATACATTCCGAAGTTACATATACATCAACACTCCCTCTTAACTAGGAAGGTATTCTTTCGACACAATTTTCAGCACTGGTCTTCTTCTTTGTATCAACTGGATCATCTTGTCTTCAAGTCATCTTCGTCTTCAAGTCATCATCGGCTTCAAGTCATCTTCTTCATCAGATCTGGATCATCTCTCGATCTGGATCATCATGGAGCATCATGACTGGATCTAGATCATCTCTCGATTTGGATCATCATGGAACATCATCACTAGATCTGGATCATCTCTTGATCTAGATCATCATCACTAGACTGGATCTGGATCATCACTAGATCTGGATCATCACTGCTGGATCATCATTACTGGATCTAGATCATCACTCGATCTGGATCAACACTGGTGCTATCTCACGATTCTTCTCGTCATAGGAAGTTCTATAGAGCCAGCCCTTTTTCATGCTGGTTGTATACCTACCCATCATGTAGGTCTTCACCCAGCACTTACATCTAACCTACTCATCAGAAAGGCACGCCCAACACTTACGTCTGATCAACATATGATGCGACGACTGGCTCAATCATCTCTATCTGATCAACACATGATGCAAAGATAGATACTGCACTTACGTCTGATCAACACATGATGCGAAGACTGGCACAGCACTTACGTTTGATCAACACATGATGCAAAGACTGGCTCAATCACCTCTATCTGATCAACACATGATGCGAAGATAGATACTGCACTTACGTCTGATCAACACATGATGTGAAGACTGGCACAACACTTACGTCTGATCAACACATGATGCGAAGACTGGCTCAATCACCTCTATTTGATCAACACATGATGCGAAGATAGATACCGCACTTACGTCTGATCTACACATGATGCGAAGATTGGCACAGCACTTACGTCTGATCAACACATGATGCGAATACTGGATCGACACTTACATCCATCCAGACAAGAACACATCCTATCACAGTGATGGAAGGGCTTGCACTCACATATGATCTTGTAGGAACCAATCCTATAGTCATATCAGAATGGCCCCCAGTCCTCCTCGACTGAGCTACCTAGTAACTGACCAGGCGCCTCCATTCTCCTAGAGAATGGCAGTTGCCCTTACATCCGACCTGCTCGTCGGAATGGCCAACACTCACATCTGACATGGAAGGAACTAAATCCTTTAGCCATGAACAGAATGGTTCAGCCCTTACATCTGATCAAGTGGGAACACATCCCTCTATCACATCAGAATGGCTACTCATTCCTACACTGAGTGTTCCTGGTAACTGACCAGGTGCCTCCATTCCTAGAATGGAAATTTCCCTTACATCTGTCCTACTCAACAGAGTGGCCAGCACTCATATCTATCATGGAAGGGAGCAACCCTATCATCATGACAGAATGGCTCAGCCCTTATATCTAACCTACTCGTCAGAATGGCTATGGATCTCAGCACTCATATCTGACATGGAAGGAACCAATTCTCTCACCATGACAGAATGGCTCAGACCTTACATCTGACCATGGAAGGAACCAATCCTCTCACCATGTCAGAATGGTTATGGGTCTCATCACTTTCTTTGGGAGGAAGCCTCGATCTGGAGAACACCAAGTCTCTCTCTGAAGTACTCGAACTTCAGCCTAGGTAATGGCTTCATCAATACATCAGCTATCTATTCCTCCGTCACAATATACAGGAGCTTCACTGCTCCTCTCTGCACCATATCCCTGATACAGTGATACTTGATCTCGATATGATTCGACTTGTCATGGAACAATGGATTCTCTGACAACTTGACGCAACTCTGGTTGTCACAATGTATACAAGTATCATCCAAATGGAGATCAAATATATCAGACAGTAGCTTCTGCAGCCATACTGCCTCACAACTAGCTGAACAAGCTGCGACATACTCTGCTTCAGCTATACTCAGTGCCACACAGGATTGCTTCCTACTAAACAAAGAGATCACACCTGATCCCATACTGAAGCAACATCCCGAAGTACTCTTCTTGTCGATGGCACTGCCTGCCCAATCTGAATCCACATAACCCTCTAGGTTAATCTTTTGATTCGCATCATACTTGAGCCCATAATCAATTGTACCCTTCAGGTACCTCAGAGTATGCTTTGCAGCAATCAAGTGAACACTTCTCGGATCTGTCAGGTACTGGCTCAAGGTGTTCACAGCAAAGCAAATGTCTGGTCTCGTGTTTGTCAAGTACATTAATGACCCAATCATCTGACGATACATCGTAGCATCATCCGTCTCTAATGAAGCATCACTTAATAGCTTCATTGTCGATGCCATAGGTGTGGTCATGCAGTCCATCATCCTGAACCTCTTCAGGATATCTACTACATACTTCCCTTGTCGAAGGAAGATTCCATCCACACTCTGCCACACCTCCATTACCTAGAACAATAGTGCATCGACACATAACAGGAGCATCACTGGTCTTCCATATTCAACCTTGAAACAAAGGTTGGAATCCGCTTTACTCTCAGTAAAGCCTAGAGTCATCAGTAATCTGCCCATCCTGTCGTACCATGTCAAACCTCAATATATTCTGTAGTCACTCCCTTTGAAGCGGAGCATCATACTCCCTCTGTCTTCTGTGCTCTATGCACTGAAAACATTCTATACTAGAGTGACAAGTAGCTTCCTATCCTACTAATATTCTATGTGACCATCTAGTGTATAGACTTCCATCTTCAACCTTGTAGCAAAGGTTAAGATCTTCATCAATATCATCATGTATGTGTTTCAACTCTTACTGGCTGCAAATGTCTCTTCGTAGTCTAGGCCTTCTTTTCGTGAGAAGCCTCATGCTATGAATCTTGCTTTGTATCCCACGATGTTTTCATCTACTACATGATGGAACTAAGAACTTCTCTTCAGGTCTTGATACTACGCCTTGACATCATTCTTCTTGAACTGGTCTTCCCTTTCTTCTTGGTGGCTGGAAGGTTCTGCATCAATGATGTCATTGCACTCGTCATATTATTCTTTGTCTTTGAACTTTCGTCACTTGTTCTTCGGAACAAGTCTTCATTTTTCTTTGCTTGTAGGCGATTATGTATACGATCTTTCCTACAAATCAAATGCATTTGTATGGTTAGAAACATTTCGTAAGGAATATTCATACTGGCAAATTCTTATGCATAAATATATGATCATGCAACTACTTTAGCCAATACAACATTCATCCATATCTCACTGAAACTTTCTAGATGCCTTCCATCTCTACCAGGACAACATTGGGATTGTGCACTAATCCAATATGTCAGCAAAGAGGTTTCATTCTAGATAAGTAGCAATGGAGAGTTGTATAGAACCATGAGCTACTTACCTATCACATGCATATTAGTAGTATACCGTCCTTAATGCAAACATCCTATCATGCATAATACATCAACTGAATATAAACAAATGCATAACAAAATAATATCATGAAATGAAAATTGAATACTTATCTTTATTTGTTTCGTGGGTATACTCCTTCTTAAGTCTTTAGCTTCATCGTCTTCTTCATTCATGATAGCATCGTTTCTTATCCAAATGCTGAGGTGGATAAGAAGTTCTTCAAGAGTTGAGATCTTCATATTCCTCATTGATTGAGGGATCTTCTTTGGATGGCAAGAGCTTGATCTTCAATTGCTCCAATATTCTCTTCTCTTCTTATGAGTTGAGCTTCTTCATATTCCCCATTGCTTGAGGGATCTTCTTTGGATGGTAAGAGCTTGATCTTCAGTTGCTCCCACCTTATCTTCTCGAGCTTCTTCTTCTTGTGAGTTCTCTTTTTATAGTCTATTGAAAGTAATCACTTCCTTCTGGCACACATTCCTCACAAGAATGAATCCTACGATCCTGGGAGGCCATTCAAGGTGTCCATCACCACTTCTGCATTCTTCACTTTTTCTTTTATCACTTCAAGTTGTTCTTTAAATTGAGAGACTCTTATGACTGCATGGTCTCTGCATTTTGGATCTTCACATTCTTCAACTGGTTTCTTTAGGTCATATTCTGATTTTTGTTCTTCCCTTCAAATAGCTTGAAATTCTGGAAGACCTTCAACAGCTTGCTTGCAATAGGTAGTGCTCTGTAATGCACATGTGCAAGCTTTCTATGCCAAAGCTCATTTGGCTCTACTGTTTCATGGATCAAGGCTTGTTCTGGATGGCCCTTCAATTTGTACAAGCCTCCTTCTTGTTCTCCAATCACTACCGCATCATCGATAGTCTTTCCTTTTGGCCACATGATGAATTGACCATCTATGAATGCAACCCGCATTCCTTTTGCATCTAATGCTGAAATGGATAGAAGGTTCTTCTTCAGTCCTGGCACAAACAGTACTTCTTTCATTGTTAGAGACTTACCAGAGTCTAGCTTGTATGAAGATTCCCCACTACCTTTTATTGGATATTGGTAGTCATCTCCTAGTTTCACCTTGTGAGGTGATTCATGTTCTGACAGTCTTACAAAGGATTCCTTGAATCCCGTCATATGTTTGGAATCCCCACTGTCTATAAGCCAATCATCACTTCCATGAGTAATGTTACCTGTGAGATCTGATATCAGAACATATTCATCCTCGCTTGAAGAATATTCACTTTCATATATGGATCTCTTTCTGGATGGTTCATCATCCTCTGCAGCATGAGCATGATGTCTTCTTTGGCGTTGACCAACTCCTTCTTGTGAAAAGATTCTAGCTTGGTCTCCCTCTGAAACTGGAACCTCTATACTCATGTAGGTGTCCAATCCATTTTCTTCAGAGAGATCAAATACTTCTATGCTTGGAAGTTGTCAACTTCACCAAGCTTATCATCAAGCTGTTATGATAAATCACTTTTAAATGAGAACCTCAAATGAAAATAGCAAAGGATTAGATCTTACCGATTTGAGGTGTCTGCCTTGGTTCCGGAGCTGGCTGATCTAGGGTTTGTCACAGAAACCCTAATTTTCAAAAATTAGAATATTTTAGATCTGATTGGATAGACAGATAGATATCTTCAAATGGATCTTTCCAATGTACTCCTTTTTTGAAAACAGTGGAGGGAAGCTCTCGGAACAGGAAGCCCTAATCTTCCAATTTCTTCTGCAGAAATTCCTGTTACTGTTTCTATGATATCTCCACAATTACTGATACTATATGTCTAAAATTTATCAATGAGGTAACCTCACATGTCCCTGATCCAACACCATAGGGTTCATCAGAATTGGTTTTACCATTTGATATTTATGATCCTTTTCCCAAAGTGACCTGTTACAGGATTGTTCAAAACAACGAAGTTGTATGGAATGCCACATGTCACTGGTTCATCTTCTGAGTCTGATATTTGGACCACCAAAATTATGTTCCGTTCCCTTTTTGGAACATCTTTAGAAATTAAATTTGGACCTCTGTAGCCCAAGATATTACAATTATCCCCATGTGTCCTGTTTATGGATGATTTCTGGAAGAGGCTGGAATACTAACTTGGAGAGATAATATCTCCTAGAATATAGCGAATATGTGGCTGATTTTTGGATACAATGTTCATCAGTAGTTTATCTTCAGTCCCTACAATTTTTAGCTTCTGATACTTCCCCAATCTCGGAATATAGTGACTGTACCAAAACTTAGCAATTTTAGTATTTAGGGTTTCTCCTAGCTCAGGGTCAAACTAGGGTTTGACTTTCCCGGAGTTTCACCCAACCAAATTTCTTGATCCAGGTCTCTAAACTTCGATTTTGATGAGGAGAAAATTCCTATGCTGGTCTCACTCAAAAATTCCTCTTCTGTAGAAAGCCCTAATTTCCACATCGAAACTGAAAATGCTTGAAATTGAATTCCACATCGACAGAAAGATGCACCCTTCAATGGAGAGTCATCCTAGCATACTTTTGCTGAAAAAATGTGGAGGAATATCTACAAACTAGGAAGCCCTGGTTCCTGTAGCTGCACAATGTCTTCTTCTCAGGTTAGCTCTGATACCATGTTAGTTTTTCATCACATTAAGCTAGCATTATGATCTTAGGATCTTTTCACTGAGAGAATAACAAGCACAGTAATAAAACATAAGCACATCACAAGATACAAGAGACACAAAGAGTTTTCCTCGGGGAAACCATAAAGGAGAAAACCCCGCAACTTCCTTAGAGATAGAATCAGCACCAAAAACAGTAAGAGATCTCCCAAAATAGCAAAGTCTTCTTCTTCTGTCTAGTCCCAGTATTTCCTTCTTCACTAGTGCACCACACTTGAGTGAGTGAATGATGTGTGTGATAAATAGAGAGTCTCACTCTCTATTTATATTCTTCCGTTCACTTGAAGTGCACTTAATCACGTAGGCTCAACCTAACAATTACTTACTCGAGCCTACACCTTAATTAGTGTATAATAACTCAAGTGCCCCGAAACTGTGGGGGCTTACCTAATGACTTGACATGACTTGTTTACATTATTAATCTTCCCGATCGGAACATCGGGGCATGATCACATGACTCAAATACATAATAGAAACATCCCAGAATAAACATCGGGTTACAATACATAAGATACATAGAAGAATACATTCCGAAGTTACATATACATCAACAAAAGGTTCTTCCCATGAGGCCTTTATAATTATAGTATTTGATAAACTATCTTGATCTCCATGATTTTTATTTTAAGAGAAAATATGTATCCTAAGGAATCTATAAAGATATTTGGTTTTGTATGAATATTTTCCATGGTTACGACTATGTCAGGGTATAATATAACACTATGCAAATATTTCTTATATTTAAATTTTCACTGCAATAAATTTCCTCCATTTTCAGCTCTGTTTGTTATTATACAGTTTATAAAAATTTATGATATTGTCATGTCAATATTGAGATAAGTCCATGAGGCCATTTTATACTATTGCGTGTATCCTTAGATAAGGTTGTGAGGCCATTTCCACTGTGATAGTTTTAAAGGAGATTGTAGTGCCCAGATTAGAGGAAATTTCAACTCAAAATGGGCCTCCTAAAAAAAATTAATAAAATAATAGTTAAAATAATAAAATAATATTTATTAATCTCGGAGGAAGAAAACAAAAAAAACTACTTTTTGGTTTGTATTTTCGACATATCTCCCCACGTTTTTACTCAAATTTCGATCGGGATATCTTGTTGGATGCAGAATTTAATTCCGCATCTAACGAGTACCCACTTGGCATACTTTTGACGGACCCCACTACCCCCAAAACAAGAAATACCTGAAAAAACGTGATGATGATGGAAGAAAAGAAAAAAACTACTTTTTTGTTTGTATTTTCGACATATCTCCCCGCGTTTTTACTCAAAATAATAAAATAATATTAATAAAATAATATTTATTAATTTTGGAGGAAGAAAAGAAAAAAACTACTTTTTTGTTTGTATTTTCGACATATCTCCCCGCGTTTTTACTCAAATTTTGATCGAGATATCTCGTTGGATGTGGAATTAAATTCTGCATCTAATAAGTACCCACTTGGCATACTTTTGACGGACCCTGCTACCCCAAAAACAAGAAATACCTGAAAAAACATGATGATGATGTCATAATCACATTTTTTCAGGTATTTCTTTTTTTTGGGGTAGCAGGGTCCGTCAAAAGTATGCCGAGTGGGTACTCGTTGGATGCAGAATTTAATTCCGCATCCAATGAGATCTCCCGATTGAAATTTGAGTAAAAACATGGGGGGATATGTTGAAAATACAAACAAAAAAAGTAGTTTTTTTATGATACCTATCCCCAAATTTATATTAAAAAAGTGTTTAAGACCTATACGGTATTTCAGATTTAAAGCAATTTCATTGGCTAACACATGATGACATGGAATTTGAGTTAAAGTTAAAAGGCCCATTTTGAGTTGAAATTTCCTCAAATATGATAGTTTAAATATTAGGCTCTTCTTATATGAAAATATTATTTTTCAAAATTAAAACATTAAGCCCTAAGGTTGTCTATAACTTTCTTCTACAAGCACATTGTTGTAGATAACAATGCCAAACCATCCTAGAGCCTGTAACCAGTGCTACAGTTTGTCGATAATATCGACTTGGTTTTATTAATATTTCAAGAAAATTGGCTTAGTTATTATTTATAATAAGAAGTGTTTTATTTTATTATTAACTGAATCTATGGGTCGATTGAGAGACCATAACTCGGCCATAATGAAAAAGGATAATTAGATCTAAACCTTTGGATTTGTTCTAATTTATTATGTTTATTTCCATAGAGGCTTAGATTCTAAAACCCTAATTAGTTTACATAACTATTGAGGAGTTTTGTTCCTAACACATGGTATTAGTCTACTAGAATAATACACACGCACACACACACACACACACACACACACACACAAACACATAGATCTTTGTATTTAAATTCCTATATTAAGGTAGTCTCTATATCAACTATGAATATTATCATAACTTCAGTAACAATTCTCGTGAGGTATTTTCGATGGTATAAACTAAGGAACACAACTATTAGTTCTTTAAAACCTAGTCTAACAATGGAATATCGAAGCAGACTTAAAAGGAAGTGAGATAAAGGTATTTATAATTTTAAATGCGAAGACAAAAAAAGTATCATTTTAATCTAAAACTAATTTAACATATTAGCATATACTAATTTCATATTTCTTTTCTTTAGAAGTAATAAGGACTAATGTCCACAAACTCTGTAGATGATAACATATTCCTAAGCAATTGTCAGATAGGAAATATAGATAAGAAAATAAACTATCAATGTGATGTTTGTAGAATACTGAGCATACATCCAAAGTTTAGACATAGAAATAAAGCATTATTAATTAACATTAACTAGAACCTGGATAATGTGCAGAAGGGGACAAACAACCAAGGGAGACCATTCCACCCAAATGTTTCCTAAAGCAGCCAAATTACTTGCTTAGGACCCCCAATATTGTTCACAGATCCAATAGAAAGAATATCTATGAATATAACCCACACAACAAACTTGTTGTAACTTAGCATTCAATAGCAGACTTAGCTCAACAATTCCACTTTGTTTATCCCCTCATCAAATTCCTTGTGTTTTTGACCTTTTAGTTTGCAGCAGTCACAAGGTTCATTCATTTCAAATCATAATGAGTAGCGAGCCTCATGCTCAATTTGATGGTATATATGAGATTTCCTAGGTATTTGGGTTAGTTTTGGAATTAAATGAGCCACCAACTCAGTCCCCCCTCTTAGGGAACATGACCACTTTTTAAGGGATTATGCTTTTGCAACAGCTAGAAAGTGAAATGATAGTGCTTCCACTTGTCAATAAAACTTCTACAACTACTAATTCCTCCTAGTGGGCCATTGAACACTCATTTAACAGTCTCCCTTGGATAGGTGTCTCTTTTTTTAATTATTAAAATAAATAATTCTTCAATTACAGTCATTCTTGAACAACTTGTTCATAAAAATTTACAATAAATTTAACATAATCCTTTTTATGAAATAAGTAATAAACATTTATTTTTCAGTTTTGGGTATGTTACATCTAGTGACACTAACGACGCCCACGTAACACTACCGCTTCGCCTGTAGTGCAAAGCCCTATAGCTAAGCGTTTCCAAGCGGAAGTCACGTCTGCCATGTTGAGTTGGGAATCAAGTTCACTCAGTTTGGTCTTGGAAAAGAGCACTGAGCTATGATTGTAGTTCCAGTTGCTGACCATTTCCTCCATTAAAGTACATATCATATTTTTGATAAGCTAGTAGTGATTAATTTGGCCAACTCCACTACCTCTAGAAAAGTTCTCAGTAACAAGGCGAGCTTCACATTCATCAATTAAGACTCTCACAGGTGTGGAGACACTATTCTAATACCATTATTCCATCATCATGCCCATGTTGCGATGTGCACGAACGCTACCACTGCAACAACAACGATGGTTGTAACGTTGTCGAGACATGGTGAATCAATTAGAATGTTGCAGGTTCCCATTTGAATCCTTACTAACTAGATACCGTAGTCTTGACCATTGATGCAGGTGAAAGATCTGCTTCAAAGAAAACTAAGTGGGTGTATGATAGTCGAGTTTGGATGAATCTCTGCTAACAAAACATCACAGCAGGAGAATGAGCCCAAGGGCTTCCCATTCAAATTTCTTAATGTTGTCAGCCATACGAATCAACACAAAGGATATCGAATGGAATTTAATGTAGAGGTGGTTCTTCCAATTCTAGACACGACAACATAGTGGCTCTTCCATCACTCAACAAGACCGATTGATAATCATCAGATGAATATATTAACTGTTGATCCCTTTCGTCATCGCCAGGGGGGGTGACGACCTCTGCCTAGTGAGTACACTTTAAATTTTGCATAGGGGGGATAAAACATGCTTGACATGCATGGTGGCATGATTCCATCACTCTGTTTGAGGCACCCTATGTTGTCGATCAGACAAGTGGCACCCGCATCTAGGTAGTTGTTTATTATTTTTAGTTTTGCATAGTTGATATAATTTTGTTTTGACACAAATGTATAAAGATTATATTAATCTTGCAGTGGTGTACCCACTGAAAAATATATCTACATAGTTCAACAATTCCATTTGGAGACAACTATCAAAAACCAAAACACTCATCTTGCTACTACCCTTACACAGAAACCAAAAGCACTTATCTTGCTACAACGTTTACACAGATGAGAACTGCCCTTACACAGAGATAACATTTGTTACATAAATATCTTATTACTACTGGGTATGTTCAAGGAGTTGAGGGACCTTTTAGATGCAATCCTACTTTTTGGAAACATGCTAATCATACATAAAAAACAACGTGCCCATGTTATGCAATTCTAGGTTTGGTTAATCTTGAGCTTGACATGTCATATGACATGAAGGTTAAGCTAAGAAAAACACACACATGTTTTATAGCTAAAAACTATGTACGCGTTATGGAGAAGCAAAATGTGCATGTTTTATGGAGAAGCAAAATGCGCACGTGTTTTGGAGAAGCAAAACACACGCATGTTTTAGAGAAGCAAAACATGCACATGTTATGGAGAACCAAAAAAATGCTTTTAGTGCATGGCTAGGGAAATGAATAAAGACAATACTTTGCATCAAACACTCTTTGGACCTATAGTAATATTTTTGCATCGTCAAGAACAACATTGAAGTGTAATAAGGAGATGCGTTGGAGAGTTAAAGATCTCGACATTTCGAACCCTACTCTGGGATCATCATCAGGAGACACATTTTTCTTCAGCTTCAAGTGTCTCCTAATGATGATCCCACAGTAGGGTTCAAAACGTCGAGATCTTCAACTCTCCAACGCAGCTCCTTCTTACACTTCAATCTTCTACTGCATAATGACTACATTTAAAAATAATAACATTCTCAAACAACCATGCCTAACCTCCCAAGAGCATAGTTTTTCTTTGTGTTGCAATATGGACACCATTAGGAGGTTTTAATAACTAAGTATGTGTCATAGTCCCCTGAGAATGCTTGAGGAAGGAAACTCAAGAATTATGTCCTAAAGGTAGCTTTTAAGGCTTGAGGTCCATGAACAAGGCATCGAACCTACACATGGGACCTCCGTATGTGATATTTTGCATCTAAGAGAGAATATACAGTGCATTAGAATTATCTTAGCACTAGAAACATATCCATATATATGGTTGAGGGAGGAAACCTAGTCCTTAGGCCCTAAAGGAATCCTATAGACATATAGGGCCAAGAAGAACACCTCAAACAAACACACATGATCTCTTAAGGGTATCCTCAACATTTAATTTGGGATATGGCCATAATTAGGATCTTTTTACAATTATATATGGAGGATAAGGTGTTAATCATAGTTCGTACATAAATATTTAATTTTAGGTTGTAAACCAACTTTTAGGGCTCAAGGTCCATGAACAACACGTTGAATCACCATAAATGACCTCTCATGTTGATAGTTTTTTTTTGAATGGGGATATGGGAACCATTAGGGGTTTCTAATTACTATGTATGTGTCTTGGGACCTTAGACATAATAAGGGAGGAAACCTAGGCCTTAGCCCCTAGAAGTTGATTCTATCCATCTAGAGCCAAGAATGATGTGTTGAACAACCTCAATAGATCCTTTGATGGTTTCTTTTACCTTTAAATGGGGATACTAATTCCATTAGAACATTTTTAGCACTAAGTACAAATATTAGGCCCCTTCACAACAATAAGGGGAAACACTTGGTCCTTAGGCCTTAAAGGAAGCTGTTAATCATTTAGGGCCAAAATTGATGCCTCCAAACACCACACATGGCATTGAAAGTGAATCATTTGAATCTTAATCGCGATATGCATGCCATCATCATTTGTTGAGTACTAGGTATCCAAATCAAGGCCATGGACATGGTCAAGGGAGGAAACTATGGCCTTAGGTCCTAAATAAATCCTCTAGGAATATAGTGATAGAAAGGATGCCTTAAAAAATCACACATGTCATCTCATAGAGATATTTGGACTATGAATATGGATGTTAGTATAATTAGGTTATTTTGAGCAGCATGTATGGGACCTCTGAGACATGATTTAGTAAATATGCTCGTTCCTTAGGAAATAATGGAATATTTGAGGCACCCATGTTAATGAACAATTCCTTGAAGAACCACATATGACCTACTCGATATATTCTTGATCTCCAAGAAAATATGCACATGCCTTTAAGAGGTGTTAAGCGTTAGATATGGGTATTAAGGACTCATCATGGTCAAGGGAGGAAATCCCAGACTTGATCCCTAAATAATACTTTTGGTATATATGGATACACATGTGCATTAATAACTATCCCTCTAGGCCTTGCTCATTAGACCTCCCTTCCTTTTCATTTCCATCTCTCACTATCTCTATGTGTATGTGTGTGTGTCTTTCCTCCTTTTCTCTCTCACAACCTCCCTCTCTCTCTCTCTCTATCTATATATCTATATGTGTGTATGTATCCCTCTGTCACTCCCCATATCTCAAAACCTATCTCCATATTATGTATACCTCCCTCAATATCCCTCCTTACATCACTCTCTCTCTATTGATCCCCCCCTCATCCCTCTCTCATTCTTTCTCACACCTCCCTCCTCTCTCTCCCACACAATTTATCTCTCTCTCTCTATATATATATATGTGTGTGTGTCCCTCCCTCATCTCCCCTCTCTCATAACCTCTATCCACTTTCACTATAACTCCCTCAATATCCCTCCCTCCACTACTCTCTCTATCACTCACCCCCCCCCCCCCCCCTCCCCCCCCCCCCCCCCCTCTCTCTCTTTGTGTGTGTGTGTGTGTGTTCCCACTCGCCCCATTCTCTCTTTATATATCTATGTGTGTGTTTCACTCCCTCACCCCCCCTCTCTCATACTTTCTCTCCACCTTTAATATACCTCCCTCACTATCCCTCCCTCCATATCACTCTCTATATCATTCACCCCCCCTCCCTCTTTGTTGCTCACCCCTCCCTCCCTCTCTCCCAGACAATCTATGTGTGTGTGTGTGTCCCTCCATCACTTCACATATCTCATAATCTCTCTCCACCTTCTCTATACCTCCCTAACTATCATTCCCTTCATCAATCTCTCTTTATTTCTCACCCCTCCCCCTCTCCCTCTGTCACTCACTCATCCCCCTCTCTCCCACATAAGCTTTGTGTGTGTGTGTCTCCCCTTCTGTCACAAAATCCCTCTGTCTCTCCCTCTTTCTCCACCTTATATTTAATTACCTCTATCAATATCTCCCTCCCCCATCCCTTAATTACTAGCCCTTTGTGCCATTATCCCACTCTCTCTTTTTGTCTCAAATTGTATTCCTCCCTCCCTATCTTTTTTCACCCTCCCTCACCATGTTTCTCTCTTTCACAACCTCCCTCTCTATCCATATCTAAACCATCCACCATATGCCTTTGCCACCATCTCTCTCTCTCTCTCTCTACATGTCGGAACCTGCCCATTTCTCTCCTTGTATCTATTCCCCCGTCACCCCTCACACACAAGCCTTCTGTTATTTCCCAAAATAAATTTATTTTTATAGGATGAAGAATTCGAGTCATGTTATGAAAGATTTAAAGATGACTAAAAAATTGAGGGTCTCTGGTTTTTCTATGGTTGAGAAAATTGGAAATTTTAGCTTTCGGTGGCTTAGGCGTGGTTATAAATAGCTCATTAGCCACCGAAAAGCTTTGTTTCAGAAGCTAACAGTTTAATGCAGGATAAAGGATAACTGCCAAAAGCTGGCTCGATTGATTAAATGGTAAAATCACTTTTGTTGGCTGAGGAGAGATTTCAAACAGCTCATTAGCCACTGAAAAGTGTTGGTTTCGACAGCTTAGCAAAAGGTCAAAGAAGGGTGTTAACCACTAAAAGCAGGTAAAAGGCATTGAGGAAAAAGTGGTTTCGGTGGCTTAGGTGAAATCTTGGATTGTTCATTAGTCACTGAAAGGCCAGTCTTTCGGTGGTTAAAAGGGATATCCACAGAGACCACTATCCACTGAAAGCCTATTTTTACAGCGCCATTTGGAAAATGGTTTTGGTGGCTTGGGTGAATAGGTCATCATTTCATTAGCCACCGAAATCCTTGTTTTCGTCGGCTAGCAGAAAAATTCTTGAGGGCCCTTAACCGTCTAAAAGGTAAAATGAAGAAATAGTTAGAAACCTATCAAATCATGGTCCATCAATGAAATAACGATCATCACAGGGCATGATAAACCACCGAAAAGACAGGAGGCTGCATCAAGGCATAAGGAAATGAGTGCGGAGGTCCTTGTTAAGCTAATAAGGACTGATGTGATTTGAAACCATCCTTTTTCCCTCCATCTATCCAAAGAACTGCAGACGATCCCCACTAGGTATCCAGGTTTATTTTAAAATGTTTTTGGGAAAGGGCTCTCGAAAAGATCAACTAAAGCCATCAACCTTTGACCTAAGCATCACTCATGCAGTTTAAAGCCCTCATAATTAGTGCCCATTCTTCAGTACACTCCACCTTCGACTTTAGGAATTATCACCACCAGAAAACCATCTCTGAGAGCCATCCCGCTAAAAACACTATTCCATAGAACTTGAATTGATTGTTGTGGGTACCCAAGAGTGGCATTCAACAAATGAAGAAAGGAGGGCCTACTCTTAGGTAAGAGTTGGGAGACATCAGCTACCTGGAGGCACATCCAAAAGTCTGTCAGTTTTTCAAGGATGTGAGTTGCTATAAGTTTTGTGAGAAGATTCAAGGTTCACACCAGTAGGTGGTTGAGGCATTTTCTATCTCTTTTGATGGATCCAAGGTAGTCATAGGTAAAGAAGAATTTCTAATAGATGAAAACCTAATTATTGAAGTGACTGAACTCCCTAGCATAGGAGAGAAGTGGTTTAAAACCACCATTCCAAAGGATGTAGAGTTTAGATCTTATATGAAGCCTGAACATAGAGGGGTGGTGTGGAAGAAAAGTGTACCATCCTCCTAGTTAGAAGAGAGGTGGCAGCAATTGATGAAGGCCATTGTGGTCTACATAACTTGTGAAGGGAGATACAACAGGGCCATGATTTACCATTTTAAATTGATGAACCACTTCACAGGGAAAATCCCGCTGAGTTTAACTTTCTACTTACACAAGAGATTGGAAAAAATGGCACACCAGGTGAAGGCTAAGCCAACCAAGATTGCTGGTAGATTGTCTCATCATGGTCTTATCCAACTCCTGATCCAAGAATTGCTAAAGAGGAGAAATATGGCATGGGATTATTTATTATTTTGGAATGGTTTTGAAACAGGCCTACAACAAGAAGAAAAGGGGAAGTATCCTTCTAAAAAGTCTAGCACACCAAGGAGTGGAAAAAGGAAGAGAAGGGATATATTCCCAACAACAACAGAACAGCCTCCTTCCTCTTCTAAATCCAAGAAGGTCAAAATAAACTTGGATTTCAGTGAAAAGGGCCAGGAAGTTACATCACATAGTGGGAACATTTTGAACCTGCCCTATTCATATTCAGAAGAGGAAAAAGAGGAAGGTGATGACCTAGCATTGCAAGTTGTAGTAGACATTGAAGGACTCCCATCACCTACACCAAAAGATCAAGATGAACCAGCAGAGATGGCTTCCTCTAGCAAGCCCAAAACACAAAGGATAAATCAGTTGCTGAGGCAAGTGTATGATATGGAAATTTTAGAAAGAGAGATAAAGAAAAACAATGCTACATTGACCAGGAGGAACAAGCTGCTGCACAACTCTTACCTAGAGATGACAGAAAGGTATGTTTTCCTAAAAACACTAAACAAAATATACTTGAAAGACAACATAAGGATATATAGAATGATTAGGCTTTAGATACTACGGATGAAGGAGGCCAATCCAAACCCTAGCACTCACCTCACATTGAAAACCCTAGCTAAAGCTGTAGTAATCCTTCAGCCTCTAGAATCAAGCTAGGCTGCTATTAACCTTCCTAACATAGAGCCTACTGAATAGGAAAGATAAGTAGAGAAACTTGAAAGAAAATTTTTGGAGGTGGTTTAAGAATTTTTGAAGAATGGGGCTTTCTGTGGCTTAGGTAGTTCATTAGCCATAGAAAGCACCGCTTTCAGCAGCTGACAGTTCTGATATTTTGGCCTCTTAACCACCGAAAGTAGAAAGAGGCATAGGATCAAATTTTGAAACAAAGGACCAGTTTTGGGTGAACATGAATAGTTCAGGGATGAAGTATAAAGATGAAGGATGCTAAAGAAAACATCAGGGAAGGTATGCCTCAGTTTTACTGTGACATAAAGGAAGAAAAGGTCACCAACACTTAAATGTCTAAGTAAAACAGTGACTTATCCAACAAAAGACAAGTGGCAGTTATTTCTAGTACTTACCTTAGTTATCAGAAAGTTCAAACAGTGAACGAGTTCTACAGTTAGTTAGACTAGTAGTTAAATTAGGGTTTTTTGACCTAATTATGCAAAAACAATTATTTTGTCTATTTTTAGCAAATCAGATCCAATTTTTTAGAATCTGAATATTTTTGTAAAGGCTATAAATCCTAAGACTTATTTTATTGAAAGGGTTCAACTTTGGGGACTTCTAGACCATTACTATTGTCAAGCTTCTCATATTGCTCATGACCTAATTTAAGTTCGTTTGCTATCATATGTTCAGCTTCCATTTTCTGTCTATTCTGTGCTTATGCTTGAATGTGTTATTCAGGTTTATTCAGGTTTATTGATGTCTGATAGCTGTCATCCTATTGGCGTATTGATGATTTGAATTATAAGTACCTTCCTTGTTATGTTAGCCATTTATATATATCTATTTTATGTATGAATCTTCCAGCATGATAAGTTCTCCATCTCTGCACCATATTATCAAACCTCTGAACAGTGGTAGTTAGAAGCCTTATCCTTGATTGAGTTTCATGCATGTCTTGAGAGTGTGAGTTTCTATAGGCTACTTGACTTGATCCATTTAGAAAACCCTAAAAACATTTATGTTATCAAACATCCTCAAGCTGAAACCTAGAGGAGTTTCCTGGAGTGATAACACCTTCTATCGCTCCCTCAATATTGATTTCATTCACTTTATCTCCATCCCTCCCTCAACCCCCCTCCTCACAAATCCTCTCTTTCATCAAACCATCACCCACTTCCTCCCCTCCACCTTATCCCTGTTTGTCACTCAAGTCTCGTGTACTTCTTCTAACCCTATACGTCTTCAACGCCTCTTCTCCTCCTAATAATTCCCTCAATCCCCCCTCCCCTTCACCCTTGTAACCCATAATATTCCCATTCCATTCATCTTTATCCACTTGAATTTACAACATCCTCCTAGGACCTTGACCCTTCCCCACCCCCTCTCAACTATTAACCATTCCCACTTGAGCTTCCAACATCTTCCTAATCCCTTGACCCTTCCCCACCCCTTCTCAACTATTAACCATCCCCACCTGAACCTCCAACATCCTCCTTTGCCCTTAACCATTCCACACCCCTATAAAATATTATCCATACATTTGATATATTGCATATAGTGCTATATTTTTAGCTCTACAAAATGCATGCGCATTATAGTACTACCTAACGCACATGTGTTTTATAGTTCTATAACGTGCACACATTTTGTAGTTCTTTAACGTGCGCGCATTGTGTAGTTCTATAACACACATGCATTTTCCAATTCTACAAGGGAGGGAGATGTAATTTGAATTTAAACATGCCAATTCACTTGCCCGCATGTCACCAATAGTCCTATGTGTATGGTTTGGAGTTTGCTTCGGTAATACCAAACCTATGCTATGGTATATGATAAACCATAGCTAATTGGGCATTTGTTCCATTTTCTGAAGAAGTTGTTGTTTACGCACTCATTACAGTATGCTACACAAAATCATTTTTAAATAAATCTTAAACATAAATAACATTTTTTTCTGTAGATTCTAAATATGTAATTTTTATTAAAAAATATTATACTTTCCTATTTTTTCAGTTTCTAGTGTGTCTTAACTCCTTAACTCAAAAAACATGTTGTTATTGTTTTTTCCATAACTTTTTCATTTCTTAATCATTTTAAAAATAAATTATATTGTGTACTAGAAGACACTGACCTCTACATTCTATAAGAAACCCATTTCATTATTATTTCATTAAGGCCTTTAAAGGTTGCACCCAGAAAATACGTATCATTTTCGAGGAATGATCACTTAATTAATTATAAAAAAAATAAAAAATTACTAATTTTATTTTCAAAAAATAGCGTTACACTAGTGCTATATTTTCTCTACATGCCTACATATTTTTGTATCCCAAAAGCATCATTTCGGCCCTCAAAGGTTGCACCCACAAAAACATATACCTTATTGTTGAAGGGGATAATAGGCCTTTCTTAAAGTCATCATATATTATAATGTATTAAAAAATATAATTAGATGAATTGTTGGAGCAAGTGTAACCAATCCAACCCATCTCTTCATGTATAAGAATATCATCTATTGAATGAATATGACAGTTAAACGCTTGACCCAATATGTGTTCTTTCTCTGATGGTTAATGTGTGCATTATACTTCTGCTTGCTTGAATGCAACAATGGCATCATTGCCTCTTTCATGTGGTATGGGTGATAGCAGCGTTGCATGGGAGTTGGAGCGAACCTGCAAAAGATTGTGAAGAGGAAGAATCCCTGCAAGAATCAAAGAAATGCCAAAGTTGCTTGATTTTTGATGCACTTGCAAATTGGAGATCAAAGACGTGCCTCTATTTTCAAGACTAACCAAAATGGAAAGCCTGCAAGTAAAAGAACCCTGCAAGAAAAACCTGCAAAAAGAAATAAGGACTACTCATCATGGAGAAATGATCAAGAGGAAGCAATTACCTAGTACGAGACCGACCACGAATAGTCCGACTGCAAAATAAAAATCGATTATTGAGTTGGATAGTAACCTGCTTCTTAAGCGTGTATGTTCTCTATCACTTGCCTTCATTTACCTTCGGCTATGACCTGTAGCCAAAAACTGCATTGAAGTTTGAACACTTTTGGTCTCATATCAATGGATGTGTGTTGCTACAAGTTGAACTCATTGGATGTGGAGCTGCGACTCTCTTCTTATGAATGTATTAAGATGCATTGGTAAAGACTCATATGGAGAGTTGCAAATTCTGGAAAATCCATTGAAGAGTTGTCCCTCATGCAACGAAGTGTGGGTGTAAATTGTCTCTGCAATGCCTCCTTAAGTTTATATACTGCGATGCCTTTCAAAGTTTTCATAAAATAAGTTTGAAAGTGATGTTGAATCCAATTCCTGGTGGAGTCGAGAAGGAGGATGAAACAATGATGACTAGTTGACCAGTAATGAAGCCATGAACCAATTGAACCTCTCTGTAAGTCTGTCACTCTGTCCTTCAAAACGCTTCTTTGGATGAACAATATATCTATCGTGAGGCCGTTACCACATAATGGACAAGGAAGTGGCGGTCTCTAAAATCATTTTTGGTGAAGAGAAGTTGTGCATTGCATGGAATGAGAGAGATTTCCGACTGGTGTTTGAACAATGTAGTCAACCACTCCATGGTTGAGCATTCCACGTTAAACAAGTGGCAAACAATTGATAATGAGACAACCGATTGATGGCACAACTGAATGATGAGATAGATATAATGGTCAACCATCCAAGAAGGCTATCTACACCCTAGCATCACACCCAACGAGTATTTGAACATTCTCATAGCTCCAGATTTATATGAATTGTTTTCGCTGAAGCTAATCTGTGAGTCGTTCATTGCTCATCAACAGCTTGTCATAGAGACGATTGTAGATGTCTACGAATTTGCTGAGATTTATGGTTCACAGTTGTTGATGCATTTATTATCTTCATTTTGGAGTATCATCAGTAGGTTCATTCCCTGATTTGCTATCCTACTCTCGTCAAGAGTATAAACCCAGAAATTTGCTGATGGTTTCCCATGATAACTCCTAGCCCACAACATCAATTCATAGAACCATTGTTTGGACTGTAAAAGAATTAGTCACGTGATGATTGACTGCATAACAATTCAGAAATATAATAATAATAATAATAATAATAATAATAATAATAATAATAATAATAATTGTTGGAATATAATCCGTCGGGATTATATTTTGTAAATAAATAAAGGAAAATGAATAGTTATGTAGGAAGCTGAAAAGGCTGGGTGGAAGATGAAACTGAACTAGCATTTGTAAATGTATAAATAAATGCTTTGGCTATGAAATAAATGAATTCAGGAGTTATTTACCTAACAGTGGTATCAGAGCTCCATAACTCCTTCCTGATGCATTTCAGTCCTGCTGCACACCTACCTGCCTGTTGCCAGTCTGCTCATTCATCTGCCCTTTCCTCAGTCTGCAGATTGCATGCATTGGTGCATGCACTGATGCGATTTCCATCTCCCATAACTCTGCGTTCTTTGTGACTGTCAATTGAAAACCCTAATTTTTTTCCATGCATTTTCTCTGCGTGTGTTGAGAAGACGTTGGGTTGAAGAGTGAATTGTTGGAGCTGCGAATTGGAGAGAGATTGTGCAGCTGTGAAGTATTCTTTGAGAGCTGCGACTTGTCATCTCTGCTATGCATTGAGTGGAGAACTACATGGATACCTCTATCTTCCATGGTTTCATGCCTTCGCTGACCTGAGTTGTGGTATTTAGCATCCACATGAGATGCAACCTGCGTGAGCTGTGTGGAAACCCTTTCTTCATAGTTGTGTGAACATATCATCTGCTAGAAATTACTACGCTTGAGTTTTGGAGCAGTCATGGTATGATGTATCATTCTAGATCCACGCTATAGACTTGTTGAATACTGAGATTCATGCATGTGGCCTGTCAAATTTTGTGTGATCCATTTGCTTCAGTTGTGGGTCGCTTCAGTGCAGCAAACTCAATTGAAGACCGGTGATTGAATATTGTTGGATGAAGATTCACACCTATCCCAAAGTGCGTAAAGCTTGCTGCAAACACTAGAGATTGAAGACACCTTGCTACTGCATGTGTGTTGAAGAACGATGATACAAGGATAACTCATGCCTCGCATTTGCATGAAGAATGAAGGGATGATATGCTGGTGGAATTTGTTTGAAGTGAGGTGACTAAGGAAATGTCTGTGAAGATCCACGCAGATGGAGTCCTAGAACATTGTTGATGATTGAAGCTATCCTACTACTGCAAGTCCATTGAAGAACGATGACAAGAGGTTTTACGCTAGTTCCCATCTGTGTAAAGTCGCACTATTGAAAAGGAGAGAATCAGTGCTTTGAAGACTTTCCTTTCATGACAAAGATTGTTGATGGAACGTGTGAAGATGTGAAGATAAAGTCTGAACATTAGTGACTGAAGAATGATGGTGAAATACACGCCCTTTCTCAACTACGTGAAGGTAATAAGTTGCATAATTTTTATGTATTTCCTGTGACCGTTGGAAGTGCATAAAACCTAATTTTGCCCTAGTTTTATGCATGAAGTGTAATATGACGACTCTACTGTATATATGATGCGGCATGATCGATGTGTATTTGACTTATGGAGAAATAATATGCTATGTATGAGTTCAAGACATATGTATTGATGAATATAAGTCTGTAGTTGCTCAGAATACTGCTATACCTAACCCTAATATGTAACCATGCTCTCTTGGCTTTGAGAGAAATGAGAGCACTCTTTTGATGCTGCGTTGAACCACTGTATGAGAAGATTGTTGATTGAGACACAACGTTTATCAAGTCACACGACTGTAAGAGGTATGTTGAAGATTTCCGCATTGTTGCAAATGCGTTGATGTGAAGATTGAGTTGAAGAAAGAAGACTGCTGCATTGAAGAAAAGGACTGAGAATTGAGGTGTTGAGGCTTTCCCTCCTCATTCTTGTTCTGTTACAAGTTATCTTGTCCGGTTAGGGTTGAGGTCTCTCTACTGCGACCTCAAGAGTTCCACACAATTGCTGCTGACTGAAGCCTGGGTTAAAGACTACTGCCTAAGCTACGTTTTGAGTTGTTTGGACCATTGTTGTGACTGCAGTTGAAGACTGCTGGAAGAGTGTAAAAGTGTTGAGAACCCATTCATCTTGGGTGCTGCTACGACTTTGCTACAATACATTGTATTAATTGTGTTTTTTCATAAGATGTTTTGAGTTGTTCATGTAATGGCACTCTAAAACATATGATATAGAGCTATTGAATTATTTTGATAAGATGCAAAATTATTTGTATAGGCTGCAGAATCATATTGTAATTTGTAAAGGAGCAGGAATCTAAACCTGCATCCCATATCTTTTTCTAAGCATTCTGTAAGTTATAGTTTCCAGATTAGAGATGCACTCTTTGGCATCTATTATTGGTGTTGCCCTTTCTGGAAAACACCAATCCAATGACCATCCCAAAGGAGAAAGCAGCAAGAGAGGCAGAGGAAGAAGAAACTTCAGCAAAAGATCAGATTTGCAGTGCAAGCGTTGTGGAAATACTGGACACACATCAGATCAGTGTTGGGCTTCATGGGACTCCATCAAAGACAGACATAACCAGAAGAAAGATGACAATAAAAACCAAGATGCTAGTAAATCTTATGATTCTGCTCATTGTATTGTTGCACATTGTAATCTTGGAATTAATTAAATGACTTCACTTTCATCTTACAAATATTGTTGGATACTTGATACTGGTGCAACATCACACATGACTTTTAGAAAAGACTGTTTTGAAGAACTTAATGAAACAATAAATGGCATAGTTTACTTTGCAGATAAGTCAAGTCTTAAACCAAAGGGAATGGGCACCATTCGGCTGAAGATGCCTGGATTCCCTAATTTCTTGTTGAAGAATGTTCTTTATCTTCTAGAGTTGCAGAGAAGCCTGCTGTACTTGGTGGAGATTCGACAGTGAGGCCATTCCATCCACATGTTTGATGGAATCGTAGAAATAAGAAATTCCTCTGACAACCAAGTCATCATGACTGGATATGAAGATGGGAAGCTGCTGAAGCTAAAGGGTTCATCTGCAAGAGTTCAGAACTATGCCTACCTCTCTCAACATGGAGAAGGTAATTTGTCATCAAGTTTATTGTGGGATGCAATATTTGGTCATCTAAATTATAACAGTATTCGTTTGTTGAGAAAGAATGGTGTATTTGGTTTTCCCACCATTCCCAAAGATAAGAGCAAATGTGATGAATGTATATTAGGGAAACATAGTAAGCTTCCATTCCATGAATATAATTTCAGAGCAAGTAGGAAATTAGAATTAGTGCATTCTAATTTATGTGGCCCAATGCCAACTCCTTCTGCTAATGGGAATAAGTATTTTATGACCTTTGTTGATGACTACTAAAGAATGTGTTGGATTTATTGTTTAAAGACAGAATCATAAGCATTTCAAACATTCAAGGACTTTCATGCATTGATAGAAAAACAAGCAAAATAAAAAATTGGTACACTTTGTACTGACAATGGGAAAGAATACACTTCAAATGCTTTTGAAGATTATCTTCACCAACATGGAATTGCACATCAAACTACAGTTCCCTACAATCCTCAACAAAACGGTGTAGCAGAAAGAATGAACATAACCATAATGAATATGGTTCGCTCAATGATGTTTTTCAAGAATGTAAAACTAATGTTTTGGGGTGATGCAGTGAAACGTGCAGCCTATTTGAGAAACATAAGTCCCTCAAATGCTCTTGCTAACAAGACTCCACATGAAATGTGGTTTGGCCATCTCCCTTCAGTCAGGCATCTCAGAGTTTTTGGTTCCACCTGTTATGCCTTGATTCCAAAGGAGCAAAGAAACAAGCTTTGTGCTCGAAGCAGAAAATGCATTTTCCTGGGGTACGAAGAATACTCCAAGGCATACCGTCTGTATGATGAGGTAAACAAGAAGTTTGTTATTTCCAGAGATGTCATTTTTCTTGAAACTAATAAAAATGACCAGTTCATTGAGAGACAGCTTGATCATTTGGAAAAATATCCTCATCCAACGAAATATTCTAAAAATGAATATGAAATTCCAAAACTTGAAGGGGGTATTCCTATTCTGGATCAACCTTTGGAATTTCCATATGAAGCACCAACTCCCCTGCATGAAGAAGTTCCTGCTACTTCACCTGAACAAGAGATTCAACTAGATGATGTGATTGAGAGAATTGGAAGACTCTCAATCAATGATGAAGCACCACCAGCTGATCAACCAAGATCATCGTGGAAGATTCCTAAATGGGCCACAAAGACACTTGAAAGTGTCCATCTAGATGAAGTTGGAAAGACGGGAACAAGAAGTTCGAAAAGACATGAAGATGGAGGAGAAGCAGATAATTCAGGTGATGACATGGAAGTATCATTTGATTGTGAATTTAATTTATCTGCTAACTTTGAACCAACTTCCTTTGAAGAAGCTTCTACTCGGGTTGAGTGGAAAGAATCTATGCAGAATGAGTATGATGCACTCATGAAGAATGGAACTTGGAAGCTATTTGACCCTCCAGTTGGAACCAAACCAATTGGCTGCAAGTGGTTGTACAAGAACAAATACATATCAGATGGCTCACTTGACAAGCACAAAGTGAGGCTTGTAGCAAAAGGCTATGCACAGAAGGAAGGAATTGACTATGAAGAAACGTTCTCTCCTACAGCAAAACGGGCTACCATCCGTACCTTACTCTCTTTAGCTGCTCAGAATGGGTGGAAAGTTCATCAGATGGATGTGAAGACTGCTTTCTTGAATGGAGACTTGAAAGAGAATGTCTTCATGTCTCATCCAGAAGGCTTTGTTGTGAAAGGAAAAGAACAAAAGGTATGCAAGCTTGTCAAATCCTTGTATGGCCTAAAACAAGCGCCTCACGCATGGTATGAAAAATTAACCAAGCATCTTTTGAAGTTAAATTTCAAACATTTTGATCTTA